>JAODKL010000047.1:16780934-16812352 GCA_026780765.1 Petrocephalus schoutedeni
TGGTGTGGAAACAAATACTGGCAGAGGCTAGAGTAAATTGCCAAAGCTTGTACAGTAAGTTCCCAAGCTGGCCCCCTCCTTACCCACACAATTGTCACAGAGGCTGCAGTGAGAGGTTCGTGGGGGTCGGAACATCTTGCAGGTAAAGCAGTACTTCAGCTTGACCACCTGCTGGTTAATGAGAACCTCCCGAACGCGAGGCGGTGGACGGTAACTGGAGGAACTGGAACTGTCTACATACAGAAGACAAAACAAAAACAGGTCAAAAGAGGGAGGAAGGCAGGGATCAGAAACCAAACAGCACAGCCACTCAGCTAATCCATGTCCGAGTCCCTCCCCAGGTAATTCAAAGCCAATGCAACCGACCAATGCCCAGTCTGTACTACAGCTGTGTGGATCTGTCCACCTGAGCAGGGAAAGGAAGACCCCGATAAGGTGGTCACCTATCTGCTTCTCAATGTCGGCTGCCTCGTCAGGCGTGGCCCTGGGAAGGATGCCAGGGTCACTGAAGCTGGTCTGGAGGAGAGAGATGACCACAAAGGTGAAGAGCACTCCTCCAATCACAGGGATGCAGCTGGTCACGTGCTCCACCAGGAAGGGGCAGCTGGGGGTGGGGCCAAGAGGGAAGACGCTTGATTCGGGAGCTGTCTAAAGTTGCTCGAAATGAATGAATCCACACCTGGCAGTACAGCTTTGCTGGCACTCCTTAACCCGCTTCCACATACAAACGCAGCCATTTCAAAAGCTAATCTGCTCAAAAAGCTTTACCAATCGAGTCCGTTTTAGTCCTTGAGGGTAACAAACTGGACGCCATAGTTACCTCCAGGTATTAACACAAAACACTTAAGCGTTTAGTTTGAAAGATCAAAACCCAAAGCCCCGTGAAACACGGAACGAAAGCGAGGCGAATGAGCGTGTGATAATGGCAGCACTTACTCAAAGATGAAGAACAAGGTACTAGTAACTAGGATAAGGACAAGCGTCAAGGGGAAGACGCCACACTGCCGAGCGATCATGATACGGCCGTCGCAGAAAAAGCGGTTCTTCCCCGGGAAAACTTCCCATTTCCTGCGGGCTCGCTTTGGTTTCTTCTCGGCGCATTGGGTCGGCGGTGGTGTCGGTGTCGGTGTCGACAGGGCTTGTGGGTCGATTTGCCGATATTCGCAGTTTTTCATCGTTTAGGTATTTTTCTTCGTCCCAGTCAAGTCGCTCACACATGCGCCGCTGAAACCTGGATGTCCCGGAGATCAGCGCAAGGCATTCAGTTTTTGCAGGTACTCTTTTTTTACTGACCATAAGAAGGTGCATCTAGTGCCCAAGCCAGGCGGTACTGGTTCTCACTATTACTATTGCTCGTTAGGTAAACACTGATAATAGCAATGACGTGGCCGGCTATATGTGCCCAGGCGACATGAAGCAACTAACCAGTTTAACTAGCTGCGGAGACAGCCTTCCCAATACGTAACCAAAGGACTATAGCGCACGCTCTCCGAAAACCCATCGGCATTAACGACGCCTCTACATTTAAAAATCACGAAGTCTGTTAACGTAAGGCAGATAGTTATATCACGTCTCCGTACAAAGTCACTGAGGAAGCTGTCAGCTCACGCTACCCGGCCCCAGAGCAGCCTCAGCCAGCTTTGTTAACTAGCCAGCGGGCTGCCCGTTGCTGGAGGCGCCGGTCGGATCGGTCACCTTACTCCTCATTACAGGGACACCCAGAGCAACCCGATAACATCTTCCAGCTCGAACGGCTGCCAAAGCTCCGCCGGAACGCACATATCCTGAATACTGTGGTGAATCAACACAAAAATAAACACAACAAATACTGCATACGAAAATGAACAAGTTTGATGTTATTTGCCCGATTGTAGAAGGAACATCCAGCTAGTTCCCGAATACAGTATAGCCACCCTGCTAACTAGTATCGTCCGATTGTTCCAGACCCTAAAGGTAATAAATGTGATCATCTACGATTATTTAGCTTCCCTACGAAGTATTCTCGCCACATACATAAGCAGTATTTAGCTGGATCGTTTTCTGCCCTGGCTGTATTTATTATAGACAGCAACATACTAGCTAGCTTGCATTCAAAAATGTTGATGGGTTCTTTGTGAAAACCTCCGAGGGACAATACCCTCCATAACACAGCCCCGGGACCAACGTTGTGTTCTATGCCGTCTCAGTTCCGAAAAAACTGCCGAAAAACTAACCTACGACAGCCACATCTCGTTTACGGCATGCAGTGTGCCGTATGTTAGATTCTGATTGGATCTTCGGGAGACGAGCGTGATGATGATGTGTCTTTGGGGACCAACGAGACAGGAGACAGATCTGTGCCAATGGAGATCATCTTTCAGTGACTTATTTTGCACTACATCACGTTCATGAGACACTGGGGCAATGTTGCTTATTTAAAATCCAGGTGTTGGTGATATTTTGTCTAAAGCAGACTTGAGTGAATGTAAGAACCTCATCTCATAGCACCACAAAAAGCTTATTCCAAGCCTCACCATGTTTTTCATTCCACATGTGACTTTTTGAATCAGTACCAACAGTTGTTAGTGAGTGGGATATCCCTCTCAGCTACCTTAGTGTGAGAATAAAGAGATAAATTGAGTTTAACCAGATCACGCATGGCGTCTCATATGAATTAGGCAGACCTCATTTTTTGCTGAACGCCCTCAATATACGTTATTCTGAATAGGGCTTAGCAGCAGCAGAATTACTTAAGAAAATGTAACTGAGCCAGGTTTCACAGCCGTTAAATAACACGTCTATCTTCTAAAGATTATGCACGATCGCAGGGAAGTATCATTGAAAATGAATTGGCATAAATGAAGATGTGATTAATAATGTGTATTATTTATAGTGCTTATGTATAGTATCCATTAAAAGTGACAAACAAACTTGATTATCAGTATTGCTATGCATGGCCTCCAAGGGAAGATGCCGCTGTACATTAAAAAACTACAGCCACAGGAAGCATTCGAGTACAGAAATAAAGGGTTTTCTATAAAGCAATACTTTATGGGATGAGTTGACCTTCAAACGCTGTCCTTGTCCAAATACAAATACCAAAAAAACTGGTTCGAATTACGCCGAAACAAATGCAAAAGTTTTGTCTTTTAGACGTTGTCCCGTGATTGCATTAACATCACATAATGATATAAACATTCAATTTCATTATAATTGCAACTACAGAAATAATGTAAATTTACTAACCAGGGGTACGTTTTCCAAAAGCTCCCGTTAGCACCTTACATATATGGAACCGTTCGGTTTCGTGGTTGCAACAATTCTTTTGGGAAACGTAACCCGCCCTACCGGCTACACTTTACGTAAATATTTGTAGCAACACACCGGTAGATGTCAGTGTAACGCAAGCCGAAGCCGGGATTATTGCAAGAATCTCTAATCATAGTTAAAGGCCTCGTTGACATATTATTAATAGAGCCCTCGCCTCCGAAGTGCTTGACCATGCGCACATATATTTTGACAACATGCTCTAACTGCTGAGACAGCCATAGGCGACATGTAAATTAAGCTTATATCTCAGATCCACTAATATAGCAAGGCTAAACCATTTGTTACACTTACAGCATTTGGCAGACGCCCTTATCCAGAGTGACTTACAGAAGTGCTTAAAGACTCCATTAGTGAATACTCTCCGGTACTGGTTCAATAATTTTTTTACAATTTCCAAATAAAACATATGGAAAAGATTGCTGTGCACAATAAGTTTCAGGACAGTGCTGTAAAATCATTTTGAATATGAACATATCTAACGGACGCAAAGCAGTTTCCTGGACACGAGTCTGTTTCCTATAAAAAGGCGAACTGTGTGGCTGCTTTCTAACCGCAACAGGACGCGGCTCGGTGTGGTTTTGCTCACATGAAAGGCATTTTAATTAATCTCCGATAGTTTAGTGTGGGGCTGTTGTATTATAAATGAAACGTTAGCTGACTTAGTAAGGCCTTTGGTTTTAGGTTATTTAGAGAAACAATCAATGATGTGCTTCTTTAATAAACAGCGCTGTTATTTCCATTATATAAAAAAAATATTCATTCACTTTCCAGATGAATGCAATTTTCGGTGACTTTCTGACCTAACCTGTGGAGCTCTGGCACCTTACAAGGTTGCATAAATGACGTAATATTATTTACTAATCTTCCCCATGTCTGAAAGTCCTGTATAAGTTCTTCACTATTAAATGTTAAAGAAAAGTAATGCTACAGAGCTACAAGAATAATCACTTTATCATCAAACCACTGTTTGATATTAAATCCCTAAACAAGTCACGTAAATCTACAATTACGACCAGAACCATCTTAATCCGCAATCAGTACAGTAGCTCCCACGTTTTTACTGCACATCCAGATATCAAATTAATAAATCACAAACGTCTTACGAAGATTTAATGTACATTTATTCTTAACACGTGGAACATATAGTATAAAGATTTCATACTGAATAAATGATATTCATTAAGCCAAAAAGGAAAAAGGAATTTACATCAAGTTTTTAGCTACATCGTCTGTAATACAAATATGCAGAATTTATCTCACTGGGGGGAGAAAAATTGTGTTTCTTTGTCAAGGGTTTCTTGATAATGAGCTGAAACCTCTTCCTCCTGTTTGGAGAGGAACTAAAAGGTGATAAGCCTCGTCCCTAGGGGAAGCAGCTGGCTGCGGGACAGCGGTCCATCTGCTGGGTAATGCAGGTGGCTGGGCGGGACCCAAGTTAGAACATGGCAGGGCGTGATGCAAGGCTTTGACTTATGTGCAACCTTTTTCATTCATCAAAAGGGAAAAAGGGAGAGAAGAGTTTCAGAAAGTGAGATAAAGCAAGAGTGTAATGTACAACAATGTATATACACTGCAGCCTGGACTGCATCTAAAGTTTGAAAACCAGTCCTAAGAGGTGATTCTTTAATAAGGGACAGTCCATACAGTTGAGGGATGAAGAGTAGAGGTCAGGGTGTTGTAGGTTCACAATACTTTGGGGGGAGGAAAGCCTTTTTCTCTCATCAACGTTAACTAAAAATATTTTTTAAAACTACAGTTCTGCCTTGGAGCCAATGTTTCTCAGTGTCAAACAGTTATTACAGTATGCTTACACTTGTTTGGGTGTACAGTACAGAAAAGTCTTCTGCTTTTACAGTCTTCTGTACAGGCCTCCCATTCAACCACATCTGCTCTCAACCCATTACCTGGATTCTGAGGGGCAGAATATAGATCTTGAAAGTTACAGAATTCATACCACAGCAAAGTCCAGGAATCAGTTCTGCCTCCATATATGAACCTTAAATTCAACCCCCATGCCCCCTGCAGGAGTGCCTGCAGGAGTTATCCCCCAAATTCACTGTAAACGAGACAGCAACTTTGGTAACAGTTTGGTTTTTGCAGGTTTTATTTATGCATTTCATTAAAAATGTCCTTCTTAATATGCAGCTCGCTCCCCAAAGCCAACATCACTGGTTCCAAGTCGTTCATTTAATCCATGACAGTGATAAGCTTTCCTGTTCTAAACATCCAGGTCTGAATCCACAGCTACTTCATGAAATCCTTCCTTTAGTGAGAAGCGGGGACAGAGAGATCAATGGAATTTGAGGTGTTTTGCATAAATAATAATACATGGAAAAAAAAATAAAGGCAGTTCTGCTCTTAGCCGTCTCCGTTCACACATGACAGTAAAAGTGGGGGGGGGGGGGGGGGGGGAGAGGGGGGAAGCCGCAGCTATGCCTCCCACGGGGGTCACGACTGGCCAATCAGAAAGAGCACGTCACAGATGACATGCGACACCAGCGAGTTCATGAGCGGCGACACGGACACGTCCAGCAGCCGCGACTCGTATAGCGTGAACTCGGAGCGGTTCTCCTCGAGCCGCGCCATCGCGTGCAGGGCTCGTGCCGCCCGGCGCATCATGTCCGTGCTGCTGGGCTCGAAGTGGGCGCCCTGGCTCTGCAGTAGCGTACCGGGGCTCTGCTGGAACTGCGCCGCCGCCAGGCTGTCCTCCAGGAAGCCCAGCAGGTTTCCCACGCTGCCCTTCTGCACGGCGATGGCGCGCGCCGCCAGGCTGTCGCCCTGCGCCAGGTTGGCCAGCAGCACCACCGCCATCTCCCGGCACACGGGCACCTTACGCTCGCCCACCAGCCGCACCAGCGAGCCGTAGAGCTTCTCCAACCGGCTGAAGGGCGGCGTGGCCAGAATGAGGTCGACGTTGTTGTCCTGGATGCTGAGCTTGCTTAGGGTCTCAAGGACCAGTCTCTGGGGGGAGAGCGAGCCGTTCAAGCCCAATGTGGGGAAGGGGTCCTGGGCCTCGGCCGACGGGCACACGGCCCAGTGGAGCAGGCCGTCCAGCAGGGGCAGGCAGATGCTCTCCGGGTAGACCGAGAGGTCCAGCTGGCCCGAGATGTTGGCCAGTGTGACCAGGCAGTTCTCGCGCAGCAGCTCTAGGCAGTCCCACCACCACTGGTCCGGCTTGCCGCGGGCCCCGTCCTCGCCGTCCTCGTCCTTCTCGTAGGTGAGCGGCGCCTGCCTGCGCTCGGGGTGCCGGTGGTGCAGCAGCAGCAGGCGGCCCAGCATAAGCAGCAGCCCCGGGTGCCGGGACATCTCCAGGTCGTTGCCGGGCACGAAGGACAAGCTGCGCAGCACGTTGGAGACGCAGACGCAGCGGCGGGCCAGCGCGTCCTGCCAGTCCGCCAGAGTCACCAGTGGCGCTTCGTCCCGGCTGTGCGGCTCGTCCTCCAAGATGGTGACGTGACCCTGGTTCTGCTGGGCTGAGCCTGCACTCGGGAGCAACTTATCGTTTTCCTGGTGCCGGTGGGCTTCGGAGCCGGATCGGGAGGACAGCGCGTCATCCACCATGGCTGCGGGGCTGGCGCCGGCCCCCACGGGACTCGGTTTGGTGGACTCGGAGTACATGGCCTCCTTGAGGTCCACTGTAGCTTCTGCCGCAGGAGGTTTCTTCCTGGCCGCCGTGGAGGTGGGGGGCCGCCTGGAGGGGTGCAGCAGGTTGCCACGGCTCTCAAAGTAGGTCTGGATATGTGCCGTTGTGTCGCCACCGCCCGCGCTCCAGTGCAGCAGCCCACTGTCAAACTGCTGGCACCGACCCAGCTTGCCAGACCGAGCCACCGCAAAGGGATTCTTCTTGCGTACCAACTTGATAGGAAACTTGTCAAATTTGCTGGCTTGCTTCGGCTTCTCCTGTGGACTGGATGGTCCTAAGGAAGATGCCGTTGAGCCATGCTCCTTTGCAGAAGGCCCTTCCTCCATGGCCTCCTCACCCTGCAACCTCTCATCTTTCTCCTGCTTAACATCCCCCAGCTGGTGCCTCCCAGCCGCCTCGTCGTCTTCGTCCTCATCCTCCTCATCTTCTTCACCCTCCTCCTCCAGGTCGCCCAGCTCCAGCTCCTCAGTCACATCCTCCTCAGAGCCCTCGCGGCTCAGGGCATCAGGGTCCAGGAGGGTGCGTTGCCCAGGATCACCCACCTCGTACTCTCTCAGAATGCCAAAGATCTCGATGAGGCAGCGCCGGAAGTACTCCACCACCAGCTCCAGGAAACCGGGGAGCTGGGAGCGGGACAAAGTCGGAGGTCAGCCATTCGCATGACACACAAACACACACTGGAGAGGCCCCAGAACGCACCTGGCTGAGATTAAAGGTAGCAATGCTGCCGTCATCATACAGGAGGATATTGATGGTGTCTAAGGCCCAGGTGCTCTCAGCTAGCAGGCCGGACTTCAGTGACATCATGATTCTCCATGCCTCTGGGGTCCCTGCACACAACAGTCAGCAAACATAAGCTGGCAGTTTTATCATGACAATGAGCACAACAACTAGATAATGATAAATTCAGGTGGCAGCAAGACCGCGTGGCGCGGCGGCGTAATATGGGGGCCGAGTACGGGGACAGTGAATCAGGACCGAGTATCAGAAGTATTGGGGCCGAGTATCGAGACGGCACATCAGGACCGAGTATCAAGGCAACGCATCCGGACAGTGTATCGGGGTGAAGTTTGGGGACAACACATCAGGACCTAGTATCGGGACTGCATTAGGACAGAGTATCGGGACTGAGTATGGGGATGGTGAATCAAAACAGAGTATCGAGACTGAATATGGGGACGGCGTATCAGGACCACGCTTGGGGACGACATACAGGACCGAAAATCAGGAAGGTGTATCGGGACCAAGAATCAGGACCGCGTACCAATGTCCTTTACGGTGAGACGCCGGCGAGGTTTGAGGACAGGCTGCGTGGCCTCCACTGAGCCAGGAGGGAAAGCGACGTCGCGGCGAATGAGGGGGGGAGGCCCCGTCGCCTGGGAGAGGTGCGAGGCAGGAACCGGAGGACCAGCCTTCTGCATCTTAATGCCTGAGTGCATGTAGGGGGACTTGCTCGGGGAGGTCCTGCTCTCCACAGAGCGGGGCATGGGAGCGGGACTGGACACCTGCGGAATGTGATTCTGCATGGGCTGCGTTGGCGGGTAGCTGGGCTGCATGGCCCGGGTCATGGGAGGGCCGTACGGGGCTGGCCGCTGGCCACCGTGGCCGGCCCACTGAGCTTCGTGGTTCACCCGCTGGTCGGAGGGCATCATCTCCTCAGGTCGGCTCAGGCTGTGGTAGCCGGGTCCCGGGCCAGGGGCGGCAGGACCTTGGCGGTTGGGGAAGCCAGGGTAGCCCATCTCACCACGACCCTGCCACATCGCCCCCTGGGGGCCATCTGGGGCAGAGGGCATGGGGCTTCCCATCATCTGAGGTGGCATGGGTGGCTGGGAGTCAGGCCCAGCACTGGGCTGTACCCGGTCCCGGCCAAACGGGAAGGGGAACTGGGCCTGTGGGCCAGAGGGCCGGCGTTCTGAGCCCGGGTACGAGTTGTACTGGTTGTATATGTCAGGCTGGGTGGACGGGGCAGGCGCCTGGGGGCCCGGCTGCTGGCCGCTGAAGGGAGTACTGTACATGTCGCCGTCGTGACGCTTGGCTGGCGGGCCATAGCCACCATCCACTGGCCGCTTGTAGCCCTGCAGAAACCGCACATGTACAAAGACAGCCAGTTAATAAGCGAGCTCAGCAAACAGCACTGGAGTTCCGGGCAGGCGGTGAAACAGGCCTCACTCACTGGCTGCTGCTGCTGCTGATACATTCCCTGCTGCTGGTTGGGGTAAGAGCCACCAGGGGGCGGTCCTTGGCTAGGATACTGATTACCATAGGAATCATGCCTGCATGGGAACACAGCAACCTTGCTTAGCCAAGGGACACATGCAGTTCATGCTGGACACGGGTGAGGCTCATGCGAGCCGCCTGAGCGCAGAGTGGCAGCCGTCACTGACCTCTGCTGCTGTGGGGGACAGCGGCTGGGGGAGTACATGCCCGCCTCGGCGTTGGAGGGCATCATGTTTGGCTGCGGTGCTCCCGGCCCCATGGGGCCCTCAGGGCCAATCCCAGGGTCCTGTCTGTTTAGGAACCCAGAAATGGGGTGGGGGGTCTGATCAGCATGATACACCCACAGATGACTGGTGCAACCACGTCTCACTTGGGCAGACACAGACACACAGACGTTGTTCTGAAGGGCTGCGGGTTTAATCTGCTCAGCTAGCACCTTGTAAGTCCCGCCCATTCCCTGCTGTCATTGGACCACCTCACCCAAGATACGCGACCAATAGGGAAACTGACTGACGCAAAGCGTAAGCTGGACATCGTGAGTTTAGTCTATATCGGGGGAGGAAGGACGATATACCAAGCTGGCCATTTCTTCAGTTGTGTGCGTTCAAATACCCATAAGTTTCCATTTGTACATTGTATAAAGTTATGTTTTATGTTGTGATTCATATCTATTTATGCTGTTAAAGGTAAATAAGTCCCTGAGACACAGTAAATGTTTATTCGGCGAACATTAAGACGGGCATACGACTTGTATTTCTGCCTATGGTTGCGTGTATTTCATGTATGAATTACCTTTGATTTCACACGGTGCCTTTGTTAGCATGCCGGTTTATTAGTTTAGCCTAGCATAAGCCTGTTTGTATGACTTAATGTATCATCATTTTTCATTAATGGATGTTAACTTAGCGGGATGGCAACTTAAAGCCAAAGTAAGATAACAGTACAGTTAATATTGTTAAATGATTAACTGGCACTGCCATCTGCATATGACATTCATATGTATGCCTTATCCTGTTTGTTTTTGTTATCAGAACCACACATACACACACACACACACACCACCTATCCAAGTCTTTCATTAAAAGCTTTGGAGAACATCCTCTATGCCTTCTCATTGGATGCACCACAGCAGCTACACCCTTCTGACCAGCCAGTGGTAGTGGGCCAGTGTCAGACATCTGCAGAACAGACGCACAGATGCAGACCCACCTGCGGTCGTAGCCGGGCCCATAAGGGTATTGTTGCCTCTGGTTCATCGGCACACCGCCCATGGCCCCTGGAGGCCCCCGGCCATACTGCTCAGCCATGCTGCCGCTGGGGCCCTGCCCAGGGCCCATGAACTGCTCCCCAGCTATAAGGACACAAAGGCACTTGCTCTGTCAGTGACAGCCCCACCACCCAGCCCACACGGCCGTCTGAGTGGCCGCCACCAGAATGGCATGCAGGGGGGCCCTCACCTTTGCGCATACCACCAAAGGGGTCCTTGTTGGGCTCGAATGGAGCCATGCGTCCCATTATATCTGGGGTGCCCATGCCAGGCTGGTAGCCTGAGTTGGGGGTCATGGAGTTCCTTCTTGAGAAGGCGGGGTCTCCGCCATCTGCAAAGGGGTCCTGGAGATTCACTGGCGTGTTCCTGAAGAGGGCCAGACACAGTCAGTGCTGAACGGCACGCTGCCAGCAGGGGGCGACTGTGCAAAAGAGGCCTCACCTGACTCCAGGCATGGGGGCTATCTGGCTGTGTGGGGTGGAGGCTGGAGTCGGGGGTTTGAGGTCTCCACCTTCTGCCATGGAGCTGCTGGTGGACTGTGGGGTCTGGGGACCCTGCAGTGAACCGGACCCAGCTGCAGGGGGGAGGGGGGGGGCAGACATAAAAAAAACATATGGATCAAGCAGCATGCAAAGCACTACCCACACTCCCTAAGCAGCCAAACTGCTTACATGCTTCTGCCCATTCAGCAAACATCAACACTCCGGGGCCACTGGCAGGCAGCCGTATTCACCGTATTCCGTATTCCGCCCCCTTCAACAGGGGGTGTGGCTTGGTGAGAGGGTTAGTTTACACAGAGTGGCTTTGCTCCCATTCATCGTTTGCAGGTTGAATAACAGCCCAGTCAGCTGGGCAGCCTTGTGTGTCATGCCCCCAGCTCACCCCCCGCCGGGTTAAATATCCAGAATAAAACCATGAGTGTTGCCAGAATGTTAGGGGCATGCTGAGTATGTTTGGGGGGGGGTGGTTGCACTGAGCCTGAAAACGAAGGGGGAGTGTGTCTGCAAGCTCTCCACTTGAAGGTATTCCTCTCCTTTGGTCACGGGCCTGGACGCAGCCGATAGAGTCCCCGCTCAACGACACTCAAGACTGTGAAAAAGCGCTCAGCCTGGAAGCGGCAGGCCAATGGACTCTGCTAATGCATCCCGTAACACCTCGGGGAAATTCCTCCAACAGTGTTAGCGGTGCTGGCCTGCTGACATCAGAGGAGGTACCCCACAGAAAGCGAGGGAGAGCACTGCGCCGCACCAGCACTAACTGCCGTCTGCAGAAGCTGCCTCCTCTGAAAATTCCTTCACACCCTTTTCTCACGGTCTGTTTTAAACTTTCGGTGACCGCGTGTAGGCAGCTAGAGACGGATGTTGGGCTTCACACTCACCGGGGGAGGGGGGCTGGATCTTGGCCTGGTTCTTTTTGGGATCGGTGGTGAAGATGTCCGGGGGCGGGTCCTCGCCGCGCTCCACCTTGCACTCGAAGGCGTACAGACACTGGATGTACTGCTTCTTCAGCGAGCTGGCGGCGCTGCTGGACGTGCCCACGTTCAGGTTGGTGGCCAGCTCCCGCCACTTCTTGTTCTTGTTGACCTGCAGGAGACGGTCGATGGCAGCAGGTCAATAAAACCAGGGGACGAAGGCACGGGCCAAGTCGAGATGGAGCAGACTCCCAAATAACGCAGAGCGCCCGCCGGCTTCTGACGCCCCCCCACCTGCGTGAGGCCGCCAATCTCCTTGACGGAGACGTAGAGGCGGAATAGATCAAGTGGCTTGCGGCCCACGGCGGGCAGGTGGTTCATGCCCATGGCCTTCTCCTCGGCGAATGCAAGGTACCGGTCCACCCACAGCTTGCGCTCCGGTTCAGGGCCCAACTCATACAAGCGGGTGATTTTCTCATTGGTGGTCGTGGAAGAGCTTGACTTCTAAAATAAGTGGAAGGACTGTGTATGAAGGCAGCTAAAGAACAAAGCGTGACCTCTGGCTGTGCCCAGGAGGCTGCTCGGCAACAGGGGAGCTCACCTTCTTAGAGTCACTTTTTGGGGTCCCATCCGCTTTGCTGTTCATCTTCTGAGCTGGGTTCAGTTTGACATCCATCCCAAACTCTGGGCTGGGAGCCATGCCTGAGGGCGCAGACAGACGTGGATTTATGGGTAAAGGGAGCAGAGGGGTGCGAGGCCTCCGAGCCAGCAGGGGGCAGTACTCACCAGCAGCATTGGCAGCCATGTTGCCGCTCATGGGGTAGGGGCCTCCCTGCTGGTTCATCATGGCTGGCATGCTGTTCATCGCCGGCGCATAAGGGGAGCCAGCACTCATCATGCCCTGGGGCATGTTGGGGTATCCTGGTGGTCTGGGGAGAAGGGCACACTTTGTCAGCCGTCCTGGGACATCATGGCGCCTAATATCTTACACGTCTCATGTTTGAGATGCTCATTCATTTATACAGCTAGACGACATTACAGAGGCAAACCATGGAGGCATGTTGCCTCTTCATTAAAGAGCAGTTCAGCTTATGTAAGCACTGCTTAAATATCTAGCCTCCCTGCATCGCCCTGCACAGCACAGCCTCTCCCAGTCCTGCCCTGTCTGCACTGCCTATGACTGCATCCCAGCCTACAACAGACATATAGCTATTGAGGAGGCAGCAACCTCAGAGTCCCCCACAGTGGCCCCCTGTATACAGGCTCCTTCCCACTGGCCTCCGGATTGGGACAGGCTCACCTGCTGTGTATGGAGTTGGTGTTGGTGTGCTGCATGCCTGCAGCTTCCGGGGGCTTTCTGTTGAGATTTCCGGGGGGAGGGCACATCCCTGAGCCCACCTGGGAAGGCATGCCGCCCATGCTGGGGCCCATATTGGGGCCCATGCTGGGGCCGTAGGGACGGGCCCCCATCTGTCCTGGAGCCATCCTTCCTGGAGGCATTCCAGCATATGGAGGCCCTCCTCCCGGCCCAGGCATGGGGCTCATGGAACCAGCTGCCATGCCAGGGCCCTGGTAGTTAGAGTTGGGCATGCCGCCATAGCCAGTCTGCCGGTACGCTGCCAGGGGGGGACCCCACAGAAAGGTCAGGATACACAGGGCATACACACAGCACATTCATATAGACAAAGCAGTGGCACTGCTCTTATCAGAACTGGGACCATAATACACAGAGAGAGAATAAGGGTGCTGGAGACCTCTGCAGGCCCAGCACAGTAAGCACAGCTCCATGCTGCCAGGGCTTACCTTGTGGCCCGTACTGGCCACCCTGAGGACCGTAGCTGTTCTGTTGGTAAGGCCCCATCCCAGCATGCATCTGTGCACCCGAGGATTGACGAGGCGATAAGGCAGAGCCAGACTGGGGGGAGCCATATGGAGCCATCTGCGGGTTCCTCATGAACACTGGGATGGAAGGCAGAGACTGATAAGCTTTTCAAGGCGCCACACCTATCCGGCTGTCACTGAGGCACACCTGAACGAATCAGGCACAAAGAGACGGCCAAGAAGGTAATGAGAATGCATGGAGCAAAAAAGGAAAGCTTCGTCACCTCTGTCCTGGCCCATGGTCGACTGGTTCATGGAGGGATGCAGGATTCCATCAGACTGAACACTGGGAGGACGCGGGGGCATCTGGTTACCTGGGTGACAGCAGAGCCAGAGTCACAGTGACAGTACCGGCTGAGTCTCTCTAGAGCGAGTGCGCAGCGAGGCAGGCAGCCTGTTAAGGGGATGCATGCGTCTGCATTTGCGCAGCTATCGGCTGGGGGGCCTACCTGGCACAGCAGCCGGGGATAGTGGTCCAGACCGGGAAGGGGTGGTGCTGGCGGGGGAGCCCACAGGAGATGGTGAGGGCCCACGGATGCCGGGCAAGTGGGGGGAGGTATGGGGGGAGAAGGGAGACTGGGCTGGATTGCTCTGTTCGCCCTGGCTGCTGGACACCCCCGAGGTGCTGACCCCGGGGCTCAGGGCCCCCTCGACACCCGTGGGCAGGTCGTCAATGGAGCCAGACAGGTCCTGGGGGAGGGAAGAGGACAGGAGGTCAGTGGGAGCAGAGGAGCATGTGAGAAAGTCCACAGTTTTATTCCAGGTGTCAGAAGACGACTTTGCAGCTGTGCAAAATGCAAAAGGCGAATGAAAAGACTACAAGATTCAACACGTGGTAGACGTGGCCGACACTCCAACATGCAAGCAGGCTGAAGGTGTGAAGCCCCTTATCAGTGCCTCTGCCGTGTGCACGCGGGTGTGTGACTGAGCATGTGTGTGTTTACCAACCCTGCCTCACGCGTTTCCCATGCGATTCCCAGAACTGCAAGCTCATCTGACTGTCAGAGCGCGAGCCGGAAAAGGGGCCTGCTGGAAGACATCCAATCATTTCCCAAGGAACGCGCTCACTGGGAGGCTGCCGGTTCCACTGCTATTTCTGGGACGTGACCTGAGTGTGGATTCCCAGAGGGAGTGCCACGAGGAGGACGCCGAGGAGAGCCGAAGGCGCCGCGGGCGCTGCCAACAGCGGCGGGGCCAGGCCATCTGGAGAGCGTTATCAGAGGAGGGCTGCGGCCAGTGACGAGGACAGGACCGAGCCCGTGGAAAAGCCCACAACAAATATGCAGCCAATGAGAAGGCAGGAGCAGAAAGGGAAGCACTGGGATGACAGCAGAGGAGAGGTGTCTCAGCGGGGGAGCAGCTGGCCAGGGGCGTAGCCCAGCCCCCCCCCCTTCATACCAAACTAGGAGGCAGATCACGGCCCTCACTAGCGGCATGCGCTGGCAGTAGGAGAGGAAAGAGAAGGGCTTTGCGTCACGCTACATCCTCATGCCTTCAGCTTAGCAACCCACGCAACAATGTACCAGCAGAGAAGGTAGCAGAGGGGTCAATGCTGTCAGGCTCTAAGAGGAAGCCCAGCCCCACTGTTCTGCTGTATCTCCAGACATCTGTGACCCAGGTACACTGGAGCAGTATGATAAAATAACCGTGGGCATCCTGGAGAACCTCAGGCTAAAGGCCTGGTCTGAACCTGAGTGAGATTCTGTGGGATGATTACGGGGCGTGAGCCAACCTGCCGGGATGGACAGAGACACAGCACCCAAGCCCCACGATGGGGCGGGACCCAACCTGCTGGGATGGACAGAGACACTGCACCCAAGCCCCACGAGGGGGTGGGACCCAACCTGCTGGGATGGACAGAGACACCGCACCCAAGCCCCACGAGGGGGCAGGACCCAACCTGCTGGGATGGACAGAGACACCGCCCCCAAGCCCCACGAGGGGGCAGGACCCAACCTGCTGGGATGGACAGAGACACCGCCCCCAAGCCCCACGAGGGGGTGTGAGCCAACCTGCTGGGACAGACAAACACCGCCCCAACCAGCATGGCGGGGCGTGAGCCAACCTGCCAGGACATTTGGAGACGCCGCCCTAACCAGCATGGCGGGCTGTGACTTAATTGAACTGCACACTTGAAACGGACTCTCTTCTCCCCTTCACATGCCCACCCAGAACACGGCACTTACGACCTCACAGCCAGACAGCAAACTACCCCTGGCCCCAATCTACAACGGCAGCATAACGAAGCGCAGGGTGGAATCCACGGCTAGCAGAGCAAGCTAGCCCAGTCTCCATCCTCCCCACATGCCTCCCCCCACTGGCCCGGCATCTGGGGCCCTCTGCTTACTCTACATGGAGCAGACAGCACACCTGGGCCGCCACCCGCTCTAAAGCACAAGTGTGAAGAGGCACCCTTTAGATTCCAGACACGATTCACCTTACATCTCCCTCGGGACAAAAGTGCCCCCCTTCTCCCAGCAATCTGATTCCCACGGACCTGCTCCACGGCCAAAAAATCTGCCTGGCAGCATGGGAGCTGCAGCTGACAGTGAGGAGCCATGACACCCCAGGGGCCACCACTGACCCCCAAAGGCGTGCTCCCAGCTCCAGGGGCCCCTGCTGGCCCCCAAAGGCATGCTCCAGCTCCAGGAGCCCCCGCTGACCCCTAGGGGCCTGCTCCCAGGTCCAGAGGCCCCCACTGACCCCCAGGCGCCTGCTCCCAACTCCAGGGGCCCCCCACTGACCCCCAGGGGACATATTCTGACACACAGACCCTCAGCGCTCTCGATGGGGCTCTGTGGCACTACACTGTGTGAAGAGTGTACTTTGTTAGAGCCATGCTGCTTCACCCCCCCAGAGGCCGCCTGGGTTAGGAGCCGCGTTGGAGCGGGCAAGTCACATGCTTTACATATCACAGCATATCAGAAACACTGCAGCCAGATTTCATTAAAACTGTACAGCAATTAAACTTAATGAGCTAAACACAAACTTAAGCGCCACTTGATGAATAATTCAAGCATGAGCTTTGATTAAAATGATGACACTTAAGATCGTGTCAGTCTGCAGAAGCAGCTCAAAATAATCAGTTTACTCTGTGATCGTACAGGGAGCCACTTTCAGGGCATTAGAGCGAGTCAGAGGAAGGCCGGGAGGAACTCCACCAGAGGCCATCGCCAGACGGGCACAGGCGCCTGGGGGTGCTGAGGAACACACCAAATTTCAGCACACGCATGCAAAGCGAAGCCCCCAGCACAGCCCCCGGGCATCCCAGACAAACCCCTTTTTCAGCTTGTAAACATTTATGTGTTTGTTTAGTTACTCATGCTTGAGGTTAGGTAGGGGTAAAGGATGTCATGTTATGACTAGGCGTTTTCCCCATAGAAATGAATGGAGAGTCCCCACAAAGATAATGATAAACCTGCACACGCTTGTGTGTGTCTGTGTGAGCCCAGACCAGACAGAGCCCAAGCAACACTGGGGGACAGGTGGAGGAAGGAGGAGGCAGGGCGGGGAGCAGCTGGCCCCTCCCACAGGCAAAGCACTCACACAGGCCAACGCAGGAAGCGCATGGCCTAGAATAGCAACAGGAGAGGCAGCAGACAGCGAGCACTGCCACCGCGCGGACGGCTGTGTGGCGTGCTGACGTGAGCAGGCCCTGCCCCTCACAAAAGAGGGGAAACCCCGTGTGAACCGGTGCAGTCCCACAGCTGAGCTCCAAAAGCAGCTATATACAGTATGTGTGTGCATACATGTGTATGTATATATACACACACACACACACAAATTATAGATCACACAGAAGTGAAAAGCATTCTATAACAGATACTTTAAAAAAAGAAGAAAAGGAAATATAGCTTTAATGCTATTAGAACTATTGGTTCAAAGTGACAGCCAGAGAACTCAGACCCTGCTTCAGTATAGGATATTCCGTTTTCAAACCTGGTACGATGTCTTTCAGTAATGATATTATCGTGATAATTACTGGAGCGCTGGGCAGACTAACGCAAGCGGCAAGTCATGAAAAGACTCTTACAGAAGAGAATGAAGCTCTTTTACTGATTTTATTGATGCGAATCCCCCACGTTACTTTAAAAAGCGTCACATTAAAAAAAATTGCAGGATTTGGCCACAAGGGGGCCAATGTCTCTCTTAAGCCCCTTTCAGACATGTATTGCCACCAGGTACTTTTTTTTACCCAGAGGGACTGTATATACGAACAGAAATTTGCAAAAGACTTGTACCGGACATTTAACAGACTTTACCCTGCTAGATCTCTAAAACAAATTCCGGATAATTTCCGATTAATCCTCAGATGTGAATGGAGCAAAATTCAGCGCGAGCGAGTGGGCGTGTCAATGACGTTTCTATCATGCTGCTGGTGCAAAAACAGAAGAATATGTAGCTGCTTCGTGCCGGTATATTACGCAACCGTATTGCATTCATCGGGGGAAAAATCGGTTTTCTTTTTTCCGAATTAATGACATCCTGTTTTTACGAGTAATATTTTCCTCTTTTTCTGAATTAACAAAACAACCTTTCTGTTTTTCATGGCGCGCGATCTGTGTAGTTTAATTCGCTTTTATTTTTTTTATCTTGGTTTGAGACATTGGGAAATATTAATGCATTAAGTAGTGTAGATGGAATTATCATTAGTTTATCAAACAGGATAACTGTCATTAATTCGGAAAAACAAAACCGATTTTTTGCCCAGATGAATGCAAGACGCTTCCGTAGTATATGGCTTTCTATTATTTTGCTGGTATTGCAGGTACGTCCCAATAAATGTAGAATTGATATTAACGCAGAAACAGTCGTCATTGCAAAGGATATATTACATGTACCCCAGGACCACCCTGCGTACCCACCCGAATATTAGTAGTAGTTATAAACGCCTCTTATGCGGAAAACTGAACAGTTGTATATATCATATGTGGAAGGTCAACTCCGGAGAATGTACGGACCAATAATTTATGTACAATTTATGAACATGGCTTTAACTACAAGCTGCAAGGGTTGAGAGCAAGCGAGAAAAACATCTAGTATTTTCATGACCAGGGCAGCCATCTTTGTTTTCCTCAGTGCGGCTGTAACGCGTGTGAGACGGCTATCGCTTCAAGGCCAAAGTTGATATCATTAGTTAAGGCTGTCAACATCTCCACGATAATATCGACATATTGCCCAAGCCTACTTCAGTATTTGGTAAACATTCAAAAAGAAAACCAAGTCATTTCCTTTGATGCCCTAAACGTTAATTAACCAGAACATAATTCATTTACACTGTTTAGCATCAGCATCTTCCATAATTTTGGCTGAATCCAAACAGCCAACGCCTACGACAGCCAGCTTCCAAGCCTCTACCCAGCTAGGCATGCTAAGATATCCCAAACAACAATTTCACCACAGTTTCATTGTCGAATGAACAACACCATAAGCCCAGGTGCAGTGATACAAAGGATGATCGATCACTTAAATCCTTATGGCACATGTTTATGGAGCCCAGGGTGCAGGAAATGAGAGCAAACAACTGACTGGACCAAGTGCATATGGAAAGAATGTAAACATAGCGCATATGTGAGGGTTTTAGCCTTATGGTGCTGCTCCATGTCATACAGGAACCAGGCTGTATGTATCGGCTGGATAAAGGCATTGCCAGGTCTGGAGAGTGACAGTGACGAAAAACCGAAGAGACTCATATTTACCGTTCACATTGTTTACATCATGATTTACCATGTGCTAATTTCTGCTAAGATGTCCGTGAGAATCGCCATGTTATGTTAGCATCAAACGCTAGTGGAATTAGCATCAGCTTGCATACATCTGCATTGTAAGTCCTGGGCAATACCTGTTTACATACACTGTCGAGATTATTCCCTGGCTGCAGGCGGACACTCACCGGAAGGCTGGAGGGCCGTCCCGGCAGCCCGTCCTCCGGGCCACTCTTGCTTGACGCCATGGCCTGGCTGTTGGTCGGCGTACTGGACTGCGAGGTGAACGAGTCCTGGGACAGCTCCTTCAGGGGGGGATTACACACATCATAATTAGACACGTCTCTGTCTCTCCTGTCCCTCTCCCCACGCCACCCATTCACCCCACATCAGTCTCTCCCCCATCAGTGTCTTTCTTCCAATCTCTCTCCTGCCAGTCTCTCCCCCCTACCCCCCTTCTGTCCGTTTCTCCCCCCCCCATGTCTCTCTCTCCTCGTGCATCTCTTCCATCCATCCCTCTCCCTCTCTCATGTCCGTCTGTCCCTCTCTTCCAATCAATCCCTCTCTCCTGTCTGCCTTTCCTGCCAGTCTCTCCACCTGTGCTGACCTATGCAGCATTGCCATTTGACGGCTTCTGAGCCCCACTGCTCCTCAAGGCCGGCTTCTTTAACCAGATATGGCCTTGTTACAATTACCAGGAGCTTTACTTGAAGCGCCCTCTACTGGATGACAGTTTTACCTGAGGAGGTGGGGGGAAGCGCTGGAATGGAGACTGCTGCTGCTGCTGGAGAGGGGGGGTCTGCGAGTAGGGGGCTGGCTGGCCCTGGGGAGGCTGAGCGTGTCCTGGAGGCTGCTGGGATTGCGCGGGCTGGGCCGCCGCTTGCACTGGGGGCTGCTGGGAAGGTGGCGGCTGCTGCTGCTGCTGCTGCGGATATCCCGGCTGGCCCTGGGTACCCGCAGGAGCCTGGGAGCCTGGCTGTGGAGGGGGCTGTCCTGGGGGCACCTGCTGGGGGCCGTAGGGAGACTGGTTCTGGCCATAGGGCGGCTGGCCCTGAGAGGGCGCGTAGGGGGTGCCGGGCTGGCCATGCTGCCCATAGGGCCCCTGCTGCTGGCCCTGCTGGTTGTAGTACGAGGCGGGGCTCTGCTGTCCATAGGGAGCCATCTGCATGGGGAGAAACGACGCAGACTCAAGCCAGGCTCATCAATGGCCCCGCCCTACACACAGAGAGGGCAAGGAAGGAGGAGGCACGTAAATAATTCGAGGGTGAGAGGCGGGGGCACTACCTGCTGGCTGTAGGGCATGCCAGCCATGCCCCCAGGGGTGCGCCCCTGCATGCCCATGGGGTATCTCTGAGGATTGGACGGCCCGTAGCCTTGCCCGGGGTAAGGCACCCCCTGCTGCTGCGCAGGAGAAGGGCCCTGCTGGGGCTGCTGTGAGTAGGGGTTGGTAGCTCCGTAGGGCTGGCCTCGCATCTTCGCCATGGGATCCATGGGGCTGGGGGGCTGCGGGGCAGGAGGAGAGGCAGAGCGTTAGACGTGGACAGACGGCGACTGCCTACACCCAGGAGGCACACAGGGGGACTTTTCAAATGACAGATCTCACGGGATGCTGCAAGGCCTAGCAAGCTGTAAGACGGCGGCACGGAGCACAGAGAGAGGTGGCACGGCGTGAGATGGCGAGGCAAAGAGCGAGTACATGGCAGGCAGACGCTGGCGCAAAGTCGCCAATCGGGTTTCCCACAATGCTCAGCAGGATGACAGACAGACACCTGGCCACAGTGACGGCCTCCTCACATGTGTGCGGCGGCCCCCCAACATCAGGCCACGGATCAGACACACAGGCTGCAAATGAATGAGAATCAGGCAAATACACCCACCTGGATGCAGGGCGGGGGACAGCCGTGCCAAAAGCACACGATTCCCAAACAACATCCATCCATGACCTTTTCTGATTGACAGTGAGCCGTGTGCGTGTCACAGGGAGTGAAGGCTACTCTTTATAGATCAGACACAGGGAACGGAATATCAATGATGGAGGCACTGAAATTACAGCCCAGAAAGACAGGGGGAGCCAGGGAGCTTGGGAAGGCCATAGAAAGACTCACACACTGTTCTTGTGCATAAGATGCACAGGTGGGACAGAGGAAGAGGAGTGCAAATGCAGGTGAGGAGGGGAGCTGTGTAGGCTAGCAGTAAACTGGCAAGATGCTTCTTTGCTTCCCACAGCGACTTTTCTGCCTAACTCGGGGTTAGTTAAGTTGACAAATCAGCTATTTATAGACTGTGACACGGGGGCCAGTCTGATGAATTCTAACACTTCCCAGCTGCACAGCCGCTGGGGGCAGAGCCAGACGGTCACTTGTGTTTTCACACAGACGCCCTGGCACAGCAGGAGGCGTATAGGCACAGGGGGTGGGGGGAACCTTATTGCCATGGGGAGGGATGCCAAAGGTCTCAGAGGAAAGCTAGTCCATCCCAGGGTTTGGCTCCAGCCAGGTTCTGCAGCCCAAGGCGGATCAATGGCTAGGCCCAGCCCGTTCTGCCACAGCCCTATCTAGGGCCTTCCAGCTAGCCACAATGCTGTGTGAAGTGTGTCACCAGCAGCTTCTACCTATGGGCCGACTTCTTAGTGCTGCGGGGCACTTTCTCTTAGAGTCTATACTCTGGACAGTTGAAGAGGCTCAGCATGACTCAGGGGGTACGAATAGCCACTGCCAGGCACGGAGGCAGCAGGGCCTGCACTGCACTGCACTGCACTGCACTGCACTGCACTGCCAGCATACGCCACACAGAGGCAAGGTGAACAGGCCTAAACCTGCAGGCAACACGGGCCCCACCCTCCCCAGCAGACTGCCATGGAGAGCCCCCCCCCACGCTCTCACACCACTCCCACTAGCTCAGGGAAAGGGGGAGGGGCCAACATACTCTTCAGTAAGCAAGAAGCAAACAAATGAAGTTAATTAGCACATGGCTAATCTGCATATAGAGAAGGCGTAGCAGCCTCAGCTGGGCTGTTTAATCCAAGCCTTTGGGGGGGGGGGGGGAGCATCTAGGCAGACAAAGCTAAACAGATCAGAAGCAACCACTGCAAATATTGCCCAGCACACCGCCCTGATGCACAAGCACACAACTCAGCAAGTGCAGGCACACGTTAGCCGATGAGGAGGGGAGACATGGAAGTTTGATCTGCAGCATAAAATGTTTTATGCACAAGCAGCCATCTTTGTTTTTCAATGGCCATTTCTATCATTACTAAGACTACCATAAAACATACCGCTGCTTAATAAAGTTTGTACGTCTAGGCTGTAGTGCATATTGGCTCAATGTTTCAACAAACCAGCACTCAACTTTTCAACCCTCTTGACTAACTGACCCAAGAAATAAGCAAAAAAAAACTCTTTAGTTTCTGGATTAATACCTGAAGAGACAGACTATGATCACTGGCAGCAACTACAGGTCACAAGTCCTTCGTGCTGGACAGCACACCTACACTGGACACGTCATGTTTGCCAAGCGGGTGCCACTGCACACCTAAGCATGTCAGTGACCCGGCAGCTTTACATGCCAGCATGAGCTGCAGCCACAGCATCCAGACAGGGCCGCCGTACGGAAAAGTTGCTTCTTCGGTCACTTTTCTGTGCTGCTGATCAGGCAAAGTGCCCCTTCATGGCTGCACCTTCAGGAAGGACCCAAGGTACTTGATGCCTGGCCAGCCTGAGCATCTCCCAGCCCTGCATGCCCTCGATGCCACTGCCAGTCTAGGCAGTCTCAGGGTGACAAACCTTAGTCTGAACATGCACTAAAGACCTAAAGCCTGAGAACATGTAGGACTGAGCTCACGTCATCTTGACACTGAAAAGTTAAGAGAGCTGATCGGTGACACTTTTGCTATGGGTAGCACAAATGCTAAATGTTCAGTTCATTTAAACTTTAACACTGACCAAAACTCATACAGCCCATCCACATCTAAAACACCCGGAACGACAAAGCCAAATAAAAAAAACTGACACTATAGGAGTAAATTAGGTTTCTAACAAGCACAATCTAGCCAAGGAAACTGAACACCACCCACACTGTACTAGCTCACCCACCACAGTAATAGGTCTACCAGCCTGAGCACTACTGAATGCTACCAGAGAATGCACCTTAATGTACCACCAGGGATTAAAAGTTTGTGCTGTAGTAACATGCAAAATGTGTCATTTAAGAGAGTGAGCGCCTAAAACATCCACAAACACATACACCATTTTGAGCACCTCAAAATCAGTGCAGTTTTAATGTCATGTTTAATTAGTTCTGCTGACATCTGCTGGCCCAGGCGACACCCATCTGTGTGACACCCAATCACAGGCTGCCCCAGAGGAGGCACGGCATGATTGGGCCCCTAAGCCACACAGCACGTGCTGCTCCAACCATGTGTGCTCAGAATGGCAGCAGACAGCTGAGGCAGAGCAGCAAATTACCACGTTAATCCTGCTTTTTCTTCAGTTCAGTAAAAGGAATTACCATGATTTTACAGGCTTGGCCTAAATGAAAGACTCGCCATGTGAGATTTACACACAAGCCAGGGCCTCCTTCCATCCGTCCAGACAGGTTGAACGAATTACCCTCTCACACACCTCTGAGCAGAGCTGGCATGGCCACGTATTACCACAGTGCTTGGGCAAGTATCAACAGCCAAGAAGACTATATTAAACTATAATATTAAAACCAAAAACAAAGAGGGACACAGCATGTATAAGTTCCCATATTCTGTGCTGACCAGAGCATGAGATTAGAAAGCTACATGGACCAGCAGGAAAGTACTAACTTTCTGGAGCAATTATATGGGGTACTTTCTACAGTTGTATGACAGTAAAGCTCAAACTGTATGACTAAATCGCATGCGTTGAAAAGCCAAAGCTCCCGATTTATGTGCGCACGCTATACGGGCCGAAGCTCAGATGCGACACCCTCAAGAGGGCCCACCAGAATTTCAAACAGGTTTGATTGTCATCTGACCATACGAATGCCGATTGGGAGCTGGCTGTGAGGGGTTAATTGGCGTTTGTTACCCCATGCATACTACACGATGTACGATGCACGATTAAGCTGAAACTCAGGCCAATCCAAAAAATAGCCTCACGAGTGAAAAACTGGCTGAAAATGGGCCGAAAATCGCACAGTGTAAGCCCAGCTAAAGTGTTCTGATAAGCGGCCAGGTATAACACAGTCTAACCACTTGACAGCGCCCCCTACTGCATATCAAAGCAAAAAGGATCCCAAATATTAAAGACAAAAGACAAAGCCAGAAACACACTTCACACAGCGCAGAAAAATCCCAATATCCTCAAGTAAAAACAAACATACCTCAATATTCTCTTGCACAGCTTAACTGCTTATTTACCATTCCATATTCACAAATGACCATTTCAGTGACATGTATGACAGCTATGGTGCATTTAGCCATAAGTTTGCATCACAAGCGTATGAATGACAACAGGAGATAACCTGATCCCTCAATTCAGTTCAATTTATTTTTATATAGCGCCTTTCACAACAGAGTCCCAAGGCGCTTTACATGGGTGTGCTGGGATACATTACAGTATTGTTAAGAAAGAGTAATGCAAAATAAAATAACACAGAAAAAGGGAAAGAGAAATGAAAGAAAGGTAGTTGACAGCAGAGGAGAACCACCAAATATTCTCAAGTCGGGAGGAAAAAAACCTCCGGGGGTCCAAGGTCAACTGACTGCCCAACCCCCCGGGCAAGCTAACATTACTGAGAACAAAAAAAGAGTGGGCTTGCTTGCTAAAGGCAAGGTGAAAACTGTGGTCGAGGGCAAAGCCAAAGTCCATCAATGAGTCCGTTCTCCACGCTGGCCAGTTAAGGGTGGCAGATTGAAGGCTGTAGCCAAGAAGTTGCAGGTCAATCAGAAACAAAATGTAGCAAGGGAGCCCAGGAGGACTGCAGTCAGCACTCAGGGACTCCATCATGGGTGAGGTCAGGGCCCTGAGCATCACTCCTATTCAGGAAGTATCACAGCATTCAAGCTGTAGGACGACAAATGCAAAGGGCCCGCAGAGGTCAGGGGACTGGAGGAGCTTATTCCAGTTCTACCCACAAAGCTTCTGACAGCCATAATACACAGAGAATGATCAGATATTCCTCCACAGGAAGAGGCACAGAAACAGGCACCTGAGAGCACAGAGCACTCGTCCGTTCAACAGTTGCTGGTTTGGCCAAATAAAATCCAAAAATGACCAGAGACAAATAGGAATGAATGATTTATCCATTTCAAATCGAAATTGCGATTTGAAATAATGCAATTAGCAAATCTGTGGCTGTGATTTAGGATATGCATTGTACAGCATGTCTGACCCAGGGTTTAAAACTGTCATGTGAATAGATTTATAAACTCATGCTGTCCTCCTTGTGTGACAGTCAGTCTCACCAATCAGAAGTGCCGTGCTCCTCACGTGCCAGTCATGCTCACCAATCAGAAGTGGCCCAACGTGACTGTGTATACGCCCACAAACAACACATGAAAGCGCGAAAACATATTGATTCCGTCGCTGAGCTGTAAGCAAATTACCTACATATTTCACGGTCAGAGATTATTTACAAAAAGGCCCTATTATTAGGGGTCCAAGCAGCGCTGGCTGCAGGATCCCTCGTTTTTTACTTCCTGGAATTCTTTTATTACTTTACTTAACAGTCACACGTGATAATTGTTTTCTTTGATTGTTCTCTGCTAATTAAAAAAATGAATAAACACAAGCAGGAAGCAATTCATATCTTTAAGTTCTCATCCTTGCATAAGAACATAAACCAGTTAATATTTCGATGGTATCTCATGTGGAAATGCTGCATCATTTTTTAAATCTATTACACACTGAATATTGAACTGAAGCTGGACTTTTAAATAATTATATTGCAAGTCAAATTGCAATTGCAATACCCGTCAGAAAAATCGTGATTAGGTATTTTCCCCCAAATCATTCAGCCCTGGAGATAAATGTCACTTTGGGGCACCAATCGAGTGGGAAAAGTAGGCTCCAGCGGCCCAAGTACAAGCACCAGCACGAGGAGTCGAGCTCACCCCGGGCATCACCAGAGGACAGCAAAGCAGGAGCCACCAAACACCCATGTAAACAGCACTTTCAGAGAATTCAGCTAAGGACATGTCCATGCATCCATAGCAGCATGTGCTGAATATCAGTCTGATACACTCCACGTCATGGTGACCTACAGGACAGCACCCCCACCTTGTCCATCCCCCAGCAAGCGCACGCATGCCGCGGAGGAGAGACGAGGGCCGAAGAAGCAGAGAACACTGCAGAAACTGAGCCACTCCCAGCTGGCTCACTCGCACACGCAACCCCCCCCAGGTGTGGGCCACACAGCCAGGTCAGTCAGGGATGCGTCTAGCCTGCCCCCCGACTAAGAAGGTGAAGAGCCGGCCGCCTCACTCCAGGGAGTGTTAAGACTCTGGATGAGACAGTGCTGAACTGGAGCCACAGGCTCCGAAGCACAACAGGATTCCCAAACAGTTACCAAACATTTTATACAAACCACGTCTGAACCTGAAGGATTACCACGGTTAACCACTCACAGTAAAACAAACCTCAGCATGTTACCTGCTGAACAAAGCTCTGACAGCTGGGCGACACCTTGGTGGCATGTAAACAAGTGCAGCATGACAGACTCAAAGAGATAAGCCCTGTGCTGAGATCAGGACTTGTAACCTTAGAGTCACTCCTGTGCCAGGGTCACAGTTGGTCTAGGATCTGTCCCATACATGCCATCTGATGGCTTCCAGTCCAATATAGCCCTCTTTTGACTGTCTTAGAATGAGATATTAATTGAATTTGCAAGAATTAAGTGCAATTGAAATTAATTCTACTTTCAATTTCTATAAAAAGGTCTGTTAGAAGTAATAACTGGAAGGTTTGCCTTAAGTTTCCAATTATGCCCATTACACATATTCTATATAAAGTGTTGAGATTCATAATTAACATTCTACTTATTTAAATCACACAAGTAAATCCATTACCAGCTAGCACAAGGAGTATTTCACCAGGACCGTGCCCAAAAACATTACTGTGTTGAAATCAGTGACCCATACCAGTTGGGGAAAAAAAAAAACACTTAGCATTTAACGCCTGTAAGAAACATGTCCCCATAGTTCACTTGTAATCATTAAAAGCAATCAAGTCTAAAAGACCCTGAGAGACACCTAGATGCAGATTACACAGCAGCAGTGCAAAAGCAAATACTGATCACATTAAGCACAGTTCACTGTGTAGCCAAGTTTAACTTAAATAGGGAATGCCTAAAGAGGAATTTAAGCATAGTTCCTAATAAAAATACGGCTCTTTTGTGTCTAACAGTAAAAGGATAGCATGACGAATCCAGTACTGCCGAGTGCTGCCTTGACCCAGCCAAGATCTTTGCTCCTTCAGTAGCTTGGATTGTGCAGTGCAACTGGGCGGACAGCTGGACACAAACAAACAATTCAAAGCAAAACTGACCAGTGTTAATTCACATTTAAGTTAAGTTCACCCTGTAAAGGCCACAAGCCACAAATGCAGTACAGGACCTAGAGCTCAGCCTACAATCCACGCCTCATCTATGCCACCCAGAGGCTGTGATGAGGGGGCTCTGCCTCTGGTGTGAAAGCATATAACATTAGGGCAGTGCATTTAGTGTACTCCTACAGAGGTGACAAGCAGCACGTGCGGGGGCCAGACTCCCAGCACAGCAATACAGGCCCCTTGCCCTGCAGCAGTCGCTGTGGGAGCCGTGTGAGAGGGGCAGCTTCCAGATGGGCAAGGCAGGCATCTGCCCTTCTACGTTTTCATGTAGTTCCACAGAAATACTTACGCAAAGGGACTAGGCAAAGGGAGTAAATTTCACTTAACATAGAAAAACACATATACAACCAACACCACAATTCAGACATTACCTGGTTTCACACTTAGAGAGTTAAAATAACAAGCAGCCCCTGGAAAATTATTTCCATCACCAACACATTAGTTGCCTACGACTAATCATAATACAATTCCATATATAACCACAAAATAATGCAAACCAATACAAGTCCAGTACAAGTACAAGTGGAAGTCACTTTTCAAACCATCAACAAAGATCTCGGAGAACCACGACATTTTCCGTGAAGCCTCGAGTTCAATGTCATCCAAATCATCATGCTTTTTCCCCCCCATGCAAAGTATCGGACATACACCATAGCGGGAGGGGGGAAAAAGAACGACATTTTTCTAAAGAGATTTTCGATTAGTCAGATCTAAAGCCTCCTTTCAGCGTAAGAGTTAACTAAATGCAGAAAAGATAAGTGAAAAGAAAGAAATACTGTGAAATGCTTATTCGGGGATGTTCTGCGCGCATCTTCCGAGACGGAGCGAAGGACGGGAGCGAGCGACGGGAGCCCGGAGCTCGGGAGCGGCGGCGACGCGCCTCTTACGCGCGCCGTTCGAGTATAAGAGCTAATCAGGGATTGTTGCGGCATTACATCAGATGCAATTATAAATGGCCAAGAGCGCAGGGTGGGGAGCCAATCAGATCTCAGCTCGCGTGTCAACCTAAGACCAACTGTCTCCTGCCTTTGACAGAAGGATTTTACCTCCATAATTCAAATCCCAAAGCAAAGCGATCCGCACTCACTCTAATGGCCGGCAATGTTTACCGGCCGCCCCAGCACTCGTCGCCAGAAGCGGAATAAATGTGCGGGCTCGTCGGAAAGCGGCCGTCTGTTCCGAATAAGCAGCGGACGGCGTTCATCTGCAGCTTCTATCCAAATAGCACTATTTCGGCACATTTTCTCCCCTGCAGACAGACACCCTTCACGCACAGATCGCGAACGGCGAACACATTCGCGCAGGACTCGCAATGACTGCGATTTTTCCACAGCTGGGAAAGGCAGACAGACGCCGAAATCCGACATACCGATAGAAATCACCTGATCGATGCGTGTGGCCGTTCTAGCGACGAATCTTACCCGGTTCCCGAAATAAACAGCGACGGTAACTGTTAGTAGAACAGTAAAACAGCCATAATGACAGCAGCCGAATGACGTTTGGGGCGCCTTTCGCTGCAGATAAACACGCTCAGCAAAATCAGCCCCCTTCTCGCCCGTTTACCCCAGTAAAAGTACGCTGCCCCACGCCCCACCACCACCCAACTTACGATTTGCACTTCGGGAAATCAGACGGGTGACTTTTCGTGCAGAATCGGGCCACCTTTACGCGACATAAATACAGTATAGCGAGGTGCTCTTAGGGAAAGGCAAGAGGCAGCCATTTTAGAGAGGCTGTGTAGACAATGGCAGGTCCATTGCAATGTGTTGCACAGCACACCATTTGCTCGGAGCCTCCAGAGCAGCGCGGCGCAGGCTACTGGTGCGCAGGGCTGGACCGGGACCTACCTGATTTCGGTTCAGAGGCTGTCCGGAGTTTCCCGGGCTTATAGGTGGAGGGTGATGGCTCCTTTGTTGCCAAGCCTGGTGGCCCCCACCACCAAACTGACTGCTGCTTCCCATGTCTGGTGGTCCCTTGTTAGCCCCTTCCTGGTTGTTGTAGTCGCTCGGTAGGTAGTTCTGGTAGCCCCGCGAAGAGCTGGGTGAGGTCAGGAGCTGGTTTAGGGTCGGGGTCGGAGTGGAGCTCGGTGGCTGGCTTCCCAGGTTATACCTCTGAGCGTTGTAGGAGGCAGCCATAGCAGTGGTTCCTCCCGCTGGCTGCTGCTGCTTGCCTGGCTGCCCCCCAGCCGCCGGGGGTTGGTTGCTTCTCGGGGAATTCATGGCGTAGCCGGGGCCTGGGTAGGGAGTCCGGTTCGGGAACTGGCTGTAGCTATTAAACTGGTGGTTGGGGAAGCCGTGCTCGTGAGAACTGGGCTGATACGAGTCCATCATACTGCCTGGCTGCACACCCGGCCCCGCTGCCGCTGCCATGCCAGGGCTTTGTTGTCCGCCATGTTGATGAAAAGGGGGCCGGCTGTAGTGCTGGCTGTAACCGTAGGGAGGTGGAGGAAAAGCGCCGGGGTGATGGTGTCCCATCCCGGGATGGCTATTGCCGTCGGGTCCCACTGAATCATTCTGGTTATTGTTATTGTTCAGCCTGGACGCATTCCCGTTGCCGTTCTTCATCTCAGGATCTCCTCCTCCCCCCGCATTTCCAACATCGGCCCCGTCCTGCAGATCTTTCTGACCCGGAGATCCGCTCTCTGATCCCGCTTCCTTATTTTCCTGCTGCTTTTCCCCCGGTACCGATTCCTCCAGTGGGTCCCGATCCGGCTTTTTTAGTTCGGAAGGCGGACTGCTGTTGAGAGTGGCGGCGCTAGCGACCTGAGCGGCCATGATATCCCTCTCTCTCCCTCTCTTTCACAGCGAGTTAGTCACAATCAGCCTCTCGGTAGCATTGAATACAAATACAATTATTTATACCAATGTACCCGTGTCCCGGTTCATCCCCCCTAACAGCAGACAGAATCCGGGTTGGCCTACCGGTTCCGATTCGAATAAAAAGTTAATGGAAGAATATAAATAAAGATCCCGGGAAATAATTTAAGCGACACTGAATGTGGGGGGGCTTCTGTTACAGAGCGAGACTGAGGGCGAGAAACTGATCAAACCAGCACGAGGCTTCGCGAGACACAGCCATTTTACCGAGGCGCGCGGAAAGACGCAAAACGCGGAGCGGAGCGCGGCACCGGCGCGAGCCGGGCCTACTCGGCTATACTGAAAATGACACTAGACCACCATAGTTTTATGCGTTACATATAGTCAAATGTCGTCGTTTTAAAACACATATAACTGAGTGTAATCATCACACTGAAACGTTTCCATGTACTAACTCCTCGTACCAGCAATATAAGTGCTATTTTAGAATATCCACCTCTACAATTATATATTATTCATGGATTATATATGTTCCACATTTAAGCTGTTATCCTGTGCTGTGGGTTAGAAGTCAAAGTGTTTATTTGTCGTAT
>JAODKL010000047.1:16819045-16829815 GCA_026780765.1 Petrocephalus schoutedeni
AGGTGGTGGGGGGATGCATTGACATGTTGATGAAGGAGACTGCAGGCTGTGGCTGCCCCATGGCAGAATGTAAACACAGAAGTCACAGCCGCACACCCTGCAGCTCCACTAGTCTGCAGCAGGTGGCGTAGTAGTGAAAGGGCTAAATGTGTGAGAAAAAGCATCTGTGGGCTCCAGGGGGCCCAATCAATGTGCTCTGGGGCGTATAATTTCCCTTCACTACATATTCAGCCATTATTGCGGGTAAAATATTAGCACAACTTCCTATGTATGAAGTATTTTAACATGAACTTGAAGCAGCCTATGCCTGCTGCAAGAGTCCTATCAGTGATTAGATATAGGAAGCCACACGAACACATTCATGACAGACATAGCTTTGGCATTGAGCCAAGGCCTCAGAATTACAATAACATTTCCCATTGGAATTGACCAGAATTTCAGGCCAGACTGTTGTGGAGGGTCACAACCCAGCATTTGGCAGCCGACACACACTGCGATCAGTCTGGCAGCGGGCAGAGAGCACATGTGGAGTCTGGAACAGGACACTTCCTCTCTCTGGGTGGCACAACAGGACTATAGCGCACAACACAGATTAGCACATGTGGCATTTTCAAAACACCAGTGGCACATGCAGGAAGCAGCATGGAATGTAATCCCCAGCATGAAAATGCTGCTTACATTTTACCCATTTCCAGTCTTGTGCTTTACAGCTATGACTTGGGCTGGTGGAAAAGGTCACGATGGGGGGAAAAAATACTGTTAGCTATAAATGGCCAAAAATTCAGTTTATCGCCCAGGAACATAAAGTAAATGGATATACAGATGGAGCGGACAGCATTGGGCAGCTTTGCCTATATTTGTGTATAAGCAGCTGACAGTTGCCGCTGCCTTGCCATTCTGCAACCACAGCTGACAATCACTTCTGTCCTGTAGTGCTGTAACAACTGAAAACAGTTGCCTTTGTCATGCAAAAATGTAAAAACAGGTGAAAATCACTGCTGCTCTGTAGAGCTTTGAGAAAAGGCGATGGTCATCTCTGTCCTTTAAGTCTATTAGAACATCTGACAATAATGACTACCCCATAGTTCTTTAAGAGTGGGTGACGGCCAGCTATGCTGTGTAACGTTTGATGAGAATCAATACTGACGGCGCATCCCTCCTGTGTACAAACGACAGTGGAGAAGAGAGAGCAATTGCGAGCCCTGGCATGGACTGAGAGTGCATGTAGCTCAGGACTAACGGCAAGCTAATCGTAGAGGAGCACAGACTCCGGGCACAGCTGGGCTCCCTCTCGCTGCCTCCCCTTTTCCCCAGGAGCCACCAGGAAAAGATGGCCTGGATCTTGACGAGCTGGGAGGAGTATGTGCGCAGCTGCGCACACCACCCTGAATATGCAAGGACGTCTTGCATCAGGACTCTTTAAAACTAGGAAATCCCGCATATTTCAAGGCCTGGAAATTGTTACAAATTCCCTGACCAATGTAAGATGCCAACAACAGATCCGGTCCTGCAAGTTGGTCAGCGGGAACATGAAGCTGCAGTGAATTTACTACCAAAGGCCTTGGGGAAATCAGGCAAGTCTACAATAAACTGGAACCCAGTCCTATGACATTTCTCTCTACTCCATAACCTGCCTGTTAAAAAACATTCATCATGTACATGTTGTGAATATTGAAATGAAAAAGGAACAATTATGTAAACTAGCGAATGTTGGCCAGTGTGTGCTTAGAGCCAGTGAATGCTGAGATGTGTGAACTGTGGGGGCTGAAACTGCTAGAGCACACAAGCGCAGCCGTGTCTTACACAGGACACAACAAAATACAGCCCACTCACTAACCAGCCTCCCTGAAAATATATTAACAATACCACACTGAGACACACACACCACAAAAAGCATTATGAGAAGCTGCTCACTGGAAACAGAATATATTTCTTCTGGCTGGACAGTGCTACAATGACCACAAATTTCCCGCTACATGATGTTAGATGGGTAACAAACTCAGACACAGCGGCAAGCAAGCAGCTCTGTTAGTGTAAATAACACCCATCCATGGAATATATCTGCCCTGTACCTGGGCCCTATGCTGCCTGTGATAGGCTCCAGCTCCTTTCTGCAGGGTAGCAAAATTAAACATAAAAAGCCCATTGAGTGGAATTACAAAAAGATACCTCTTAATTAACAATTATATATTTATATATATAGATGCACACGTAGTAGATTGAAATAAAAAAAATACATTTCAGACTGTACAGAATATAGTCAAATATATTCAAAGTCAGAAATAAATTATTGAGCTAATATTTCACTTTCAAAATATTAACTGCTTTTAAACCACTGCCTGAGTGAATATGCAAAAAATAACTATAAAAGCATCCTTCTCCAACACTAATGAGTACCTGATGACACAAACAATAACATTTGATATCAAAATGGCACAGCAACGGTTCATTCTGGTTGAAGAACACCAACAACCCAAAAAGGACATTTGACTCCTTGATTATGTGATTCTTGTGAAACTAGTAATACTGTTGAATGTCGGTACTAGGCCTATGAGTACTAGGTCCCATGCCCAACTATAAAATAATCTAATTCATTTTTGGCTAAATGGTTTCTATATCATGGATATCACTTCCATTAAAACTGCTGAACTCTTCAACTTGTCCTTCGGTGAAATTTTCTACGAAACCCTAAGCCTACCTACAAGCATTACCATAAGCTATGCTATGCGAATTTATAGTTGTTTGTGTCTGAAAGAGGTAAGACCTTTACCCAGAGTGTTAAAATGTTCCACATCCTCTTTTCAATGATCTCATGACGTGTGATGACTATACATTTGAAGATAAAAGCCCATTGAGAGTTAACACTGAAAACAATGCTAAGTAATGCTTTGGTCAGAAAAAGGTGGGCATTGATAGAATACAATATACAATACAATTGTATTGGGCACTGATACCTTCAGTAAAGACACCTGATTTACTACGCCATTGAATGCAATGTCTGCGAAGAGGAGGACAGGAGAACCCTTACTCTAAGCAAAAACACGAGGAGCACTGAAACACGCCCACATATGGCGAACACTATATAATATATGGCATGTAACGCCAGTAGGCGACAGGCGCTCACTGCGCCTCCGCTCCGCCAGTAGTGAACGGCTCTGTCTCGCGGGTAGGGTACGTGAGCTCCTCCTCCCTGGGGAAAGTGGCCCATATCTGGATTCACTACTCTAAAAATGTGAAAATACCCCGTATATGCAAGCAGTAAGCGCACTAAATACATATGGTATCCAACTTGAAATTAATTTCAAGTGTCAATGACATAAAGTGCGATAAATCCCCTCTTTCTTGGGTTTTAAATAGTTTTCACGCCGGCTGAAATGGAAATCCAGTCCATGTTTTCCGAGTGCCTTTCGCTCCAATTTACTGTGTGTATGCTTTCAGAGACGCACCACACAGCGGCAACCTTACGAATCCTTCCACTGTTCACTTGTGTGTGTATGTGATTATGTTTTTTTTTACCAGAACACCACACAGTTTTCAAGGTGTAGACGATACACTTCACTTTATTACAATATTTTTTGATTCGCTCTTTACAGTCTGCGTGCGCAGACACGGAATATTCGTCCAAAGAGCTGTTTTAAATAACTTGCGCACTATTTTGCATGGCTGTCCTGTCTTTTTCTCTCACACATACAATGCATTCCTGTGTCGCTCCGCGTGTGATAGGGCGGCCTGCCCGCTGTTCTTGTAAACTCCCGCCTTCAGCGATGGAGGGTGAGGGGAGCTTTAAAAAGAAAGGAAAAGCCCTCAAAACTGTTTTTCAGCAGGGGTTTTAAAGGACAAATACACGTGACTGCCATTTTTATGATATAAAATAAATATTTTGCATTCATCATAAATGAATACCATCTATAAAATCTTTTGTGGAGATACAAATATGACTACCTATAGATTGTTGCTGCGTTGTCCTTCACTGTGGCATCAGATATTCAAAGTCAATTAATATATTACTTTTATGGAATATATCCTAATATGAAAGTAAAATGAATATTTACTGCATTATGATATCAATTAGCTAACATCAGTGTCTTTACTGTGGTATTTGAATAGAATTATGTATGGACTCACACCTTGATATTATTCATGCACAATCTACCTTGCTCGATATACCTTCAACAGACTGAAAAATGTGTTTTTTATTATGATTCATTGATTCACTGTGGTTTTCCATTTGTCATGATGAAATAATTCACTGGACAGAACAAGGATATCAGCACGTGTATATCAACAACAGCATGTCTCACCAAACACTTAAAAAATGAATCTGTTCTTTCCTCTCTGTTGATTCGTGGCACATTGAGTGTCTTTAAAGTGCTTGGCCCTTGAACCTAAAAACTCATGGAACAGCTCATTAACTGTGATTGCACTGGAATATCTTGTCAAATTTGTTTTGATTCCGCCTTTCATTGCCTTGATATTCATACTCTGTAGTCATATGCTTAAACAAGTGAGATGTCAATTAATTGGAAATGAATATTGGTTGTAAGTTGATGGTAATCTTTTAATTAGGAATGTAACTTCATTTTTTAATGAACTACTCCATCTGGATCACTCCACATGGCCCGTTCATTGAGAAAAGCCTAATTATTGTGGTAGTGGGCCCTACTTGTTAATTTATTTGCATGTTGAAACATTAATGCCATTGAAGAATGCCACAAATACTATTAGACTTGTCTTATTCTCCTGTACTCAGATAGAGAGGAAGGAAAACCTAGACTGTAGAAGTAGTCATTCAGTAATGTGTATTAAATAAAAAAGAGAATATGGACTGAGCACCTTGTGTATCCCCCAAAGATTCTCACTGAGGATTTCCTATCCAACCAGAGCTGGACTGCCCATATCTTAAAGGGGTTTCCTGAGCATAATAACATAAGCTGTCAATTAATTTTGAGGCCACTGCTGTTGAGCATTAGGGGTCGGAGCCACAAACCTTTTATTCGTGGGGGAAGACTGACACTACCACAGCTGGAGTTCCATGAAAAACGAGATTCCACCATCCTTAAGTGACAGTTTATGCTCTCTGATTTGGTTTGGGGTGCAATTGCCAGGCAACAAAACTGTTCTAAGCCTGAATAAAACAGCCATCTGTTCCAAGCTTGGCAAAACTGAATTAATTTCACATCATTGTGAAATTCACAAACTGGGTGAAAATGTTATGATTCTTGACAACTGGATCCAGTTTATTTAATATCATACTTATTTCATCCTTTTTAATTGCAGGCGCAATACAGAAAGCCGTTTAATGCTACCAGAATGTGTGTACAGCTGTGCAGCTAAATCAGCGCCCAAGCCAGGCTTCCAGTCACTCTTTAAGGAGACATTATACATGCAAATATTATTATTTACATGAAACAAACAAACACGCAGGGAAAAAAATATAACTGTATCTGCCATGCTATAGTCAGTAATCCAAATATGACATAGCTAATGAAGTTTAAAAAACAGTTAAAACTCTTAAGATGTTTGTCAACTCTGAAATTAATTGACCTGTGAATAGATTCAAGAAATAGACAGATAGAGAATGATACTCCCAGGTATGAACAAGGACAAATGTGCCAAGGCACAGTGATTAGCATTGCTGCCTCACACCCTTGCAGCCCGGGTTTGAGTCTCCTCCATGAGTGTGAAGTTTACATGTTCTCCCTGTGTTGTTGTGGGGTTTCCTCCCACAGTCCAGGAACACGCTGAGGTTGGTTGTTCCCAGCCTGGTGCCCCCAGAATCTGGACCCCAACACCCCCCCCCCCCCGACCTTGCACAGGACAACTAGTTACAGAAAATGAAAAGTCGTTTTATCAACCTTTCAACAGCAAAAACTTCCTTTGGTGTTTATTCTGAATGAAGCAACTACTGAAAGTCTGCACACTGGGATGTCGGACGGGCATATACTGGGGACCCACCACCTTACTAGGGCACTTAAGTACATAGAATTATATGGAAAATTGGCCACTAGGGGGTGGGAGGGATGATCAAGCTGACATTGTCTGGGGGCCTAGAATTTCTATGCACACTCGTGCCTGCCTCTTCACATTGGTCTTAGGGGTCAATGGCACAGGTGCTCAACACAGCATTCAGAAAGAAGCGAACCTAATTACTGTGAGTTTACTTTTACTAGAATATTAAATTAAATTATCTGGCCATAAGATAAAAATTGATCCTCACCCTAGCCCTTTACTGATTCTGCTGGAATGTATAAAAAATCTTACTTTTTACGTTTTATTCTATGATGCCTCTGCTTGCTTGGTGGGAAGGCCCCAAGACCTACAGCCTGGCTTGAGTTATGGGTTGGAGACACCTCCCACAAATACCTTCTGTATGAAATCCGTTGCAATTCCTCCTTTTAAACCAATCTATACACATTCCTCTCAAAAACTACACTCACACAATCTCCTCCTATATAGACTCATTACATAATACATTTTCACATACACTCCTCCCATATAGATGTTGATAAATGCTTCCAACATTAAAACGTTTCACTCAAACCCCAGAGCAAATCTAGGCAATGTGGGGGACTTTCCTTTCCAGCAAGGGGAGTTGGTTAGTCATAGAAACACACCCAATCCAGGCATCTGTGGGCTGAATGCATACTAAACCTCAGTGCTCTCCATGTGCTACCTAAGGGGCTGTGATGCTAGAATAACCCACAACATATAGATGTTTTTCATAGACTCAACCATTTGCTTGCATTTATGAGGATGCAGTGCACCCATCCATACATCCATCCATTTATCATCTAAGTTATGGTGGCAACAACTGCAGCCACACCTACAGCCTAAGGTTGTCGTTAAAAATAATAATTATTAAAATTCATTGCCGTATGGTAATTTTCACATGACAAATAGAAAATGTCATTTAAATTTTATATTTGCTGTTATATTGACACAGTCAAAAACATTTGAAGAAGAAGCTTAATGTAATAGTAGTAAAAAAAATAACTCACCTGTGGTGTTTTGCCAACCCTGAACAGGATAAGCACTAATGGAAAATAGCTGGATAGATGGATAAATGAATAGATGGTGTATCGGTATTTTATGACAAATAATATGTGTCACTGTATTTTTTAAGATTCTGTCGGTTTAACAGTATTTCTCTATTTTGCCATCTTACCTCTTACTGAAATTGGAACAATATTTTATGTTCAAAAGAAAACGTCTTTCTGTCTTTTACAAAACACAATTTACTAGCTTAGACACAAGGTAGGGGCTGCCACTCTGTTGGCGGTGGACATTAAAACGTGTTATTCTGCTTTGTTAATCTAATCATATGTGTAACAGCATCATATGTGTGTCAGAAATGAGGCCAAAGGAACACAATAAGGGTTGGGTCCCAATCTAAGGATTGTGGCTGTTTTGAGTTTTGGTGTCTATCATGGCTCTTTCGTGTTATTAACTGAACTATCTCTGTTATAAATTGCTTTGCCAGCAAAATTGCAAACTCCCATTTCCGCCTATCAGCGATCACGTGTCATGAAGAGACCTTCCCTTGTATAACAGCAATTAAAGGATGTGAAGATGGAACTAGCGTTTGAGTCCTGGGCACTACAGAGGCCTCTCAGTGCTTCCACCTAGTGACCAAAGAATGAAGCACACACATCTAACACTATAAGCAAACCTCATATGCAATGGTTATAGTGGGCCAAAATGATCCGGAACCATGTTCTGACGCATTTGTCTAATAAATAAAAAAATCTTATTGGCAATTTCTTATTTAATAATGTCAAGCAAGTTTATTTGACATGTGCTGCAGCTTGGCATTCCTTCCAGAAAAAATGTTATCCCACAGCCCCGCCCCCACACACAGCTATGTCCACACTGCTACATTTTCGTTTTAAAACAAGTATACGGCTGAATTTTGGAGCTGCATCCTTCTAAGGCTGCATTCGAAGATCAAATGCATCACAGTGGTGGGACAAGTCTGTCCCATTTTGAAGGCTCCTTCAAATGCCAGGTGTTCTTGTGTACCCGTTTCACGTCTTCCATTGGCGAAGTCCAATTCAAATACTCAAGAACAGAAGTCAAAAGAAGAACAGAGGATGGTAAAAATCCCGGATGTTGTTTTTGCCCTGCCCCAATTATCACAGATACATTAGTTGCATCGTCACCAAATTATATCAATCCCATGATTCATTGTGCCCCAAGTTTGTACTTGGAAGGCAGGTTAGCAAGAATGATCTTGCTAAGACCACAAGTACAATCTCTGTGTTCTTGGCATTGAGAAACACCTGTGGTCTAAAAATTGCATCCTTCTTTTCCTGCTCTGCGAAGGATGCACCTGAATCTATCCCAAGATTCATTTTGCGGAGGTAAAGTGGGGGTGTTCCGTGACTCAAGGTTAGGGGCGGGAATAGCTGGTGTCACAAAAAGGAATTATTCGTAGGCCAGACCATCCCATTTGACAACGCTTTCTGTTCAAACTTCAAAGAATGCAGCCACCTTTGTTGACTACATTCTAAGGATGCAGCCCCTGAATTCAGACACAGCCTAGGTCTCCATGTGGTGGAGGGTCTAGGTGGGTCAACAGATGTGTGTTCAAAAGGTTTATGGGTATATCGACAAGAATAGAGCATGGTGAAGTGGGTGGAACTATAATATGGCGTTATATTTGTGCCTTATTCCTGAGCGCACAGTGGGACCTTCGCAAGCAATCTGTCTGCTCTGTGCACCCCTAACTCTGTCTGCATGCTTACTCAACTTGGCAACTGTACTTTTGTGCCACAGATATTAGCCAATCAGATACCCCAAAAAAGTCTCATCTCCAATGACTACACTTCTTGCCAGAAGGCGATGGGAAATAAATTATACTGTACATGGAAACACTGAAATTATTGTACTTACTGGACGAAATAGGATGTCAAATAATATTATGACAGGTTAGCTAACTGGCTATCATCTGAAATTGTCCAATACCCGAATACACAGTCAAAAACATTTACAAAAGAAACTTGCCATAATACTAGGTCAAAAATAACTCCCCTGTGTTGTATTGATATTTTATGACCAAAAATATGTATCGTGGTTTTTAATGATCCTGCTTGTTTCACAGTATTTTTTTTTTACCATGGTGTGGCAGCAAGCCTTTACATCAACAGAATATGTTTACAGATGTTTTTAAAATGTGTGTTTTTATCAGTTAGGCTATTATAAAAAATCATTTCGCTTAATATGTTTTGCTTAATTAACCAGCATGGTTTTAATAATTATTTCTGTGAAAAATCGATAAGTTGAAGTTTATTATCATCATATGTACAAAGTACAGTATACAGAGCACAATGAAATGCTTACTTGAGTGCCATCTTCGCAACCAGAACATAACGATATAAAAAAAACATAAGACATAAAAGACAAGCAGTACAGCAAACATAAAATGCAGTGTAAAGTGTAAACGTACAGTAAAGTGCAGTGTAAAGTGATTGTGTGCGATAATTGTGTGTGATAATATTAGGGATTTTGCTTTACGGATGCATTGAATTGCACACCTAATTATATTACATGTAATTCAGATTTTTTTTATTTTATCTGACCTATTGGTCAAGATAGGACGTCAAATCCTGAAAATATCAATACACCACAGGTGAGTTATTATTTTTTTTAGTACTATTTCATCAAGCTTCTTTTTGTAAAGTTTTGACCATGAATTTGGGTATTGTAACAATAGCACTGTGTACCACAATAACCACGAAAGTTTGAATTTCAGCATCAGGGGAGCTCACATACTGACAGGTGTCCAGGCCACTGCAGAGGCCATGCACCTTTTACATTTGTTCCTGAACAGGACTACATCAAGAAGAAATCAACACAGCTCCTTCTGGGATTTGCATCTGCAACTGTCGGGTTAGACAGTCCACATCCTTGCTGAATAGACTTAGCTGCTGCTTCAAAGTTTCCTGAGCTTTGTGATGGTTCAGGCCACTGGGTTCAGGTGTAATCGGCAGCCGAGTGCCGATGGACAGGATACGACTTTCAGTAATTATACTCTTTTCCAGTTTTGGAAAAGCCACCCAGAAGCCATATTGCCATGTTATTGTTTAATGTGTATGTGATATCGCTGCCATCCCTTCAGTCAAGGAAATGACTGAAACACATAAAGAACAGCTGTGTATAATTTACAAGCTCACTTATATCTTCCAATAACAGGCTCCTAGACAAATGAGTTGTGGTTGTGATTTGATTGAATTTATAAGCTACATTACAATACAATAAACCTGTGAAGTGGGTCACGTTCTTGCGGGTGTGTGTACTTTCAAGGGCTGGGGTGGGGGGCTGTGTAACCAAGGGTCTATGCACACAGTTCTTACTCTTTTATTTTAAAATGTTGCCTTAAAATTTCAGCATGTACATGCTGTACATGTATGTCTATATAAATATATGAGAAAGTCCAACCATTGTTCCTGGTCAGGGTTATGGTTACAGAGTAAATTTCTGTTTAATAAATACAATACATCTAGGGTGGCCCAATGAGGTGCACTGTGACCTCACAGCTCCAATGCTGGGGATGAGAATCCCACCTCTTGTATGTGTGGAGCTTTATGCTTCCCCATGTTGCACCGTTTACTCTCACGACCCAAACACATGCAGTTAGACTGATTGGTGTGTCTGCTGTAGAAATAGACCAGAGTCTTTTCAGAGATTTTACTGATGAACTTCATCAATTTATCCCTGTGTCTCTGTTTTTGCTGCTAGCAGGAATGCAGCTGGTGTTTCTGCCACTGGGAA
>JAODKL010000047.1:16839889-16858346 GCA_026780765.1 Petrocephalus schoutedeni
CCCTAGTGTATGAAAGCTTATTCTCATATTTTCAAAAGCCATTTTGAGGGAACAGTTCTTTATTTAATCAAATGAATTCCTTTGTATGTAATTTAATGTGTGTGTATGTATATATATATATATATATATATATATACATACACACACACACACATTCCTGTTTATACTACAGGAAACTGTGTGCGCAAACTTCATACTATAGTCAAATAAAATTGTGTGCAGACACATTACTTCCTATAGTTGTAACTTCTTTGAATCGCCATAATGCGTGCCATTTGTCGGCAGTGAGGTGAAGGTTGTCATTTTTTAGAGCAGACTGTCTGTTCTGGACATAATACCTTTCCCCTGCATGTAGTGTTTACACTAAACAATATGACCATCACAAGAAAAAAAAAATACACTATCAAAATTGGCAGTTCATTCAAACATGGTATTAAAATTGATATTATAGAATAAATAAAAACAAAAGTTTATACTTTTGCCTGGTTAAAATGTAAAAAACAAATGGACAGAAATACAGAGTAAGGTCAGGAACTTGGGTATGGTTGCACATTATAACCACAGACAAAACATGTAGGCCTATTTCCGTGCAACTTCATTGTTGTGGTACAAACTTGTCGGGCTCAAAAGCCTCTTCATGTATCTTTGGGATCTGCCTGCTTTTTGGATTATGATCTGCAAAGAATTATTGGGGTATTAGTCTGTAAATTATCCCCGTTTTGTTAGTGGTACAGAGATTTTGAACTGAGTACTGGAGCCTCACACACAGGTAAACAAGATTTCACTTCCTTCAGCAGCTAGAACCTGTCCAACAGGTTCCTGCCTTGCTGGTGGGTGGGCGGAGACTCACATGGTGTTCGCAATGATGGACAGCCAGGCTCAGATTCCCTGCTGATTGATTAACAGGACTTCAGTTTACGAAGAAATATTTACGAAGGGACACACCAAGAAAAATGATGTTGGTAAAGTGCTTTTCTTACAGAGAACCACCAAAAAACAGGAAACAAACCAGAGGCAAATACGAAAACATGTGGAGGGGGATGTGTAGTCCAGCCCAGCCCAATAATAAAGACCAGACTGTGGTAACCACAAGGTTCTAACTTCACACGTCAACGATGCACCTCCTGTGGGAGCAAGACTCCGGCTGGAGCACACAGCAGTAGCCCTGGGTCCTGCTTCAGGTTCTTCCCATCCAGCACCAGCCAAGCAGAGCAGAGCTTCAGTGACCTTATACTCATGGCACCTCAATCTGAGTTAATTGCCTCCACACTAGGTGGTCAGGTAGGCACACCACTGAGGCAAGAGCACAAAGTTTCATCACAACAAGAAATAACATGAGTCCTTCTTTCAGATTTCACATTTACTAGGGCAAGAGGCAGGACAATGTTTTGGCAAATTTCCAAGCGCTATATTAAAACAACAAACAGGCTTCAGCTCATATCCTTCAGTATTTCCAGTTCTTACTTCAGCATTTCCCAAGCCAAACAGAATCACCCAGAGGCCTTAAAGCAGGTGGTTTCTGACACATCCTGCGTACTCCATAGCCACATGCAGGGCATGTGTGCAGATGTCACAGCTTAGCCTCAAGCTATGAACTTCATTCTCATCTTAGGAGTCACATAAATGTCTGTTTTTGTATACAAGAGTATTACTTTTACAACTCAACTTAATTGATGGAAAGAAACTTAAGTTTACAGTACATGCTGCATAAGCCTTATATACACACACGCGCGCACGCACGCATGCTCATAGATCTTAGTGAGGAACATCCATTAGTTTCTATTGGAAAAACCTTAATCCAGGGTTTCTCAATCCTGCTCCTGGAGCCCCACCTGCCAGCAAGTGCTCACTCCAGCCTGACCTTAATTAGCATCAGGTATTTCTTAATGGCCTAATAATGAAGGTGATATGTTGTAAGCAGTGTGGATTTGATCAAAAACTTTCTGGCAGCTGTTACTCCAGGAGAAGGATTGAGAAACCCTACCTTAATCCCAGTTACAACACCCTTAACCCATATCCAGCCCTAACTTTAACCCTAAGTAACCAAACAAAAATAAAAGACTTTTGGCATGCTTACTTTTTTGATTGCATTCTCATATTTTTATAAAATGAAGTCTGAAGAAGTGAGAAGCAAAAAATGACCCGACTGATCACATTTGAAGATTTGCTAAACTTACGAGGTCCTTTGGTCCTCAGAAGTACAGCAAAACCTGTACCTACACAGACACACACAGCCAAAGAAATTCAGGTTAAGCCACCAGGAACTATCTTCCAATATTGCTTGACCACCAAGGTACAGTCACCCCTTTGCAAGGGTTAGGGGGCGGAAAATTCTTACAAAAGTAATAATTTGCAAATAATTCTTGGGTCCATTATTAAAAATGCAAAGTTAACAGCACAAAAAAGTTTAAAAGTTACTAAGAGAAATGTGAGATTCCACTGTCACAGAGACAGCTAACGCGCGAGAGGCTGGTTGCACGCCGAGATGTGGAGAATATCACAATTCTTTTTCAAAAATAACTTTTAATATCAAGATATAGCATGCAGTTTCAATAACAAATATTATTAAACACTACCATTTATATATATGATTTAATAGGATACAAAATTTTTGGTATTGTTTTTCTATATTGTATTTTTGGCTAGGGCTGGATGATATATCAATAATGTACTGTATCGTGATTATGAGCATTCGTATAATTTGAATATTGCGAGAATCATAATATAACCTAAACACTTCTTGTTTTCTTGCATAACTGACAGTTGTAACGCACTATTCTTACACAAATTCCATCAAGGTATGAGTCTTTTGACCATAATTTATCATTATAATTTGTCACATGCTCCATAACTATGAGTAAAACAATTGTCATCATGATCAGAAAAACTCCAAATCACCTTTCATATTTTACTGTTGTCTACATATGATTATTTATTGTGATAAATATCGATATGAAAAATCTCTGAAAATACAGTGATATCATTTTTATGGCATATTACCCAGCCCTAGTCAAACCCATTCCACGGAACAAATAGCCAGGCAGTCAGAGAAAAAAAAACTAGCAACAAAACGTGTTGTTGGCGTTTTCTAGTGTTGCGGCCGATGACAAGAAGTTTAGTTTTGTTCAATTTATTTTTTAAAATTAGGTATCAGTTATTTCAGTTTGCGCATTAGTAGGGGTGACTGTACTTGATTTGTCCTGAAGTGGCATTAATCTCGGTGTCGATAGTGTTTGAGGGAAAGCTGGTGGTACAGAACTGTAGCAAAAATTACTTCTGCTGAAAGCCATTCATGACCAAAATGACGGCTATGGATCTGCAGATTCACCTTCTGTTGCAGATACTGAAGAAAACGTTTCATTCCTTCTATAAATAGGTTCAAAAATGGCATGTTCATGTAATTCAATTACAGGGATAAGTTAAAAGTAGAAGTCCATCACCAGACAGGATAAAGGCCATTTTCCACGCCTCTTGGTATGAGCCTATATGCGTTTCTGAACTTCGACCTTTGACCACTGGAGGAGGTGCATGGCAAAGGTGGGAGGAGAGAAGTCACTAGTTCACACTAGGCAGAGGGGCAGGACTCTCTGAAGGCAGGGATTCAGAGGGTGGACAGCAGCTCACACTAGAAACAGACAAGGGTCCTGAGGAACATCAACATCTCACATCGATGTGAAAGGCTGCAGCAGGGGTGTCCCCGAAGATGCCACCTCTGAGTCATGGCGACTGGGGGAGTAGGAAGCATGTGAACTGGAAGACTGAGCTAGAAAAAGAAAGGATTATGGGTTATGGTGCAACTGGCCATCCATAGTCATCCTCTAACAGAAGGGAAAAAAGATTTTATATACACAAATACACCTGATAACATGACAAAATGTATAACACTTATTGCTATGCCACAAGGCATCTAGGATTGTAATTTTTGCTCTTGGAGGACATCAGTGATGTCTGGATAAATGCTAGCATTCCCAAGAAGTTGCCCATTTATCAATCCAATGTCTGGATTAGGGCTGAACGATTTATCGATTTCGCATTGAAATCGCGATTTGAAACAATGCAATTAGCAAATCGCAAAGGCTGAAATTTAGGATATGCATTATACAGCACGTCTGACCCAGGGTGAGAATAGTTTTACAAATTCATTCCGTCCTCCTTGTGTGACAGTCAGTCTCACCAATCAGAAGGGCCGTGCTCCTCGCGTGCCAGTCATGCTCACCAATCAGAGGTGGCCCAAAGTGACTGTATATACGCCCACAAACAGACACATGAAATCCAAGGAAAACGTTACATTTGCAGTGCAGAAAAATATTGGTTCCTCTGCCGAGACATAAGCAAATTACCTGCCTATTTAATCATCAGAGATTGTTCACAGAAAGGTCCTAATATTAGGGGTCCGCAAGATCCCTAATGCTTTTATTACTGGAATGGGTTTATTTCCATTACTTTATTTAAATTAACACAGTTGCAGCATTTGTGATAGTAGTTTTATGCGTTACTGTCCTCTGCTAATTTGACCCTTGTGTATGTGGGACTTTCCAGAAGCACATTACTAAGGGTAAAAAGCGGTCGATCGCTGTTCACAAACACGACACTTAAAATCTGCGTGTAAAAATACAATCACTTTATCATGTTCGGGTTGCTAGAGAACTGAATGGTTTATTAGGTGTATGCTCTCAATTGAATCCAAAATACATTTTGGATTCAATTAATATATTCCCAGTCTTATCTAAGGATTAATGTACAGCCCAGTTCAGATTTCAGTGTACGGTTGTGCTCAATTAGTTTTTTTATATATATATAGTAAATACTGAGCAGAGTTTAAAAAAAAAAAAAAAGCGCTAATGAAATGCAATTCCATTTTTTCTTAAAATCGTTCAACCCTAGTCTGAATAAACGTTAGCATTCCCAAGAAGCTGCCCATTTATCACTCGAATGTCTGGATAAATGTTAGCATTAGCAGGAAGTTGCCCTGAACATTAGTTCTAGCGAGATGATCATGTTGCGCAGTGGGGGGGGCAGTACACCGGGTGCCAGTCAGTACCGGTATGATTGTGCACCATGAATGCACTATAGCGTTAACACTACGAGAAGTCAACAGCCTAAACATACAACTGCCTTTTTATGAACAACAAAGCATTTTATTTTCGTCAAAGCTTCAGTTGTAGTCTGGATACCTGTCCTTATATAGTACATGTATCCATTTTATATGTAAAACAGGACAGGACAGGAAAAAGTTATACCATGATATAATGCCGTCACCAATCATAAAGAGAAAAATAATGGGATAATAATTTTAGGTCATATTGCCCACCCCTGTTGCGCAGCTTTGACTTCTATTGCTAACAACCACCTGAAGGTCTAGCATATTAGCCATTAGCTTGCTAACAGTCTGCTGACCTGGCAACGTCCGCTTGGCGATTGCCCAAACTCTCACAGCATTAATATGTGCAATTCCATACTGTGTTAGATGAAATCTTGCCAGTTTTCACTCCAGTCTAAATCCTAATTACCCTTGATTGAGGCGTTTGTTTTCAAACTCAGATATTCTTCATCTGACAATAATTAGGTATAAAAAGCGAAATACTACCACATCTGCCAATAACAAGTTTGGCAAAACTGCAGTTAATTAAGACTGATTAATTAATCGCTCAGTGTATCATGTCCACAACTGCAATCGTGAAGCTCACCTTTACGGTCACTCATCCTCATGTCTCTGGCCAGTTTGTCTGATGTCGTCTGCTCTGAAATTCTGACATCATGATAAGCTAAAGGAGATGCAGAAAAGAGTGTAATGATTGAGAATTTCACAAATCAATGGAAAAAACGGAAGGCTACAAAAATGTTTCTCTTACAATAAGCAGAGGGGGAAAAAACTACAAATGTTCTTATAGCATTACACATTTGTTTTCCATGCTTACATTAATCACTGATGTTGCTTTGTTTTGTGCTCTGTAATATAGCTACTTTTATTTGCCTCACTAGCATTGCCAATCACTGACAAATTTACTGTAATGTTATTAGGTTGTTCCCACGATGTACTTCAAAGAATGAACATCCTTTAATAAAGACTCTCCCCAGTGTAAGAGTCCCATGGGGATTAAAGACAGGACGCTCTCCTGTCTGAGGCTCCAGCTTTGTTCTACTGGCCATGGTCATAAAATCTGACAATCAAATATGAGATCTTCCCAATGCCCCTAGCTAACTAAAACTTCTCTCAAATGTTCAAATGTTTTATAAAAGGATCTGCAGACCCTGCAATCCCGTTTGCTGATCTAGGCAATGCTCATCTCTAGACTGCTACCTTCTGGCTGAATTCTTGGCATCCACCATCAGTCCTCTACCATTCACCAGAAACACTGGCTGGTTGTTTTTGTCTGAAAAATCACTTTGGAACTCAAAATGAAATCTGACTTGTCTGAGTACCCAGGAACCAGACCTCTTGATTTGGATCCTCTTTCTCAGCACCTTATTTATTTATTTATCTTTTTTTTTTTTTTTTACTTTTTATAGAAGTTCATCTTAAATCTTAACTACACGTTAGTTTAGAAACCCTAATGGTTTCAGCATACTTATACATAACTTTTTGTTGTCTGTGCCAAATTAAAAATCAGTGGAAGTCAGTCTTTGGATGGGGTTTGGTGGCTTTGGTGGGAAACAGTGATGATAAACACTTCAATGGAACCAGTTCTGGAAGGGTAGGAGACTCAAGAGTACTTAGGAGGGGAACTGAAGCCAAAACAGTAAAATCTCATGCATTAAATGAGCAGAAGAAAAACTACACACAGTACAGCAGACAACAAACACCAAAGGAGTAGCTTACTGTCAGAACTGTGGATGGTCTCCACCATGGTATCATTGCCGCTGTCTGGCAAAGTCTCACTTCTCCTCCCTCCTCGGTAGCCGTCCTTGGGGCCCTTGCGCGTGCTCAGCCGGATGATGCCATGGACGATGCGGCATTCGGCGTCCTGCTCCTCCAGGTCGTGCTCCTGCTGGATGTCACTGATGAGTTGGCTGATCTGACTGGTGCGGCTGAGGAAGACCGAGTCGGAGGTGCAGCATGCCAGCTGCTCGATCTGGTGCTGAGTGTACAGCTCCAACAGCTTCTTGGCAATCAGTGAGTCGATGTCCATGCCGTCCTCGCTCCCACCGTCCGACGGACTGTCCGGTGAGTAGTTGCCGAGTTGGCTTATAGAAGGATGCTCACCCTCTGCGGGACTTAAGGACTGCTGTCGTGGGGGGCTGGAGCCGCGGGGCTGGATCTCCACCTTCTTTCCACCCAGACGGACGTCAGGATAACGAAAGCTGCTGTTTATCACCGCTTTAGGCTCCTGCAGACCCGGCAGAGCAGACTCCAGCTGGCCCTTTTTAGGCTGGTTGGCACTGCTCTCAGGAGCCAGGCATGGTGCATGAACACAGCGGGCGCAGACTCGGGACAGGCCACAGGTCAGCAAGCAGCACAGTACAGTCCAACACCTCGGCCTTCCCGGTCCAGAGCAGGGCAGGCACACCCCCCAGCCCGGCAGTGACTCCACGGAGCCTGGAATGAAGTCAATGCTATCAGGCCTGTGGCCATTAGCATTCTTGGGGAGGGACTTCATAGCTAAAAACGGTCCAGTCTCATGATCCTCCTGATCCACACTGCGCTCTTGGAATTGGTTTTGGCCCAATCTGTGGTCCCAGTACTGCTTGGGACTATTGCTTCGTGTCCCCTGTCGCTGGCCTGCCTCATCACAGCCATGGGGCTGTTTGAGCGAGCGGAGCTCCTGGGGACCTCCTGTGCTGGATCCAGGCATGACTCTGCGAGTCCTGGGTCTGGAGAGGGATAAAGATGAGGTAAGGAAGTAGGCAATGAAGACAAGAAAGGATGGAGATGAAGGCTAGAAGCAGGAGATGCACTACCACAAAAGCCGCGACATTGATTGTACAGCTCCGGAAAAAATTAAGAGACCACAGCACAATTTTTTGCTTCACTCATTTCTCAATTTATGGTCATGCATCTGCATAAAATATGTTTTTTTTGCAAACTGCAGCCTGGTTCTTCTCCATTTCTCTTTAATGAAGGGCTTCTTCCTGGCCTTATGAAACTTCTAGGAGCCTGATACTAACTGTCCTAGCAGTGCATGTCACACCACTTAATGTTTCCCATTCCTTATGAAGGTCACTCGATGTCATCCTCCGATTCAGGAGGCTCTGCTGGACAAGTTTACGGTCATCTCTGGCATTAGAAAGTCACTTCCCCTCACTACCTGACTGGTTTCTGGTCATTGCCAGTTTCTCCTGCTTCACCTTGTTCTTGTGTACTGATCTCTCAGAAACTTTGAGCCTAGAATCAGCCTGTCACACAGTGTAACCTCTGCTGCCTGAAGAACCAGGATAAATAACCAATAATTAATTTTTTTTCCAGAGCTGTATTAATATTAATTTAGGATGGCGTGAAGGAGGAGATGCACTACCATAAAAGGCTCCACATGTTCTATATCGGAGCTGTGAAAAAGGGTGCAATAAGGTACATCCAATCTTTATTGCTGTAACACAAGTTGTAAACACTCCTGGATAGATTACAAACAGAATGCAAGTCCCCTACGCGTGTAATTACGGACTAAAAATCCATCCTTATATAAACTTTTCCTCAGAGATATGCAGGCATCAATGACAGCGTTACAAAATCAGTTAAATATCATTATAATTTAATCTTTAGTATTTAACCAAGTATACTCTGCTTTGTTAATATAATTTATATGCACTTAAAAAACACAATTAATCCAGCCCTTCCTCATACGCAAGACAACATTTTGTATAAACTTCATAATAAAGGACGCACGGCGTTTACATCACTTAGAAAGCAGCAGCCTACCTGTACCTGGCATCAAGCAAAAACGCCAACAGCGGCCGTAGACATTTACTGGAGTACCGTGAAGTACCATGACGCCCTGAAGTAGCTCATTCTCCCGAGCTGTGCTAGTACAGTAACCCGGAGGACACAGAGCGCCATAATTCACGGCGCCTCGTTGCTCTAAGCGAAAAGGCCGGGTCGTGGCCTGTAGGACGCGAGTGTCCGAATAAAAACGCCAACAGAGTTCTGCACATCTGCTGGTATCGAAACCATAGGCCTAGACACTTTATTTTAAGAGTGACTCGTACTGAGGGGGAAAAAACACTTTCCACAAAATGTCTAATCAAAAGCGAAATTAAGAGTCTCCAATAAACTCCATTGAATTTGGCGCTTTTACTTTCTGTTGTTTCTCTCGCGTCGGCTGCCGTTGGCATAGCGTCCCTGGAACGTTAAAAGGACGCCCCTACACTAAGGTCACAGTGCGACATTTTCTCCACATCTTACACACACTGAACTGACCGCACAGGGCGGAGGACTTCAGTTCCTGCGCGGATTTCTCTCCTTTCCCTGCCGGAAGTTCGGCTCCTGTTCCCCCTGCGCGTCCTCCCTCGCCAGCCTTTCCGCGGCTCCTCTCAGCCGGCGCTCCCGCTTCTCCCTGGCTCCCGTCCCGCCGGGGTTCGAGCTGGCCTTCGAAAGCCCAGTGGGCTCGAAGAGGGCCCCTTTTCTCCGATGTGGCCGCCGACTTGCGCGCAGCCCTGTGCCTTACCTGCGGCTACAGGTACAGGTAAACGCGGCCCGCCCACGGCCGCTCTGACGTCGAGCCGCTGTCTCACCAGCCCTCTTCTGGGAATCATACTTGCGCAGCAAAGACGCGGAACCACTAACCCTACCGGCCCTTTGTCCCGCAATCCAAAGGGAAAAAAGCCCGGGCGCACTTCGCTATACCTATAGCCTTTTAAAGCTATGTATTTTTGGATCTAAACCAAAATATCTTACTCCACTGCGGTAAACTCTTCTGCATGGCATGAAGTGGCAGGTGCCGTAGTGAACCTGAACTTGTCAATGAAATGGTGGCAAAGTCCTTGGCAACGTTAACGCAAAAGAAGCCAATTAAGTAACCAATAAAAGCTCGGTTAAATCTGCTTATATTGGCACAGTGTGGGGTTTAAAAGACTAATTTCTTCCAGTCGCAGGCTCAGTTGTTAAGGGGTATTTCCATTTCGGCTTCATAATGATTAATACTGTACTTCTATATAAATCACATTATTAGTTCATATAACAGATGTTTCGCACCCATTACTAAACAGATTTAACATTTTACAATTATGGATATAGTTTCTTGAAGGCTCCTTGCAGTTAATATAAACAGTAGATAGCGCTGGTGGAGTAATTTGCGCAAAAAATTAACATTTAATTGTTAATTGCATGTGTTGTATTGTATCACACTCCTTACATTACAGTCCAAATGTATCTTGAATGGCGCAGATCCAGAGTATGGAGGACCACAGGTGTCACCGAAATAGTAATAAAGCATTTAATCAATCAATAACTAAAAATGTTTTTTAATGAAATATTAATAACTAAATAAACAATTAAAATAAAAAAAATCAAATTAATATTCTTATCACTCTCGAACCACTTGTACTACATCCATAAAAATGGGCTGGTTTAAATCCTGACAGTCATGAAATGTTTACAGATGGCAAACCAATTCTACAAAAATACTTTTACTGTAAAGTTTTTTTTTTCCAAAGTTACATTTGTTTTTAAGCTCGTTGCAGCTGACGATCGTTTTGTCACATGTGATTTTGAAAACTGTGAACTGTCATACCACTGCTATGCAGATGCCACTCAACTGATCCTCTCCTTATAAGCTTATAAGCTGAAGCTCAACCCCAGCAAAACCGAACTGCTTTTCATCCCAGCTGACTCATCCCCACATCAGGATCTTGTGATCTGTCTGGACAACTCTCTGATCTATACTTCAGTCACCTCACAAAACCCCCAGGGTTACCATCAGAAGGGTTGGTCCACTTCTTTCCACACAGGCCACTCAATACTTGTTCAGTCCCTTGTCATCGTGCACCTAGACTACTGTGACTCACTCCTAGTGTGTCTGCCTCTCAGCACCATTTGTCCTCTACAACTGATCCAGAATGTAGCCGTTTGACTCATTTTCAACCTTCCCAAGATCTCCCACACCACACCATTGTTACGCTCCCTCCACTGGCTTCCTGTAGCTGCCCGTAACAGATTCAAAACACTGATGCTCACCTACAAAGCCAAAAATGGTCCACCAACCTCCTATGTAAAAGAATTTATCACACCACACACTGTGCCACACTCTCTCCAATCCTCCAGCACTGCTGGACTGGTCCCACCATCTCTCAAGGTGCAGAGAAGACATGCATCTAGACTCTTCTCTGTTTTGGCATGTATATGGTGGAATGAACTGTCCCTTGATGTGTCTGAACAATATTGGGTATCTTCAAATGACGACTAATGACCTACCTCTTTCAGAAGTACCTGGATTAGCACTTCCTGTATTATATTCGTACTTAAACAAAACAAAACTGTATCTCCCAACAAAGTTTTTAGACAGATGGTATACTTAGCCTGGGTTCGATTGAACCAGTATCAGAATATATTCACTGATGGAGACTCCTAAGGAGTTCAAGTATTTCAAACAAACAATACTGTGCTTAAAATACAATCGATTGCAATTGCAGTAACTGGCAGACATGAAAAAATATGGAAATAACATATATAATAAATAAAACAACTATTAATGCATTTACATTTACAACATTTGGCCAATGCCCTTAGCCAGAAGGACTTACATATGTAATGTATCAGTCCTTTTGGCAAAGGGCATTGGCCAAATGTGGCACTGTGGTTTTTTGAATGTTCAAATGTTTTTAATAAAGGGCTGCATATTGAAGTATATGTGATTAATTGTCTTGTTTTTTTATTGTGGTATTGAATTGGGTATTGAGAATCGTGAAATTTCACTTGTATTGGTATTGACTTCCTGGTCTTGAGACATCCATAGTAGTAACACTACTGGAAAGGCTCTCAAACAGATTTTTAGCTGAGTATATACCTCAGATAGGTATGTATTCAATTGCTTCTACTAAATAATTTATATTCCTTTAGAAGTGTGTGGGCAGGTGGGACTAGGCTTTCTCATACTTGGTTCTTCTTAGAAATGGTTCAGAATCAACAGACAATGGGAATCTTTCTTAGAGTCAGTAATTTGGATACTTTGAATAAAGATGATTGTAGTAATCAGACTGTTGATAATTCCACTTCCCTGTGTTAAATACATAGATTCTCTGTATAGAAAGAATAAATGAATTGCCTGATAAATAAAACAAGTGTACAACACACTAGGCTTATGATTGTACCTCATGAGTTGCAGAAAAAAAGATATAAATATTTCTATAATTTTCAACTGTTTATAAGTGACTTCTATTAGCTATCACATACCGGTCATAAGCCTTTATTCAATAAAGCAATGACGTGATTAGTTAAAAGTTTATGACTGGAACTGTGCTGCAAAGCATTCATTATTTTATAATAAATGTTTATTGGTATTGTAAATACAGATCACCTCCATACAGCCATAGAGCTCACAGTATAGGCAGAACCTATAAGACCAAGGTCATAATTATGTTTCACATTTATTTGATGCTTTTATCAAATTAACTTACATGTGTTCCCTGGGATTTAAACCTACAACCTTCACATCGGTAGTGCAGTGCTGTACTCATTGAGCTGTTTTGCCTTGTGACAGAGCAGAGTGAATCAGTGCCGTATTGCTGGATATGGGTCTGACACCAACACACTGCACTCATACACAGGACAGTTTGATGCAGAGCACCGACATCCAGAGGGAAACCATGAGCTGGACCATCCTCTCCTACTCTAGGCAGCAGCCACAATCCCATCTACAGTGGCAACGCATGAGTCACTGGAATATGGGCCAGTGCACAACCTACTTCCCTCAGCAGTCTGACCATAGAGACCAGAACAGCAGAGGTAGCTGGGAAAATAAGCCCTTCTGATTAGGCCCAGAGCCGCAGAGAAATATTTAGCTATGTGGCCAGCTGCTTAAAAGCACTGAAAGCAGGAAAAATGCAGCTCCTACCATGAATATATGTAGATACAGAGGCGATGATTCATCTCTATTATTTACTTTTAATGAAAGAACAGAAAGGGTGAAGACGGACACCTTCATTAGTTAAGACCTGATTTATACCCTGATAATATATGTTAAGTGAAAAAATGACTCCTCTACTAAATATTTCAAATTGACCATCTGAGATAAACTTCTATCTATACAGCTATACATATATTATTAAAAAGCCTAGAAAAAAACATTGCTTGATAGGAGCAGGAACAGGCTTGGTTGTGTATGTGGGCTGTCTGCTTGCAGGTAACATACTGCCTCGTTGTTATCGTGAACATTCCGTAGTTTTCCGTACGGAAAGTGATCTCTCTGATGCTACAGGGAGCCACAGAAGCTGTTAGCTGCTTTCCGTGAGATGATGCAGAGTCTTTGCTGGTGACACCAGTGAGAATGGGCTCAATCCACAATAACACAAAGGAATTCTCTCATGTGTAATAGTATAGCAATTGTTTAAACTCCAAAGTCCTACAAAATCTGAGAACCAAAGTAAATGCATCCAGAAAGCAGAACATACTTATAATGATCATTTCTCTTTAGATCGCAATACATGCCAGTGATATGCAGTTATTAAAAAAACTCATTCAAACACCACACTAAAAACAAAACCAAACAGAAAAACAACATTTCCATCAAAGAACCTCATCACATGCTGGTCTGGTGTTCACCTTTAAGTCAATGATGCACAAAATGAAGGAAGACTTTAGATTTCAATGCTAAGGGAAGATTTCAAACAATTAATTCCAAGACTAATATTATTCTCGCCCATATTTATAAATAGTGAACAATCACTTCAAGAAAGCAGTTAACAGAGAGCCAGAAAAGACTCTTCTACCCTGTCAGCAGATCCAGTGAAGGTACTTAAATGTATGTTCAGGAACGCATCAGAAACAAACAGTAAGAACCCAAAATGGAAGATTACATTAAAACAAAGAAAAACGTGCTGTTTCCCATCATGCAGCCAATCACATGCGAGTGCTTATTCCATGTAAGAAGTGAAATTGCATTTTTGTTTTGTTTATTAATCCCTGTGACTTTTGGGAGTGCGTGTCTGAGAGGATGTCAGTGTCCGGTTTCATCCTTGACATTTGACTCACTCTGGAATGAAAACATTCAACAGACATGAAGAAGGTCCGATCCAGCCTTCCAAGTCCTACTGGAGTCCCATAGGCATTCTGATGCATGCGGAAGGTTCTAGGTCCACGTTCTGTGCTTACTGTGGTAACAACAGGGCTGCCCAGAATAACGTCCTTTTGCATAAGGGAAACTCTCTGGACATAACACCTCAGAAAAGCTGGTGGCCACTTTTAGATTTAAAAAAAATGCAATAAATTTGACATTTGGCCCAAAAAATATATCTGGTAATTTCTTCTATTGCAAACAAGGCATCATCTTGGATTAGTTTCTTTTCGCTGCGGAGTCTGCATGCTCTACCCTACGTACTGTACAGTGGATCCCTCTGTGGCACCAAAGGTGGATCAAGTCCGATTAGTCACTGAAGACCAATGTTCAGCATGAAGACCTCAGAAGCATGAGATGTGAAGCACTGTGTTGAAGGCCAAGGTGAAACTGAGAACGTTCCTGTGCTGGCATGGGATAGGGCAGTGGAAGTAATGTCACATCTCTCCCTGCTATTCTAAGAACACCACATCAAACATTATTAAAAGCACCCTACAAAGAAAGCAAAACTCCTTCCCTCCTCTTCCCCATCACCTTCATCACCGTCTTGCTCCATGGATGCCTCCACTTGAGGTTGGCGTTGCGTCTCTGACTCCCCCGTTCGCCTTGTCACACGGGTCCCGTTTCCGCCCCCCCACCCCCCCCAAATCCGGCTGTCTTTCGGTCACCGTGTGTTAAGGGCTAACGCCACTGTGAGGAAGACTCCGGTCAGCAACAGGAATGGCAGCCAAGTCTTCAGAAAGCCTGCACAGCTGAGGAGAGGGATGAGAAGAGGAGAGTGCATTATCTCACTGCACAGACTGGAGAAGAGCCACAATCAGTCATTGTGCCGATGTGAAGGGCAGGAAACATTAGTTCATTGTGCAGATGCGGTGAGAGCAGGGTGCTAACGCCGTTCTGATGTGCGGAGAAGGAGCATTAGCATTAGCATTAGAGTGAGCTGGACCGTAGCAGGCTTTCCCAGCGCGCCTCACCTGACATGCTTGCCGTGGATCAGAGACAGAAGGCAGAGGTTCACCATGTTCCAAGAAGTGCTGTTGTCATAGCGCATCAGGTTCAGCGCCATGGCAACGTGCGAATGGCAGTTGTCACAACAAATGTTGTGCTGAAAAACATGCAGTTGGATTGCAGAAAACATGAAAATTGTGTGAAAACGCATAAACCAATACAATCAAACGACAGAGATCTACAGAAATATAATTACCAGTCATTAACCCCATGACGGATATAATGCGTCCTGGATAATCATCTTCATATGAAGATCAATCATCAATCATATGAAGAGCCTCTGAAGCCTCACCATTCTGTGCTTGTACTCCTCCGATGCATCGTGCACGGCTGTGTCCCAGGCACTGGAGCCACTGGCGTACACTTTGTTTACATCCAGTTTCCAGTACCTTCATGCCAGCAACATTACAATGTCGTTACAGCAACATACCAACAGTGTAACAAGAACATTACAACGACGTACGGTGTAAAACCCGATATCAGTCCTTGATGCAGCTAGGCGTGTCAGGAGAGCCTTTAATGTACTTACTTTGTTGGTTGGCCAAAAGCCATGTTGTCCTCCTGAAAAAAAAGACAAGACAGCGGTCAAGGCAAAACGCAAGCTGCTCAGAGCTCGACCATATTTAGAGGCGGAAAACACAACAACGGTGTCTTGGGTCATTTTTCACAAGCTGCGTTATCCTCACTGCAGTGGAACGCAGAGCATATGGCAGGCGGAGTGTGGTAGGAGCAGAGACATGAACCCTGAGTCCCCCAGAGCTCCCTGCCTAGACCCCCTGGGATCTCTTTTCTTCTTGGAAGCTGTAAGTCAAGGTGCAGGAGTGTGATCTCCAAGCCAAAACCAAAGCCTGGAGCACAGTTGCCCAGAAGAAGCAACTGTGGCTTGCAGCCAGCCGTCCTGCATAATGCCATGGTTCCTCAGACTGTTACTGGGACACTGTAATTTCCACAGCTGCCCATGATGGTACTCATGTGTGCATAAAGCTGGGGGTCTGCGGTGCCTCATCACTAGTCACCACCACCTTGCGTATGCCAATGAGTTTTCAGAGCCAGCAGAGGACATTTGTGGTCTATGCACCATGACTACAGCATCAGTAATCAGAGCAACTGGTCACCACATGCTGGAAGACACCTGCTGGAATCCTGGTCTCATTCAAGAGCAAGCACAGTGACATATACAAAACCACAAGTACATGAAGGTATGGACACCTGGGCCCGGTGTACTCACAGAGACGAAATACGGCCCAGCGAAATCCCTGATCACGCCAGTGGAAGTACAGATACCCATGTGGCCAATGAATGGGAAGAACCACCTGGATGAGTGAGAGAGAACAAATGCAGAATGCAGAAGCAGAACTATGATGTAACACATTGCAATGGAAGCTCAACTCAACTAACACCAGGGAGGCTCAACACCTGAAACATGAAGCATCACACCTCCATTAGATCCACCAACCATTATACATCTTATTGGTCTACACAGCAGAACAAAGTTAAATATACACCGACACTGACCAGAGAGTGATCCGAAATGAACAGAACTTGGGTGATCGCAGTCAAACGCAGTGTGACAGGCAGTGGTGGAGATGTGGGTTTTGTGGTCATTGAATAGCACTATTTGGTTCTGGCTTTGCTAGAGGATGTTGTTTAGCCGTGCTCCAGCACTGCTTACACTTGCACCTGGGCATTCAACGGAGGCTCAGCCTAGCTGCACTTATGCCTAATTGACTCCTTTACGGCCATGTTTTATTTGCCCTATGTGTATGTCACTTTGGACAAAAGCATCTGCTAAATACGTAAAACGTTAATGTAAACTTAATGGTTTTACAAATATGCACCCTATAATTCTCTGTACTGGGAGAAGGACAATTCTACCAAGTAGGACATTACTAATGACTTGATTTGTAATATCCTGGATATAAAAGGTAGGGAAAAACAAGCCGGGTGACGTTTCATAGAATCAGAAACAGTTCTGTCACAAGCCGATCTGCCTCCTTCCTACGAAAGGCATAACTAGTGCTCCGAGGCACCGACCCACGAAGGAATAAAGCATCACATTAGAGACAAAAGTAACTTACGATAACACTGGGATAGGAGTCCAAACGATGCAGTACGGGTAACGACTTGTATCGGCATCGATCTTCTCGAAACCCCCGTGATAATTCTTCATAGTGTCTATCTCGGCTACATCCGCCATCACCAAGAGTGAAAAATGAATTTCATCGCTTCCGCGTTCTTCTGTTTCTGGTTCGGATGCACTGCTGCCGCCTAGCGCCTGGGAGCTGGTGACAGGTACACACTGAGTACACACCACTGGAAGATAGATGGTTGTTTAAGGGGTGAAATAACGAAATGCACATTTGCTATGGATAAGTGGCTGTAAGTTAGACTTTAATACAACACGCATTCATGATGTTTTACGTTTGCCCAACATGTCATGATGACGTAAGAGTGGGAATGGCCAGTTCAGCTGGATGTTAGATAGACAGGCATTGTTTTAGTGGCAGATCAGCTGATCAGTAGAAGTGATGTAGCATTGAAACACAAAGGCTAGGCTGCATTGAGACATAGGTTTAGTATCCTGGACCCGGGGGACTGTTACAGGTCCAATTCAGGTAGCCTGGGGGCCAAGCAGTGGCCCTAGGACTGTGTGAGCTTTAATAGGTCACACAGGTCTAAAAGGTCTGAGATTTAAATGTCAGCAACCATTTTAAGAGTGTGACTACCTTCAGTATTCTAGATACTCTACAACAGGACACTTATAATGTAAAAAAGAAGAGAATAAATATTGCAAATTAAGGTCTTATAAAAAGGGTCTGAACAAAAACTGAAGGTAAAAACTCTGGCAATGGAAAGTCTCACAGGCTCGTCGATGCCCGTCCCGCTGCTGATCAGACCCTTTGTCTGCTCTGCCTTACTGGAATCGTGTTAAGAGACATTTCAAGCCTCAAGGCAATTACAGCTGTACACAACTGCAACTAAGAGACATCCAGTCTAATATGTTTTGTAAATGTAGTCAAAAGATCCTAATGGGTTGGCTGTGGTGGAAATCATTTATTCATTTCACAATATTCATTGTATTAAAGGCAATAATATTTCTCTCCTTTTCAAAGTTTCACGACTGAAAAAATCCAGAAAGTAAGGAAGCAGAAATCCACCGCGTAGAGACATTGACCTCTAGTGGAGATTTAAATTATTCCAGCCATCTGACACATTTTAGCATACTGCTTGAAGGCAGTGTATATATG
>JAODKL010000047.1:16925084-16936004 GCA_026780765.1 Petrocephalus schoutedeni
CGGAGCCTATCCCGGAAGCAATGGGCACGAGGCAGGGAACAACCCAGGATGGGGGGCCAGCCCATCGCAGGGCACGCAACATATACCCAACTTAAGATATTCTTTAAGATTCTCCAATCTGTCACGGGGGCCAGAATATCAACGGGTAGTAAAAATATTTTCACTTTCATTGTGTCATTTGAAAGTTCCCTTTACAATAGACATGCATATGTATATGGGTATGCGTGTATACGCACACATACATACAGTATTGTGTAAAAGTGTTGGTGAAAAACTGGTGTAAAAGTTATGCCTGTCAAAACCTCTGCTAAAATCAACCCATTATTTGCAGCAACCATTCATTACACCCATGTATATGTACCACTAGCACACTTGGTATAGCTAGTCAATATCTTATTGACTATAAAACCAATTAGGTTAATTCATTTAATGACCTGGTAGTAAAATTTAAGAAATACATGGAATGGGTGGGGTGCCCCTGAGGAGAGGTTTGGGAACTGAAGCGGTGTTCACCTAGCCATCCAACTACATGAGTAACTCTTTGGAGAAAAGAAGAAATCTTTCCTAGTCTTTGTGTTACTTTTAATGATCATGTATCCTAATGTCAAACTGTGTTTTTATTCTGAGCAAAAGTGCACCTACTACTCAGATAAATATCTCCAAAAATGTATGTAGATTGCTTAAACTTTTGCAATAGTGTTTCCTGTTTTATTTGAATTGACAATTTGAAGCTCAATTTGAAACACATTAACATTTTTGGAAAAAGAAATAATTAAGCCCAGACCTATTCATATTTAAAGTTACTTGCATGGCTAAAGTACTAGATTTCTGATCTACCCATTTAAAATAGTCCAATATATAACTGGTCTTCCATGAGATTTTCAGCATTAGTGCCCCAAAAAAACTTTGCACTGGTAACATGTCTTTAAACATTTGTTTGTTTAAACTTTAAACAATTCTGAGAATCAGCAAGTCCTGCATTAAAATTTCTTGTGAGTTTCTGGCATTATAGGTTAAGAACTTAATGATAAGTCTTAAAGCATAAGACTTTAAATGTTAATGTACTGGGTGCACGAGCAAGATATTTAATAATGATACTGACGCTTTTATAGATCCCCGTGGGGAAATTTCCTTTTAACCTTAATCAAGCTTGGCAAAGAAGGGCAGATACCTGCAGTGCCACTCATGGAGCTGGGGCTTAAGGGCCTTGAGCAAGAGCTCACTGACATGGCTATTCTGCCAGGGCCGGGCTTAAACCGGCCACCTTCCGGGCACAGAGGCCTAACCCACTGTGTTTGCTACTGTGTTCCCCCATTCAGTATGCAAGAGAGATGAATCTTTAAAACCATGCAGCACTTTTATTAACAATGACCCAAGAGTGGGAAAATAGCAACCAAATAACTCATAGGTTTTTAATAGAAAAATGGTTATGGCGGTCTTGGTTATGAATTAGTCCCTATTAATAATCTTTGCAATGATATAAAATGGTATTTGCTCATATAGGAGAAAGCTTTTATGCTGTTGAGTAAGGCATGCTTTCATGCACCTACCTATTCAAACGCTTTAAAGGGTGTATATACCCAAAGTATACAGTAAAAGGACAATATAAAATTCACTTTTATCACTTTTAATGTATTTTATTTGAACATTTCCCAACCAGCAAATGGTCTAAAAAAAGTTATCTGAAACATTTTAAAAAACTGCTAGAAAAAAATGCTGCAAAAGAAATACATACATGAATTGTGATACGTTTAGAAAATAAGAGATGAATAAAAACTGGGTGCTGATATTCACAGGGTGGAATGCTGAGCTAAGAAAGCCCTTATTCTCTGCAGGAGCTCCTTTTTCACACTGTCTGGCACAAGAGCTGCAAGGGAAAACAGTCACTACAGGTGATCACAAACATTCTTATCTGGCTGACATTCCTTATTCCACTAAGAATATTCTGAACATTTCTAACTGATCATTGACAATCAATGAATAGTATGAATTTCAGTTACCTAGGAAAGTACATTACAGTTAATAATGAACTGAATACCTCTTCCTTTGGGTGTGATTTCAGCCACCAGGTCCTCCACTGTCACATGCTCCAAGCCCTTCTCTCTGATCACATCTGCAACCCACACAGCACCTATCAGATATGATCCTGGGCAGGATGCTGGCATAGATTATTGTATTTATAGAATTAATTTAACTGCAATGCAATCTTTCATTTTATATGAAGGGGAACTTATGTGCTGCTCGACAAGTACAAGTTATTAACAAAAAAAAGCATGGGAAGGGTTTTGAACCAGTGACCTTCTGATTACAGAGTCCTAACCCATGAAGAGAAACATCACTCCACACTGGGAACTTACTCCATCCGCTTAGCCCAGGTGTCACAGTGCCCTTACCTTTGCAGTGTGCCTTTAACTCATCCTTCCAGCCACATTCAGTCAGTTTCGCCCTTAACAACTCCTTCAGACTGAGGTACAGGAAAAGCAAAGAATAAAATGATGAGATGATTAGCAGTATAATTAGCATAGTACTGTACCACTGAATTACTTTTGAAACTATTTATGCATCCATCCAACCATTTTCTGAAACCGCTTATCCCCCCGGGACCCGGAGCCTATCCCGGAAACTAGGGGCATGAGGCGGGGAACAACTCAGGACGGGGTCCAGCCCATCGCAGGGCACACTCACACACCAGTCACTCACACCTACAGGCAATTTAGGAACTCCAATTAGCGTCAGCATGTTTTTGGACTGTGGGGGGAAACCGGAGCACCCGAAGGAAACCCCACATGCAAACTCCACACACATGGAACCTGGGCAGAGACTTGAACCCTAGTCCCAGAGGTGTCAGGCAATCTACAGGCAGTCTACATGTTCTTCTTGCGTCATATGGATTTGTTCTGGGTTCCCTCCACAGTGCCAACATAAGATAAAACAGAATGAAATATTAATCCTAAGGGAAATTATTGTGTCAAGGCACCTCTCTCTACCTGTCTGTGAAATTAAGACAAACAGAACTTGAGAACAGAAAACATAAGGAACATAAGACACCAAATATTTGAAAACAGAGGTATAAAGACAGATTGGATAAAATCATGGTGTATGTCCGCAGTTTAGTTTACTGGTGTCTCTACATTTCCTACAGTATGTGACTGTATGTGTTTGCACTGTGATGGAATGGCATTCCGTACAGCGTCTTAGCCCATCCGGTGCCCTATATGCTGCTTCAGATGCAAAACTGGATTATATAAGGTTTTTAAATAAATTCTCTCATATTAAATGTAACTGACTAACTGAGGAGACACTTTCAAAAAAGATGAAGAACTGTTCTGTAAAATGCAAGTATGATATATATTAATGATGTCCAACAAAACAATGAACATATGTAACTGGAATGAATTCTTAGATGGATAAACATATAATCTGGATGTGGTCTCCATATAAATTTAAAGTTAAATGGATGAACCACCAGTGGCCATATTTAGCCACTAATGAATTTAAAATGTAGTTTAAAAGTCATGGAGGTACAGATAACCACTTTCTCCACGTAAACATACTTGAAAGTATAACTTACCGCTCCCGTTCACCCATCTCTATCAACTTTTGGTTAATCGCAGCTCTCATTTGTAAGTCTTTACTCATATTTTCCAGCTGAAAATGAAAAAGGGAATAATCCATTTGGGGGAACCATAATAATCCATTTAAGAATATCGCGGTTTACAGACAGAGCAAGAGAATTCACGCGGCGTTTAGTCAGGAAGAGAAATTTCAGATCACGAATCAATAGATTAAAATCTATTCATGCCCGATATCTAGTCACCTAAAGTTCTTAAAAGCATCTTGGTTTGTAAAAAAACGTAAACATCAAATGCATGCAAACTCATAGTTCTGACGCTCTTTTTCAAACAATTAAACTTCTTAACGTTAATTCGCGTATAAACGGTAGTGTCTGAGTTTGCGCCGCACTTCTCAGTTCATTAAAATATTTTAAACGGCCAGATTTATTAATATCTAACCGATTAGGTTATATGCATCATTTCAGCAATTCTAATATTTGTCGCCTCGCTTGTATTATTACACCGTAATATTTACTTTGTCAAGCCGTCAGCAGCCGGCCAGTAACCACGCCGTTACTAACCAAAGTATATCTTATATCTCACAGCGTTATTTCCAGTAAATCGCGCTTATTTCTTTCGTGTCGCCTCTACCTACCAAACAGGTTCCGCTTACTAGAAGACAACAACCACTTGTACTTCAGTGCTTCAGTACGCCTGTTTACCTTGTTTGAAACATTGCATTAGGGTCAGTTTATGAGCACCCTACGATATCTTCATCCATTGTGACCAAATTAAGAAACTGATCTAGAATCAGTTCTTTGGTGCGACAGTGTCTCGCCCTCGTCGCATAAGAGTAACCGGTACCCTGCCGTCCCGGTAACATTAAAACTCCGTACTGCAACACAGCTGAAAATGTAGTTCCTACGTGTACTTACGTAGCAAAGACTGGTACCAATATAGCCCTATAGTTTCTCGTGGTGCTGCTGCGTGGGAAATTGTGATCCTCAGTTTTCACTTCGTCTTCAATCGTTGCAAAGCTTAGGATCAAAAGTTAATGCGTAGAGAAATCATTCATTACAACATGCAAAACGTATTTTATTACGTTTTGTATTACATTTATCACATCACATTTCTACGTAATATACTGGTATTTTCTCAGTTGTATTGTTTAAGCGTTCTCTTAAAAATGAAACCTATTATCTTGGTGCAATTTTGAAATACAGTGTTTAATAGGCTACGTGATGTTATTTTACCTGTTGCAATTTCAAGTGTCTCTTTTTTTACTTGGCAGTCTTTGATGGAGGCGTCACTTCCTTCTTTAGTCAGGTCGGTCCTTCGAAAAAATAAATTCCGGGGTGATACAAAAAGGAAACACGTTTCATATGTTGGTGAATGCTGGTGCTGTCAGTGTTACGTTTAGAAGTATATTAAAATACGACCAATTTAAATTCGTTTTCTCGTATACATGTGAAAATGGCTGCTTCAAATTATTCCCTTAAGGTCAACAGACAACTGCTGGACTCAAGTTTCGAAAGTTATAGGTTGTCTTTGGACCCCATACCAACTTACACGATTGAGCTTGATGCAGGTGAGTCAGTGAAAGCAATGAATTTCTTCCCGAAATTTTGCTTTTAATTTTTCCACTATTTCACATGAATACGATTTGCATAATTTGTGTTCGATTAGTTAAAGGGGCTTTTTGGAGGAACGGACATCCAACTTATATAAAGTTGGCCAACATCAGTATGCAGGGGATTCCGTAGTGAGTTACAGTCTGAGATGCCAGTCTACCTGATTCGTTTTACAGAGTTTAGAACCACAGATGTGTTCATGGGTAAATCGTGCCTTAGGTTGCAGTTTCACGTTCCTCTGCAGTCCAATATACAGGAGAACACAGCAGACTATCTCACATTCTGTCATTGCCTAGGTAGCTCACAGGCATTTAATTACATCTGCCTTATGGCTTCTTAAAATAAAGGCGAACAATCTATGATATACGTGATTAAACCGAATTTTTTTTAAAAAATGTAAAAGGCTGGTCAGAAAGAATATTAAGGGTGTACTTTCAGTCAAATGGACTAATTTGATAATCAAGACCAGTACAATGAATTAACAATCTCATGTATGATGGATGATTTTTAAAAGTACAAAGACTGACATGAAAAGTAGTGTGTATCTTTCATTTTTCAAATCCGTTACGCAAGTGAATTCCTCAAGTCTTCCACTAGGTGGCAGGCGTCTGCCGCCGGTAATACCAGCGCTTTATTTATAATAAATTCGATAACTCGACGTCACTGGAAATGTATTGTTCTGCATCACAGCGCTCTACCTAAAGGCCACTGTGAAGTGTCCATTCATTTTCTCACAGTAACCACTATTTCAGGTCTATTTGCCCGTCTGAAAAAAGAACGCTCTATGTGGGTGTTTTTGTTTGTATATCAATGGCCGATATATGGTGGGAAAAAAGTCTAACGTTATCATTGGTCTGACTGTTTAACAGTTTTGATTAGCTTTTTTTCCTGCTGGTTTTGTAACAGATTGTAAATGTACTTTTAATTGCAGGATTAGAAAAGAAATAATTACTGCAGTGTCACCCCAGGTTTTTGCTACCCTCCCACTAATTACAAATTGTATGCTAGTTAAAGAGTGTAGGTGTTTCATTGTAGAACTAAGACTAAACTGTGCATGTAGTTCCACAGTTTAGTGAGTAAGAGATTTGAACAACAACATCCAGCACAATTGCTGCTCTACAGTAGAATGCATCTAAGTGCCTTATTGCATAAGTAAGCTGGCTTTGCATTGTAGCTTCCCAGACGCATCATGCCAGACTGTGACATTCTCCTCTGTGCTCTCCACCTTCTTCAGCTGTGGCGGAGGTCAGGCTCAGAGACAGCCAGTACACTCTAGACCACGTGCGGGCCTTTGGCATGTACAACTACCTGCATTGCGACCCCTGGTACAAGGACAGCGTCTACTTCGTGGACTGCAAAGGACGTGTGCTGAACCTCACCGTCACGCTGGTAAGCCTGCTGGGTCACAGGGGTGCGGGTCGGGGAACAATCCCACACACCTGAAAGCCAGAGGGTGGGAAGGAAGGAAGGATAAAAAGGAGGGCTGGAGTAGCTTTGTGTCGCCAGAACAATCAAAACACAGCAGTTAAACAAAGCAACAGAGGCTTTTTGATGAGTTAGGCGTTCGTTAATTCCTAATCATTTTAAGCTCTGGTCTGGTAATATTGATATAATGGCTGCATCCTGATGACATCCATGTGGACTCTGTCCTTCTCATGAGGAGAGTTCGCCAGCCTCCCTGCGTGTGTTATGGGGGTGATGTCTGGCTCAGTGCATTAGGACACTATGCCCGTGTTTGGAAGGTTGCTGGTTCAAACCCTGTGGTTGGCAGAGTGAGTTCTTGGCTGCCCCCTTCAGCAAGACCCTTTACTCTGTTCGCTCCAGGCACCCTGGTTTCTCAAACACTGTTTTGGATAAAGAAGTTTCCTAAATGAATAAAATGTAACTTTATTTTTATGAATGCTAGCCCAAAGTCTTTTTCTTTTCATTTCTATCTTGTACTTTTTTCCTTTGGGTGCCGTCTGCCTGTTCCCCACCCCTTTCTTAGTCCAGAGACTAGTTCAGTGCATGTAAGACACACACACACACACACCTTTCATGTTCATCGGCTGGTCTGCGCCCTGCCTTGTTTCACGGTGTCTTGCTATTCCAGTGGTATTTTGATCATCGAAGCACTTAAGAACTTCGTGTGGCGGCTACACCCACAGTCTCCGGATGTCGCATCACGCTGCTCATCGTTCCGCTTTTCACTCCACCTAGTCCTTCCTCCTTCCTTCCGGACATCCTTCATCAAAAGGCATTCCTGGGTGCCGTCCTGGGTGTGGAGAATGTGGTCTGGTGCATAAACAACCGTGTAACGATGCATAGCTACTGCCTGAAAAAAATATACGTGGGATTAGCCAGTCTGCATGTCGGTATAGCGTCATAATTATAGCGGTAGCTTTTAGTGATTATCGCTTTAAGGAGCAGGGGTGGGCCTGTTGTTAATCGTAGTATAATATTTCGCATGGCGGGGGGGTGATTAAGGATTCTTCTAAAGAAGTAAGTGCTGAGAGTGTTGTGGTAATTGACACATGCAAGGCATGGTAACAGAGAGAGGCTGACTGAGACTCTCAGGCTTGGGTCGGCTGCCAGTCTCATAATCCAGCGCCACATGTCTCCCCTCCTCATACCTGAGAAACGGTATCCACACAATGTCTAATCTACCCCCTGGGTGCCAGAGGAACAGAGAGTTCAGTGCTCATTCATCTCTCTGAGGGCCAAGTAGGAGCTGGTATTGCCATCTTCCTGGTTTCCTCTGTTGACCCAAGCCCAGGCTGTGCGAAACTGAGACTCTGTGACCTCTGACCTTTTGCTGGTATCATGGCTTTAGATACATTGTGGAAAGTTTCCCACTCTATCCAAACCTCGGTGAGGTCAGTATCCTCATCACCCCGCCTGTCGTTCTAGGATACAGCCTTGGGGAAGCCTAGGGAGGTCTTCCGCCTGCCCGAGGAGCTCGGCTCCTGCGAGAACCGTCTGTGTGCCTCACTCAGTCTCACCTCGGCCACCTGGGCCACCCTCTCGGACGGCGTCGGCACGCTGTACCTCCTCAGGACCGGCAAGAGGGGCGAGAGCACATTCGCCAAGTGGGAGGTAAGGGCAGGCACCCATCGCCATGGCTCCGTCTCTTCTGGCATGCGGTGCGGGCCAGACGGGGTTAAATAAGCTGGTAACCATTGCAGTCATAATCGGAATTTACCGTGGGAAATCGTAGAATTCTGATGAAATAGCCTGTCACAGCGACCTTTTATCTCCCCATGAAACATCACATTTTCAGAGTTCTGGAGATTAACAGACGCAAGACTTAAAGGCTGTGATGACGGTCGCTCTGTAGCCCATGAGAGATGTGCTGGAGCATAAACACAAACGGAGAGGTTCTGGCACATTGGGCCAGTTTGTACCAGCCGATCGGCCATCCAGCCAAACCCACACACCACCTCCGAGGATGGCATTAATAAGGGGAGGTGTAAAAAACGGCTACACCCACCTCAAACCTGTGTTGTTGCCCACTCACAATGCCACACAGCAGATGACACTGCCCCCCCCCTCGGCTCCCAGTATAAGGAAATGCACGCACGTGACCTTGGGATATGCCGTGTAGGGTTAGGGAGAGCGTCACTGTCAGAATGAGGCACTGCGATTCACAGACGTCTCCCCAGCAGTGGCTGCCGTTTGCTTCCTGCTCATGTTACCAGCGTCCGTAATGTCACCTGGGTTCCCCCTTATACATTTCTAACAATGGAAGGATTGCTTAGGGTTTGCTGTTTGCATCGCTGTATTTCCTAGAAAACCAGAAAACCTAAAGCACCAGTCCGCCGCCAGATTCTTTGCTTGTTAAGAGGAAAGCTCAAAAACTTTTTATAGATCTTTTTCGAACATTGTTGTGGCGTCGTGTGGGCGAGGAACTAAATGTCATTAAAGTCTGAGACCAATCGCCCCGAAATTGAAGCAGCACCACATTGCAATAGCGAAAACGGCCGATATCGACACTTCAGCCCGTTAAGACAATGGCTCAGAAACAATAAGGCGGATTTTGGCAGAAAGCTGCAATTTCAAGGTATTTAATGCAAGCTGGCTGTACAGTAGCTAGCAGCGGCTAGCTCAGGGTTGGGTTCCTTTCCTCCAAAGGGCTGGCAGCTGCAGCTAAACATGGTTCACTTAGGTCTATGGTGATGGCTTGTGAAGCTCTGGTGACTAGTCTGACTTTCCATGTATGGCGATACCGGCTTCTTCTTGGCGTAAAATGAGGCGGAGGCAGTACCATCCTGCTCATGTGTACAAAATACAAAATAGGTGTCCCCAGTAGTATTTGTTGTGCTGATTCCAGATATGCTTTTAGATTTCCTCTATCACGTAAGGATTTTGAGTGACAATAAGTTAAAGTTGAAACAATAACGTTCATTTACAATGCACGGTGGTAAAAAGCTAACCCAGTAAAAGTTAGGAGTTTAGGTTTTTCTGCTGTATTTTGCCTCGGGGACATCCCGCTTAAGGGTCCAACAGTAGACAGCTAACATACTTGGCTCCACCTGCCTTGGTACTGTTTTTCCGTTTGGGAAATATCCTGATGGAACCATTCACCTTGCTCATCGCTGACAGCTCCAAAGTTGGCTGGGAGAAAATCCAAATGTTTGTGTAAGAAATGTATCTTTAGCGACATATTACACCCCAAGGCCATGTACGACTTCAACAGATCATCCAGTATTTCTTGGTAGTTGACTGCTTTATGGTTTCCTAAGAAGTTCTGACAGACGCTCTTGAAAGACTCCCATGCTGCCTTTTCAGTCGGGTTCAACAGACAATCACAATTCTGATCTTTTATCGGTTCTCTAATTTGAGGTCCTACAAAGATCCCTTCCTTTATTTTCTCATCACTGATCCAAAATGTACCAAAAAGAGTCGGGAAGATTGACACAGTGTCTAGGCATTGCGGAAATTGGTATTCAAAACACTGCAAACTGCTATAGACCTATTGCCAAACAACATAAAACTTCGAAACATTGATCAGTATTAGAGTGCTGGAAACGATCTCTGACGACTGCAACTGACCAAGATTTGTTGACTCAGGCATAGAGTAAGCAATCCCTAAGATGACTTAGATGCTGACTCAGCTGCAGCTATAATAATTATAATTGTAATATATTCATTGATTGATTGGACTATGTTTGATTAAATATAATAATTATAATTTATGATCCCCGGAAAGTGTAAACAGAATCTTGCTTCACTTTGGCCAATCAGCATTTTCTGTGAAATTGTAGCATTAAACACGTAGGTGTGGGAAGGTTAAAAGGGGCATAACTTCAGAAGTAAGGGTGACCATTTTTGAATGGTTTTTGACCATGGTTTTGAGCATGCAGAAATACATATAACACACCCCTCAGTGGCTGTGGGACAAGATCTTTGTTTACCAGTGTTATTGAAGAAAATGACAATTATCACATTTTAAAGCATATTTTATTTTAAAAAGTGCCATGTTCACCATTAAACTAAATACAAAATAAAACCAGCGCATTAATACACATTTAACAAAAGTTTTTTAAAATAAAATTTTAGCTTACACCATTATTTGCATTTACAGTACATGTAAATGTACACTCTCACAGTATAGTTGGACATAAATATACACAACAAGCAAAGTCTTGCCCAAACAGGGTAGTTGATTATTTCATTAATGCTATTGTTCTACACGGTTCACAGCCAGAGGCAGAACTTTTCAGCCTTCTATTTTTCATTTTATAAAACCTCTTCAT
>JAODKL010000047.1:17000248-17023148 GCA_026780765.1 Petrocephalus schoutedeni
ATATGTATACAGAGAAGCATCAATATATGCTCATTCTGGTTCACAATCCCTCAATTTATGGTTGTCTGTGTGGTTATTATCCATCCATCCATCCATCTTCCTCCTATCCCAGGCAGCACAGGTCACCTCCAAGGGCACATGCACACATAGCAGGTCATTTAAAGATTGATTAGCCTAATTGTCAATCTATCTGGGAAGGAACCGGAGAGCCCAGAGGAATCCCCTGTGGCATGGAGAGAGCGTATGAAAGCACAAACCCCGCGATGCAATTCCAGAGGGCTACCCGCTGAGTCGCCGCACCTTCTCACTCGTTATAAATGTCATTGTTAACTTTATATGATTTACAGCAGGAGCCCACCTGCTCTCGGCTTGTGGCGAGAAGCCGTGTCTGTGTCCTGTGTTGCTGTACTAACCTGGTACTGGGTTCTGTATTTTCTCTGCAGACGCAGAAGCGTTACTATGGCTTATGTCTCCCAGCTCTGTGGTTGACGCGCAGAAGGGAGCCTTGCCCGCCCAGGTGCTGCAGGAGGCAGAATGGTAGTCAGGAATACAGACTGGAGGCTGGGAATGGGAGTCAGGAATACAGAATGAAGGTTGGGAATGGGATTTGGGAATGGTAGCCAGGATTACAGACTGGAGGTTGGGATTGGGAGTCGGAAATACAGACTAGAGTGTGGGATTGGGAGTCGGAAATACAGACTAGAGTGTGGGATTGGGAGTCGGAAATACAGACTAGAGTGTGGGATTGGGAGTCGGAAATACAGACTGGAGGTTGGGAATGGGATTCGAGAATACAGGCTGGAGATTCGGAATGGGAGTCGGGAATGCAGACTGGAGTTTGGGAATGGGAATCAGAACTTCCAAAACTTTCCCAGTTATCTTATCTGTCCAGCTGCGTAGCAGCTCCAGTGTGATACAATATAATGGTTAGAATTGTAGCTGGCTTTCTATAAAAGTGTCAGCTCAGAAACGGAATAATAACTGCAGCAAAGGCTAAATTCTCTGTGACCGATGGAGGCGTCAGGCTCTCTGTCCCCGCGGTGCCTCGACACCGCAAGCAGCGGGAATCGGGGCCGCCGCAGTGGAAGGCAGCAATTACGGCGGCACCCTGCCTTCTGCCCGGCCGTCGGACAGTAACGAGGACAGACGCGTGGGTCTCCTTTGGCAACAGAATTTTGCATTTGGAAGGTGGCAACGTGTTACCTCTCCTTGCTGGAGCTTTGGGTTTGCAGTGATGAAACAGGAAAGGGATGCAGATGTAAAGGAGCCAGACATGATTTTATACGTGGCTGAGTGGCGGCCTGGGTGGAGCTGAACGGCAGCCAGCCGGCCGTGGTGGGGGCCCTGGGGAGAGATGCTGCTTGCTCTGAGCTCCCTAAACCCATCTCTTCCAGCCAGGCCAGTGTCCATGTTTGGGAGGGTCTTTAGTGGGTTTGGGGACAGTGGTTGTCCCCCTGTGGGACAGCGATGTGCCTCCTGGGGGTGGTGGCCGTCGCGTAAGTTGGCCAAGTGCACCAGCAGAATCTTCCCCATTAATTAAAACCGCACCATTTGCTAATGAGAGAATTCCACAGACCCTGACATACCAAATTCGTGTGTATTTTTCTGTGCGATAAAAATGCTTTTTAAGAATTATTTTGTAGGATTCCACTACTACTTCCACTACTGAAAATGCGTTCTTTTTAATATTCCCCCCTCCCATAAATAGCTCCTGTTGCACTGAAGTTTGTTGCATAGCAACGGCCGGAGAAGTCAGAAAATTACCTTGTAAGGATAAAGTGTGAGGGGAAAGGATGTAGTTCCTGCATAAAGACAGCAGTCATTTTTCATAAAGCATTTTTAAAGATAATCCACATAATGAATTCTTATGGGTGCTAAAATAAAGCGTCAGTTTTTTTTTATGATTTATATGTTTCAAAAATATAACTTTCCCTGGTCTTGATAAAACCAGGTTAAAAAAAAAATCATCATACAGACCCAGGATATAATAACCTCATACTGTCCCTGGAGAACAGCTACGAAGCTGCATGTAATCAAACAATGAATCTTTCCACGACATCATAGTTAGCACTGCTGCCTCCCCAGTGTGTGTCTTAGCCAAGATGTCAAAAACACAAATGGAATTATAAGGGGCTAAATCACTGCTTACAGTAAATGTTTTATGGAACAGATTTCTTTTGGAATTAGTGGATGAAGAAGAATGAGGCTGCCGCTGTATACGCTGTCTCGCCATTATGTCAGTTTACTCAGCCTTGAGTCCTGCTTCGCGATGGCGCTGGGCAATACCGCCTCAACATTAGCTCCCATATGCTGCATGTAACTTGACAGCCACTCTGTTGCAATCCAAGCCCACGGACACTCTGAGGGTGAACCATAACCATAGAAACCTGATCATCTAGTTGCTAGGAGAAAACTATTGTGCGGAGAGACCTTTTTTGACAAACCCTTCAAAGTCCTGAGTTGCATCACAATTGATGGTGTCTTAAACGCTTTGATGTCACCCGGGAGCCTGCAGGGTGGTGGGCTGTACATTTTCCCTTGGTAATCCTGCGTTATAAACGACAGCAGAGTATTACCAGGCTCACCCGGCCAGGGGATATCATGTCTATACATTGTGTCTCAGGCGGGAGGTAGAACTGGGCAGTCAGCTCTTCTCTGTGGATGGTAATGTGGTCTCTGCCCTTTCATCCATTTTTGTCAGCAAATGTGCTGATAGTCCGGATCTTACTCTAATTACACATTTTCCACAGGAGCTGGAATCCCTCCAAAGTCAGCTGTTGTCACCAGGACCTTAATATAAGATCATTTAGTCTGGAGATTTTAAAGAGTATGCTGAATTCTGTCTTGGATTCATTTATCTTGACCAATTAGCCTACCTGCATGTCTTTTGAAGTTAGAGAAAACCAATGTACTGGGATGAAACATCCAACCGACTCTCTCTTATACTCTCTCTCTCTCTCTCTCTCTCTCTCTCTCTCTCACTCTCACTCACTCACTCACACACACACGCACACAACAGAAGTGGAATCTGAAGCCTCAAACCTGGACACGTGAAGCAGCCGTGCTCTTGATTAAGCCTCTGTAGAGTGCATACATGAGTCACGTTTGTAACGCTTGCATATAAATAATATCTTGAATAATCACTTATGGACCTATTGTTGAGCCCGTTGGTGGAAAATCTAAGTAAGCCGATTAGTCATTCTGTAATTATGCTGCTGATATCTCAGCCCAATTAATCATTCTTGTGGAGATTAAGGACCACTGGAGTATGATATGATATATACGTAAACGCTAAGCTAGAGTACTCTGGATTGTCCATCCCTTTGCTTTTTACCTAAATGTACAGATTAATGATTTATACATCCTAAAATAAACACGCCGAGTTTAGGTGGTATACAGATTTATCCAGGAAGGGAATCACGCCGTCTGTGCCATAATTCTGAGATATTTCTAATTGAAAAAGGGAAAAAGGAAAGATTAATCTCCGGGGGAGACGGCCTGTGATTTGTGGTGCTACTGGGGCCCACAGTCACTCTGCCGCTTTGGAAGCTGCCTCGCAAGCGGCCAAGCTAAATTCCCGCCTCGTCATTCTGAAAGCAGCCTTTGCCGCCCCAAAGCTGGGTTTCCTGCCTGCTCTGTCCATCACTACACCAATAGCTTAAGCGAGAGTCTGCTTTCTGCATATTTTTCCCCCACGTGTTATTGTTCTGCATTTTCGTGGCTAACTTTACGGGAACTGCTAGCAGTCTCTGCTTTTCACCTGGTTGTTTCAAAATCAGCTTTACCTTTTCTGTCCAACCTCCAAAAACAAAACAGCCCACAGACTTGGCCTGTAAAGGAACACAGCAAAATAGATGTTTACTGTAGCAACTATGCTTTGCATTTTCCATTTTGAATTTCATCCAATTTTTAATGTAATTTTGTCTCATTTTTTGTGAGTACTTTAGCAATATAGGGTTACTGTACACTCTTAAAACAAAAGGTTCCTTTAAGGGTTCTATAGCTTGGTACATATATGGCACCCTCAAAAGGTTCTATATAGAACCATTTAATATATCTTCATGTGTGTGAAATAGAACCATTGCCTTCAAAAAGGTTCTATTTCCTAGGGTTAGAATCCTTGTGGTTCTATATAGCACCCCCAAGAACCCTTTGTATGCACAAGATGAAGTTTATTTTTAAAATGATGTCTAATAAACAGAGGGTTACGATAATGAATTGTGATACTCTTGTGGTGCAGAAGTGTCAACAGCTTTCGCAGTGTGTTTCCCACCATGACCAGACTCTCCTTCCAGCAAATAAAGAAAAAATTCCATTGAAAGTCTGGATTCCATCAAATAACTATAGATGGAATCCTGTTGTTATGTATTCTCCTATAACATTATAGAAGAATGACAAATCCTCCACTTACTGGAGCAGTTGCGCAGAAGGTAAGATTCCTTTTATTTAGTACACTCAGAGTTCACAGCAGCAGCGGATCCCCGTCCCAAAAAGTGAGCCCCCAAACTAAGCACATGGACAGCTTGCCCAGCTGTTCCTGCAGCAACATCTGTGTGGATGTTCCCTTGTTACTGTATCTAGCAAGAGTGCTGAGGAGGCTTGACTCTCCTGGGAAGACTGCAGGCAAACGGCCTCTGTATCAGCAGCTTAAGCACAGCACAAGGGCAGCATATTCAGACGCTGATCTTCTTGCCTAAGGCCTAAAATACAAGTGAATCCCCCCTAAGCACCCACCCAGGCTACATTCCCACATTCCCTCAAAAGTCATAACTAAAATGATTGGTTCCACACTGGTCACTAATGCATGGGATTCAAACGGACATTAGAGAGAGTTTAATGCAGGGAATACAAATGAATGAAGGGCCTTTAAATGGAACTTAAAAGGAATTTAATGCAGGGATTTTACGTAAGAGACAGAGATATTTGGGTATTTTCAGAGTGCAGATTCTTCTCATACTATAAAAGGTTTCTTAGACAGACATGGATGTGCATTTTTCTTTAGCATTTAGCAGATGCTTTTATACATAGTAATGCCCAATATAGATTGCTGGTCTGGAGCAATTGGGACTCAAGGCCATCCTCAAGGGCCCAACAGTGAAATCGCTCAGCAGCAGGATTTGAACCTGCAACCTTCCGACTGCAGGAGTCCTAAGCCACAGAACCACATGCCTGCACACGTAAGTACTAAGTAAAAAAAGCCACGGCACATAGCATCTCCTGTACGCCTGTTTCCCAGCGGTTTGGTCCACGTGTGATATTAGATGATCGTGTTTGTGGAACTCTGAGGGATCAGAGTGTTCTGTAGGCAGCGAGACGGCAGCAGGGAGCGTGCCGGGTAAGTGGATGGACCCCGGCCCTGCCGGAGAAGTCGCCTCATGCCTTTAATTAGGGGAGCTCTTCAAACAATTGCCGCAGCATTAATGACACCCTGATACACACTGAGCCTTGGTCTTGCCCCGTCTTATTCTGTCAGTTTGTGGCTGACGGCTTCACCTGTCCCACAGGGAAGGAGGACCTCCTAGTAGAGGGTGACCGTCTGGTACCAAGAAGACGACAAAAGCGGTCTTGTACTGTCACTCCGGAGAGAGAGAGTCCATTTGTGTGTAAATGTCATAAATAAAGATGAACGGTCCTGCTAGATTTTAGTACAAGCTTGGAACTGCGTTTGGTCACAGCCTGCTGGCATAGCTGCCACTCCTACTTTCAGGGAAATGTTATTGCTACTTTGCAGCCGTTTTGCATTGTCATAGCAAAAGTAAATCAAGCGTAATCTATGAGGTACTTCCCAGTGTGCGCTGTGGTATAAATGCACTTATCTGCAGCCGTGACATGACTCCTGTGATTTCTGCTGGGATTAATGGAGCTGGCTGGATGTGGATGTTTTCCCAGACGTCTTCCACTTTAAATGTCTTTTCATTTGCTCAGCCTGAACCTCCCAAAACTAAATTATGCTACAACAAGCTCCACTGGAGCGCCACTCCAGTCTTGCACTGAAGCCTTTTTTTGTTGTTTGCACAAACATCTGTATCAGCCCCTTTTTTTTGCCAGGTTGTTTCAGATCCGCCATGAATATTTCATTATGTTTCTCTGCTGGCCGGTGGCCTGACCATCGCCTGGCTGCCTTCCTGGAGTGGCCCGTTGATAGAAGGCCCTCCTACCGGCCCCCGAAGGCCCCGGGCAGAACGATGCTGTTGCTGGGTGGTGGCGGCTCGTGATGGTTATGCCGGCGAAGGAGCTGGGAGGTCCAGGGAGAGCGCCCACTCAATGGTGGGTCAGAGCGTACCTGAGAGGCGGCAAGGCCTCAGAGAAGGTCAGAAAGGGGCGCTGGGTGCACGGCTCTTTCATCTGTCCCTCCCATATACACGGTGACTAAGCTCTGATTATTTCCGTCGCGTCGGATTAGAAGGTTGGACTTTCGAAGTGTGGAAATTGCAGGGAGCTTAAGTGTCTACTTCAGGGAACTTTTTTTTCAGTAGTGCTCCATTTGAGTCTTATATTATGATGCAATCAAATAACAACAGCAACAGACTGGCAAATAGCCAGTAAATGTGTAGTTATTTGCTTTGGAGATCTTTGATTTTTACACCCTCCTTCATGTTCTGTAAGGGACAGGGCCTCATGTTCTGTGAAGGACAGGGCCTCGTGCTCCGTGAAGGACAGGGCCTTGTGCTCTGTGAATGATAGGGCTTCAAGCTCTGTGCTAATTAACGTAGTTTCCAGGATCACCTCGACCCTGCATCAGTTATGTGGCACTGGAAATATAACCAGCAGATGGATGGATGATCTTTTTCATACAGTTCTGTGTTTTTTTGGTAATATTTCACACTGGAGGAAAGGCAGTATGCATCCATTCTATTTTGCTCTTTTGTAAGATACCCAAAAGTTGATAAAAGAGATGAACCTTACAAATGGCATTAAAAGTGGGAGCTTTTAAATATGGAAGCAGTTTTCAGGCTAGGTTAGCAAAGATAATCCAGTTTCATTGTTTCTCTTTCATAGGGAGATTTAATCCACTTGGATCACCATTTTATTAGTCGCTGTGTAATGTCAAGCTCATAGTTGAAATAATAACGATTCTTTATTGTTATCCATTATTTTACACATTGTGGTGGTTTCCAGACAACAATAATTAATAATATATTATATATATATAAATAATATATATATATATAAACAATAATTAATACATACAACGTCCTGGGTTTTGCCATTCTGCCTGTCTCATTCTGTCCATGACACTATTGTATGTGCTGAAATATGAAATTATTAAATTGAATAATTTTAATATTCAATATTATTCATATAATATTACTGAATATTCAATCATTATTGATTAAATGTATCAGTTTAGATGACAATATTGCCAGATGTCTGTAGTATGACATTTGTTCAAAGAAGATGCAGGGAGGAGTGCCTTAGAATAATGCCATTTAGAGTATAAACAGCATTCTGCAAAACTGCTTTGCGGTTCACAGACCATTGTAAGGGAACGATGAGAGACTATTTGGTGAAACTTTTAAAAGCAATTTCAGCTGCAATGCATTGTTTTGGTTTTGTTAAGCTTTAGGCAATTTTAGTCCGTTTTAAAATGTGGAGAATTACATAATAGACTCAAGACTCAGCATAACCCTGTACTGTGTAAATGTTTTGCTACAGGCATGGATTGATATATAGTAATTAATGTCCATTACAATTGTGATAAAGCTGATAGGTAATGCAGAATTACAGAGTTTCTTATATTATTCTAGGGAAAGCCCAGCAGACTCGTTTTACGATGATCGCCTGCCTAATAACCTATATACATTCTCACTTTCATGCCTTCTTCTCCAATCAGGAACTGAAAGCAAAGCGAGCATGCACTAATTATATAACCGGCAAGACGGCATAACCACTCAATTAGGCGAATCGATGTCTCTGCTCTGACATGGCGGCTGTGGCTTCGAGGTGGGATCTGCCCTGATGAGGCTGCTGTAAATGATATTTCGTCCTGGCGATAACCCAATAGAGCCTATTATGAGTAATGGGAATGTGGCAAGTGCCCTTCTCCTCATCCGATCACCCCGTTACAGACGATGCTTTATACCTCACAGAGCACTGAGTTGCTGTGTATTTGACAAGTAGGTGTCAGTGTTGGGGTCACAGCCAAGCTCTGCCATGCGTGTAATTCATCAGATCGGCCAATGAAAGAGAGGGACGGATAAGGCCATGGGTGAGGCAATGCTCAATTCAGCTTGAGATGACAATACGCACTCTTCAGGTGATGACTCATCCCCCGCAGACTGACTGGGATAGGAGCATCATTAAACTTCTTCTGTGAGAACCCTTGCTGTCACAGCGGCCTTCAGTGCTAAAATAACACCTGCATTTCCCCTGGCCAAGGTTAAGTGTAGTATATGTGTTAAGAATGGACTGAACTCAATAGAAGATGGAGTTCCACAAAACAAGTCCATACGCCAGACTTGGCCAAAGCGTGGTGCCGCACCTGAAATCCCATCCAAGAACAAACAATGTGGATACGTTGGGTGTATCTGGTGGCAGTCTCAGTAAGGTGTAATTCAATGCTTCATTTTAATCAAGCAGATTGTATCGCCCCCATTGCTCACAGACGGCGGGAAACGAACACTGACCAGGAACAGAAATGTGCAGGTTTTTATGATATTGGATGGAAAATAAAAAGCCGAAATGTAAGCCAGAATCATTCAATCCATTTCAGAGGGAAGAGACTTGATGAATTATGGAGCCAGAGAGTCCTCTGAAGGGAGATGTTGTCAAGGTGACCTTGGTGGCTCTGAAGGAGCTGCTGTGTGATGCTACTGCCGCCCTCTGCCCCATCATCTTTGGATGGTGCTGCATGAATGGAAATCTGGAGTGATTTAGTCATTTAATCAGTGTTTTATGATCCATTAAAAACTATGTCAGGAAACCATCTAGCTAGAAATAAATGCACTAGTCAGTTTTAAAGATGAATGTAAAATGTGTAAATTTACGTCACCATTGTCTTTAAGGACATTTCTGTCCATATATGACGTTCGACAGAAAAACCCTGTGGGTGTGTGTGTGGGTTTGTAGAATAAATGTCCCCACAATGTGGTGAAACCTATTACTTTTTAACTTATGGGTCAGATTTTTTCAGGTCCCCATAAAAATTGGTAATTGAAATCAAAAGACTAAAAAAGCCCTTGTATTTTGGTTAGGGGTTAGGGCTGCATAGGGGTTAAGGTTGTCATAGTTAGGGTTATGCCCATAGATATGAATGGAGAGTCCCCACAAAACATATAAATACAAACCTGTGTGTGTGTGTGTGTGGGGGGGGTATAGTATAATTAGGTGGGAGAAGCCAGACTGTGTATCTTCCTTCTCATTCCAACAGCACAATCTTTGTAAAGACTTTTACTAACAAGCCTACAGGTAAAATGCTCTCAACTCTATCCTATTCTAACCTAAGTAAACACTAAACACTAAACAACATGGGGTGCCACTTTGCCTGATGGGAACTTGATGACATCATCACCATTGTATCAGGTCATTGGTTCTGGCATTACTTGCCCCCCCCCTCCCACCCAACTCCACCCTGGCGACCCACCCCAAAGCCTGCAGTTCCTGTCTGGCCGTGCAATCACTGATCCGGGCAGTGAGGAGGTGTGACCCTCAGGCAGGCCGGGAAAGGGTGCTGGCTTCCAGGGAGCCACTCACAGTACTTGGCTGAGGCCCACTGGTGTGGCTGCTGTCTCCTCCTAAATAGGTTAGATGGTCTCGGCGGACCACAGCAGTCCTGTGCCTGGCCCAGTGCGTAAGGGTGTGGCTGCTGCACCACATCCACCACACAGGACAACTCTCTCTTCTCCTAAGTGGGCACCCTGGCCCTTTGTATGCCTGGCACTGGCCTCTCCCTGGTGCTGGTGGACCATGTAGCAGGCGACCGGATCCTTGTCGAGCTCTGATTCCAGTGACTCCCTGAACACCGGCTGCACTGACACGGCTGGGTGAAGCCGGCGGCTCCCTGTACGATAGAGCAGCACACCCAGAGGACTCTCTACCAACCTTTTGTTCCAGGGTTGCATGGGAGTTGGGTGCCTCCACCACACTTGCAGGTGGTGACAGACCTCCTCCATTAAGGCTGGCTTAAAATTCTGCTTCTGCTTACTGTGAGGGTCTTCCAGGGGCCACGAGAAGGAGAAAATCTCAGTTACCAATTTCTCTGCTGATTCTGAAGTGGCCGACACCCACTGGGCTGTGGATTCCCTGCAGCACTCAGGGCATTAGGGGCTGTCATACCGCATCCCCCCAGCAGGGGGATTGCAGGCTGCTGTTCACCACCAGGCAGTCCCATTGGGACCAGTCCAGTCCCAAAGGAGAACCCTCAGTGCCCCTGAGCTTCAGCTTTCTCTGAAGCCACACAAGCAGTTCTGATATGTCTCTGCATCGACTTCCGTACCATTTGCATCTCCAGCAAACAGATGTCCTGAACAACGGTGTAGATTTGGGTTCGGATGGTAGGGACATGTGTGTAGTTCAGTGTATGTGTTTAGAGGGCAGGGGGTTCAGACCTGATTTTGTCCCTATTAATGCGGAAACCAAACCCTCTACCTCGGCTCGGAAGCACTGTCAGCTCTCAGCCTGTCATCACAGTCTGTAGCAGGCAGCCTCGTCCTCGCTTGGCTATTGGCGTGGGGCTTCACCCCCAGAGAGGAAGGGCCTCGGGACACCTTGCCATCTGACCCAGGAGTGTATCTATACGCACAACTGAAAATGGTGGTGTGGCAGCGTCACAAACATATTAGCATGCTCCTAATCGCATCCTGAATGCAGAAACACTAATGACCCGACATTAATGCTAACGACATCAGCACGTCCGCATTTATCAGCCAGTGGGGAATCAGCTGCAGGCTGCCCACAGATGTCCAGTTTGATCACATTTGTAATTCGGGCTCTGGGGACGAGGCCGCTTACTATTAGGCTCTTGAGAAAGGGAGCTTATTAACAGGCCTTCTGGCGGTCAGCTGTGCTTCCTGCTCTACTGAAATCATATTCTCCCGAGTCCGGAAAATAAGTCCTTTTTCTTTTTTCCCCCCTACAGCATAGGTGTAACAAAAATGTCTTCAGCTACCAAGTTAGTTTCAGTCATAGCTTCTATCTAAGAATACATTTATCTAGGAATGTTTGTTTAATAAGTTTTTTTTTTATTAATAAATATTGTTAAGTGTTTCTTGAGTATTGTTAAATCGTAGTATTTTTAGCAGTAGTAATAGGTGTCCTACTGTTCTCTACGTTTCGCACGAGGAGCCTTTTGCTCATGATAGAGACAAGTGTCAAAACTGCTCTCTGCACCAGCCTGCAGATGGCGCTATTGTACAGCGCTGCTCTCTGCACCTTACGGTATATAGAGGTTTAACTTCTCTTTCAAGGGAATTTACAAATAAAATGTATTTTCTGTGCATTTCTGAAATGGTGGCACGGAGGCTTGAATAATTATGTCAATTATTAAAACACACTGTTTTGACGCTCCTAAATGAGCCCCTCTGGCACAGTAATTTGGCAGTGTCGAACATTTTGGCATAAACGAAATTTCTGAGTTCCCCCCATAAATCACTGAGACTCAGTGCCTACATTTCTCACACGTCAGTTAAAGATTAGGAAGTTATACAACGATTTATTAGGTTTAATTACCAAAAGTGTTGAAAAGTCACGGCAAAACTGGAGTCAAAAAGAAACTGGGTTTTAATTAGACAATCCTATTCAACTGATATGTTTATTTCAATATTTAAATATTTGTAATTTATAGTGTCTTAATGACACATCCTGGAAAGCCATCTCTGCTTAAAGTTCTCATGGCGAGGCCAGGGCATTGACAGTACAATAAAGCATGACTGGACTCCTATGGGGAAAGCGCGTGGCTTCCGGTGCAGGGCCGGGACCTGCTGCTAGGAGCGCGAGAGCCGCACCGCTGCACGCCTTTTTAAAGGCGCCGCGAGCCGCTTCTGCGCCAGCCAATGGCGTCACACAAGGCGGCACGCGCACGGACGCGCAACCTCGCCTTTGCTTTGATCGCCGAGCCGGCGTGTCAGCACCATGGACAGCTACATTATAGATAAAACGGCCAAGGACATCAACACATATAGGTACATTCCTGGTCAGCTTTTAGCATATCTGGTCATTGCTGAAGACATAAATGCACACAGATTTAGCCCAAGATAAATAAAACAGCTTTCAAACAATTTTTACATGTTTTTTTATACTTTCATAGTTGTCTTGAAAGAATAACGGCGAGCATATGCTGCTTTTACAAATGGTAATATTTTATTTAAAACTAAATTTGAATTACAAATATCTTGGGATATATTTTGGGAAACTTGGCAGGAATTGACTAATAATACGACACAGAATTTCGTTGGGTTAAAATAAGCGTGGTGACCTAAATTCCATGCTGCATTCGTAGGGAAATGCCCAGAACCGCTGGGCGGCAGGGATCATCGTACGCCTGCCTCCTCTTCACACGGTCGCCTCCGGGAAACGAGGCTCTCAATCCAGCTGTGGCTAAACTGTGAGGAACAAATATATATTTTTTTCTTCCTTAGGCAGTACCTGTAACCAAAACGACGTGAGATTTTACTCTTGATATGGCTGATTGCTTTTACTCGAACAGCTCAGGGTCAATACAGTGCCCAAGGGCTCAACAGCGGAGCCTCCATGGGGATTTGAACTGGCAACCTTGAGTTTACTAAAATGTCTCCTTGACCACTGTGATCCTGCTGTCCTCTAAAAGATTCTGGTGACCCAAAGGGGAACAAGCCTCCTTGGTCTCCGCTAACAGAGCCAAGACAATCTATTTAAACCAGTAGCGCCACACATTTGTGTTTCTGTAAGCAAAGATTAAAGGAGTGATGTCATTTGCAGGCTGGAAAATCACACACTGCGTGCTTCATGGGCCAGGATGCTCCAAAATGCTCTTCTAGTGGCACCTTTGGAAAAAAAAAATCTTTAATCATTTGCAGCTTTTACTAGGAGGAGAAATGCCATTAAGGGGTAGAAGCCTCTGAGGCATGATCAGTGTCACGGACCATGATCTAAACCCGCAGCCGCGTGGCACTGACAGACCCAGCCGCTTCCGAGGCCATGTGACGACGGGGGTGAAGCGTGAATCATGGTTCTGGCCGGCAAAGGAGCGTCTCTCGGAAACCGCAGGCCTCGCGCCGCCCTCCGCCCCACTGTCAGCAGGTCCCCGATGCCAGCCCACAGCACAGACGCTTCCCCCTACGCTTTTCCTACCACGGATGTTTCGGTGCGTGTTGATTGTTTTGGCGAAAGTCGAACATCGTGTCGTCTGACAAGTAAAAACCAAGCAAAGGCGGCTTACTGACAAGTAAAAACTGGTACAACAGTGCTCAAAGGAAACGTTAAAAAAAATGACAATCTGGAAAATGTCCATCATACTGACAGGCAACAGGCCCGTGCCTGACACCAGCAATATCTCCTTCTTTCCACTGGCCATCACTTATTGCTTTTCACACATATTTAAACTAAATGGTGGAAAAGTAATTAAAGATATAGTGTAAGAAAATAGTGCGGGGAATTACACACACAGTGAAATAGCAGAATACCAGAAGTAAACTCAATTTCACACTGAAATCTAATATAGGCAGAACATCTAAGCTGAAAGCTCGCAAGGCAAATGAATGGCATATGTCAAAATCTGGCTTTACTGTGGACATCATGGGTTTATTCAGCTATTTATTACACGACAGATAAATCTTACTCAGTTTCAATGTCTGGAATCTTTATGCTTCCAAAGAAATGAAACTTTGTTTTACTTGGAATTTTATGTGCATGCAAGTATCAACTGGGTAACATTTATCTTGGCCTAAATTAATTATGGAACACACCGATTAATGAAAGAATGTAACATGGGAACTTCATTTCATTAGCGGAGTGGAAAGTGAAGGACCTTCTGTTTTACGTGGGAGACAAATCACATGGGTAATTTTGGGTGCAAATGCAATAGAGTGGAGCAGTAATTCATTTACATGTTATCTCATACAGTTCCCTCAATAAAGGCCATAATTACTGCCTATTTCCAGTACTAAAATCCTTGTCTTGATTTATGGCAACACTACTAAATATAAACGGCATATAAAAAATACATTCTAATTATTCTCATGCAATGCCCCAAAAATAAAAGAAATATATATACATAAATAAACAACAGAAATCACTAGGAACTGGTGTTCAAGATTCAAGAGGTGTATTCATCACATACACAGTTGTACTTTGGGATTTTAAATTTTAGCATTAGTGTATACCATGGAGGAAGAGCTGAAATATTTGTTATCACCATCCTCTCAAGTACAGAAAAATGATTTTTGTTGTGTGCTAGGTCATATTATTTTGTCAATGAAGCGGTGCCTAAACTCTGAGTCACTTTCCTAAAGTAACTGTTTGGAGATTAAGTCACTTCCTCTGTAGTTTTAGATGACTCTCCACTAAATCCTACAAGCAATGATTTTAATGTGCAAGGAGCTGAACAGCACTGGAGAATAATTTAGGGGATTTACGAGCCTGTCATTATCAAACCATTAGCGAGGCACACCAGCCCCCAGGAAATAAGCAAACTCAAATGTGTGAAAGAACGCATTGAATTCAGCTCCTGGAAATAAAGCTAAGGCATACACAGCTCCCTTACTGAGCAAGACTTATTCTGGAATAAACCCAGAATGAAATTAGAGCACCATAACCATGGATCCCCAGTGCAATGTAAACAAAGCACAGCTTATCTGACAGCTAAAAACACCTCTCTCGGCTCTGACCATATGCATTCCCGGCCCCTATGTATGCATGACGACCTGCAGAGGCCAAGGTTGGCCAATCCCGTCACCCGGAACAGCAGTCCTGCTTTACAGGTTGCTAGGATACAGACTGAATGAAAGATATTTTTGCTTATCCACTTCAGTAGTTCTTTTTTTTCTTGCAAAAAATGCGGAAAACAGTTTTCGAAATGACATTGACAGCTCAGGCATGAAAAAAAGGACAGACACTCTTCTGTGACACATTCACATTCAGTTATTTCAGTTAAAAAAAAAATAGTCCGCTATACCTGTCATGTCCAGACCCACCTGGCATGTTGACCCCAATGTTTCCCTTGGGCGGGGCTCTAAATCAGCCACACCTGAGCCTTGTTAGACATTCCCCTTGTCCTGCCCTCTTGTTGATTGCTAATCATTGCCTGGTGTTCACTCCTTCCATCCTCCCAGTATTTAAGTGCTTTCTAGTCCTGTGTTCACCAGCCTGGGCATTGTTGCCTGTCGTGTCCTTCTGCCCCGAGTGAATTCCGAATAAACATCCCCCAATAATAACAGTCACAAGATACTTATTTTGAGATATCATGATCAGGATGCTTTTCTGCACCAGTATAATGTCTAGAGCAGCACCTACTGTATATAGGAGCCACGGTGATGCTCTGCTTTTTATGCAATTTGTTCATGTAAAAAAATACAGTACATTTATAGAATTGTCTTAGTATTTGAAGATAATAAGCCATCATATTAGCAGAGTGTGTTATGTATAAGGTACAGTATATACAGTCATGTTAGTAAATGAAGTCCTCTGGGGAATTAAGTATTTGCTTGAATTGTTTGAACTTTTATCTAGTTCACCTGCATTGTCTTAACAGGAATACAGTGATTTGTAAAACTTTATAATTTGATGCACAAAGTTACATTGTCACCTATGAAATGGGAAATTCATTCAATAAGGCAGAGAATGTGAATGTAAATATCTATGCCTTGCACACAATTTTGTAGGATAAATCTGTTCTGAAGAGCATTTAAATTATAATGTAGAGGGGAAAAAATTATCACCCCAAGCTCCTATCTTTCCTATTTCTCTTTCTTAAAAAAATGACATAAAAATGAGGCATAGAGGGAGAGTCCCCCTAGACAGCAGCAATGTGCAGCTGTTATATGTCTGACTTCAGGCAGGGAAAGACTTTGAAAAACAGGATGAGTAAAAGGGATTCATAGTGGGACCTAAGGTTATACATATATTATGTTGTGGTGAGGAACCCAAATGTGCCGCATTGCGGGGAAAGCGTGGGAGAGACATTCAGCTTTCTGTCTGGCACAGATCCGTCCATCACAGCCAGATTGTTTATCTCGTTCATTTATAATTTTTTTTTTTTAATGGCAAGACTCCTCATTTTTGCTACAGAATCCCTTCTGCCGCGCATCACCACTAAGGCGACCTCGGTTATTTTTTATACATATGGATACTGAAGACATGAATAGGGAAGGGATCCCATGAGTGATGGTGACGTGAGCCGCCTGCCTTCACCTGCACTGGAGCTCCTGGCTGAGTGGTGCTCTCAATAAGCACCGCTTTCTGTCTCTCAATTACCTTCTTCACAAGCAACTGACTCTCTGTCCATATCCTTGATTTAAAAACCATTCGGTTTGACTAGCGGTAAAAGAAAAACACTTTCATTGACATTCATTTAAGAGACAAGAAATATATACGTACATATAAGAATTACATATTCTATATTATATGTTAACTATTGTGCATGCACATATATCTATATACTGTCCTATACATAAACTGCATATTTACATTATAAATACACTATCTGTTTTTGTATATATTCATTGACAATAAGGTCTGAAACCTGGAGCCAGGAGTCTGAGTCACCAGTGGTCTCCTGAGCATGGCCCTTAACCCCCAATCGCTCTATGGGTGCTGGATGCTGGCTCCAACCCCCCCATGTGTCTGTCAAGATGGGGTAAGCGAAAAGACAGCTTCCACACTGGAATTAATAAAGTATCTCTATTCTATTCTATTCTATAATACATAGTTTTAAGTATGATTGACATTTTAAAGGATGGCAAATATGAGCTGCTCTCTAATTCGAGTCAAGCCCATCCAGCCAAACTATAATAATAATACAATAAGAAAACCAGAGCATCACGTTGCACTGCATCATCTATCCCTCACCTGCATGACACTCATTCAGGTTATTATCATCTATCCCTCACCTGCATGACACTCATTCAGGTTATTATCATCTATCCCTCACCTGCATGACACTCATTCAAGTTATTTTTCTGCAATATCACAGCCTGTAATCATCTCTCTCATTTATAATTAACTGAGCCTGTTAATACACTGAACTAAAAATCCATACCTAAGGGATAACTTTACATTCCGCAGTTTAAAATTAATTAGCTTGTTTAATTTTGCTTACACTCTTAACAGATTTGCAGCAGTTTCAAAAAGGAAACAATAGGTCAAATATAGTGTATTAAAATTCAGTCTAGTTCAGTAACCACGCTCAATATACCAAGTTTGAATAAATTACTGTGACATCATTCACTGTTATAATTAGCAATTCATTAGAATTTCTGCACAGACATGCCCACTGCTAGGCTGAGATGGAGACATCCATGAACATATGAAATTTCAACTGATTCCTCTTCACCGAAATGAGACCGTGATGCAACAGAAAGCCCCATATTGTACAAGCAGCTCCTGCAAACCAGGTCATAACCATGCAGTTTGTGGAGTTTGCACAATATGCGGTTAATTGACGCTGCTGTTCTCAGACCTCCCTCAGTAATGCTCCTCCACCGCCAGGCTGGGTGGGAAGTTTGGGAACGTTCCCTGAGAGCCCGTCCAGTCAGGGCCGAGCCTTCAATGCAGCGGCGGCATTATAAAATATACCCCCGGTTACAGAGCCGGCCCAGGGCATTAGCGAACTAAGCGGCTGCTTGGGGCCCCCACGCCACCAGGGGGCCCCCACGAGCACTTGAAATATCAAGATATCCTGATGTACAGTAGGTGGTGCGGGGCCCCCAAATCAAATTCTGCTTAGGGCCCCATAAAGGCTTGGGCCGACCCTGCCCGGTTAGCGGCGGAGCATACCAAGGGGGTATATCCATCCTCTCCCCCTATGATTGGCTGACAGCAAATTCCCAGGCTGGTTTGCGTTGCCAGTCCACCCCTGACTTTCTCTGTGTTGCTGAAAATAGGAGAGAGAGCTGACATTGTGACTATAGGAGGCAGACGTGATGAAGCCGGCTGGCCTCTCAATGGCGGCCATGATGCAGATGTTTAACAACAACAGCTGTATGATCTTCCATCTCCTTCCGCGGAATCGCAGGCACTGCAGCAGGAAATGATAAAGCAGCACTGCTGCATTTCCTCTCGCAACTATGCCGAAATGCGCCTATAATCAGAATAACAAGGAAGGAAAGGGCTTTGATGTTTTAGTCGAATTTCTCATAATGGGCCAGAATTATTACCAAGCCTGCATTATTTACAACAGAAGTGTATTTAATGTTAACTGTTCCATATTAAGCCCAACGTAAACCTCACCAAGCATAGGATTACATTCAAAATCTATACCAGTCGTGTTCAATACAACCACAAAAATCAACCTAATGCTATGAAATTAAAGAAAGAACAAATGAGACTTACTGTATTTCTGCTTATATATTTTTTTCTCTGCACTGTCCATGGGTATGTTTCTGTTCTTGTTTGCTCTCAGGGAGAGACGGGGCTGCACAGATATCAGCTGAAGTTTCCTTCCGAAAAATCAGCCACCGAAGAAATCCACAGACGAAAGTGGAGTGTTATTATATCAAAGGAAAAGTAGGACAAACAGTGCAGATTTCTCATTACAGCTGACCAACCAAAAATATATATATATATGACGTCTATTTATATCCTACAGAAAGCAGATGTTATCCTGAACAATATACATGTTACCAATATTACGGCCTCACGTTGCTTTTGGTTTCTGGCATAATGGATGGAAAAATGATTATGTGAGAGAACAAACGTAGGAGTAAAATATAACAATGCAAAGCTGACTAATGCTTTCAGCTTCTGCCGACATCTCAGACTGAGATGGCGAGCTGACCAGCAAGGGACTCGCCAGAAGTGTCAGATGAATGGCTGAATTCACTTGTCATTCCGCACCTTTTCTCCCACAGACAGATTCCCACACATCCAGCTACAGGAAACTGTTTTAAATGTCAAAGTGTCGCCATAAGAATACCAATTATCCTCCTATTAGCCAGCTTTGGGAAGATACAATGTGTTACACACAGAACACTATTGGCAGACATTTATAATCCATTACCACACAGGATAAAGAGTCAATAATAACAACAAATCAAGTTTTATTATGATGATACCAAAGGAACTATACAAATTACTGACAAAACTACGAAATATTGCATCACCACAGCTGAAGTATCAGCAAAGACATTTATGTTCCTCTAGAGATGGTAAAATAAGTTCGGAAGTTAAAAACCATCTTTCTCTTCTCTCATTTCCCCATAAAGTGGCCGTTAAAGCAATCCTTGGCCTTTTTCCGACAGGAAAACTGAGGTGCGAATCCCAGCAATGCTTAGATGAATAAAACATGACACATTTACCCACGAGCAGCCTGCAACGTCTTTCCAGGGGCCTCCGCAGGCACTCAGATTTCAGGATTTCATGCAAGATCACTTTGGCGATTTGCACCCAGGGTCTCGCATTGTGAATGTTGCTGATTCAAACATTCAGTTTAATAATTAATTTAGTCCTTTGGACGGAAATTGAAAGTGCACAAACAATTCATAATAAAATTACAGGAACCAATCCTTATTATCATGTCCATGTTTTTGTTTCAACCAGTTAAAAACTACCAAAAAAAAATAGCAGTTGTATAATTGTTTCAATGTATTACTTTAAATATTACTAAAAATATCTTTTTCCTAGATAATTCTATACTAAACTCCAGTGATAGAAATTTCTGTATGAAAAATGAGTTCAAATCCTTTTAGTTCTGAAAGTGTCTTAGAGATAGCTTCCTTCCCCGAGCCAGTACAGGTAGGTCACTAGACACCCAGTGACCTGCCTATGTCCACCTTGCATTGTATTGTTCTTGTACTACTTCTTTTATCAATATTATATACTGTACGGTTGTCAATTTCCACATCCTCATCTGTATGTTACTTATTACTTATTTATTCTGTTTACTTATTTTGATATTGCAGTCTCGTCCTGTATTGCACTGCTGTCCCCCAATGCTCCTGTCTCCCCAGCCTCATAACTATGGCACAAGAATTTCACTGTGTTCCTCCAAGCACGTGTAACAATAAAACTTGAAACTTGAAACCTCAGAAGCGAGTGCCTGGCTGTATAGCAGGCAGCATCATTAGCACTGGCTGCTTCCAGGCTACCTTTTGTCAAAAGATCCCTTATGGTTCCATTATTCTCAGATTATGCTGATTGCTAAGCACAAATAAAATGGTAATTATAGGTTTACCTTCCTCATATTTTAATTCAGGAAGCACTTCAGGACACACAAGAAATTACTCTGTGTATATAAGCACTTCCACAAAAAAATAAAGTAAAATAAAATCTAAACCTCAGCCAATAATGACTTCTTCAGATCAAATCTTGCTTATATGATACATTTGTGAAGACTTTTCTTGATTGGTTTTGCATTGTGCAAGGCATTTTTGCTGAAACAACAGATACACAGCCCTGGAAAAAAACTAAGAGACCACAGCACAATTTTTTGTTTCACTCATTTCTCAATTTATGTTTATGCACCTGTGTAAAATATACAATTTTTTTTTGCAAACTGCAGCCTGGCTCTTCTCTGTTTCTCTTTAATTAAGGGCTTCTTCCTTACATTATGTAACTTCAGGCCTGCTTCTAGCAGCCTGACACTAACTGTCCCAGCAGTGCACTTCACACCACTTAATGTCTCCCATTCCTTATGAAGGTCATGTCATCCTCCCATTCATGAGGCACTGCTGGATAAGTTCACAGTCATCTCTGGCATTAGAAAGTTACTTACGCCCATTACCTGGCTGGTTTCTGGTCATTCCCCGTGTCTCCTGCTTCACCTTGTTCTTCTGTAGGCTACTGCTGTCTTAGAAATGTTGAACCTGGAAGCAACCTGCCATTCAGTGTAGCCTTCTGCCAGGCCAGCCAGGATTACACCAGGATTTAAAAATGTAGATTTTTTTTTTTTATTGTGGTGTGGTCTCTTAATTCTTTCCAGGGCTGTATCTACATTCAAATCTTTCAGCCAAAAAAGTTTAGATTTTTAGTGTGAGGCACAATAATTTAAATTAAACATTTTCTTTAATGAAATTCCATTTATGGACAGATTGAAGAGAATGGTAGGTTAATGATTTTTAATCTTGCATTGTCACGCAATGTATGACAAAGTCTGAATTAGTCAGAAAGTTAGGAGCACAAACTACAAATGATTTATTAAATTTAAAACTTTCTTTACGAATGACGTCTGCATGTTTTGTATCTATTCTTGTCTTGATAATCCTTTTATTAACTGTTATGAACCTTTTTGCACGGTTCTCATAAAACAGATAAAATTCGAAGGAATCATAGAATTATTTGGCATGGTCAATATGCAAAAAAACTGACACGAACTTCTGAAATTCATTAACATTTCAGGAGAGTCCCAACTAATTTATGGAGGCTAGAATTAACGTAATCAATGATAGGTAATTTTATATGTTATGCTTAGAAATTGTTCGTTTTAAATAAATTTGATATTTTAACTTACTACTGAAAATAAAAATATAAAAGGAGTCCCATATATTTTAAAGACAAACATTGTAAAATACACATTAATTACTTGTTAAAATGTGTGTTTTACTGGCGTTCCGTGCGCTCAGGCAAGCTGTGCGAACTGCGTAGTAAGGTTACGCTGGTTCCGCATCTGTGAAAGAAAGTCAGCAGGACTACGTACTCTGCGTAGTAAAATTACGCAGGTCTGTGTTCTGCGCGTATGCAATAAAGTTTTACGTATTGAATAACCTATTAAACAAGCGCTAAATATGGCGGAGTACGATCTTACCACCAAGATCGCCCATTTTTTGGACCGGCATTTAGTTTTTCCGTTGCTGGAATTCCTTTCTGTAAAAGAGGTATGTATATGTTATATCAGTGAGTTAAAATTCAGTTTGAACTTTAGTAGTTTGCTTTTGGTTGTCTGGCTTTAGCCGTTTTGCTTCCAGCCATGTGAGTGACGGGGTGCCGGGTGCACTAGGCCTGAACGCGCACCGCACTCGCTGATCGATGCTGTCGGTATCGGGAAATTATCTTTCATAAGAGTAATTCGGCTGATCACCTTTGTCGGGATATTTGGTATGAAATGCAGCTGTTGCCTTGGGCATGCTAGTTTGGGTAGCTGAAGTAGCATAATGATGTCTAATATTGGATGAGGTGTGCGGAGATACGACACTTCGGTTGAAGCGGTAATATTTTTTTATTTTTTATTTTTAACAATCTCATTAGGTTAGTCATAATATTATTATTATTATTATTATTATTATTATTATTATTAGCTTTCATTTAAAAGCGCCTTTCGAAGCACTCAGTAACACCTTACAAAAAACAGTCTAAAATTAAAATAGTAATTGAGTAAAATCACCAGGGTAAAATAAAGTAAATGGAGTAGCGGAGAGCCGGGGCAGCCAGTCGAGCCAGCGTACACTCGAATGATGCTCCTAGTTAGCCGCTGTCTCTGCTTTGTGTATCTATTTGGGGTGTGAAGGATAACTGTCATAACGACTAAACTCGGACAATCTGCCTCGTAAAGAGAAACTGCGGTCTCATCAAAACTGTCCATGAGCAACACAGGGCTGCCATTGGAAACTACTTGTGCCAACACACAAAGAAATAAACTAGTGCATGGACGAGTCCCTTGGGGGGGAGGGGGTGTAATGGAGGAAATATGTGGTCTGATGGTGTTGTATTATGAGTAATCTTTCAGCCCTTTGTTACATCTGAATGGGTTCTAGGTTTGAGGCACGGTGGTGCAGTGGGTAGCACTGTTGCCTCACACCTCTGGGACCCGGGTTCGAATCCGGCCCAGTTCCATGTG
>JAODKL010000047.1:17050850-17066962 GCA_026780765.1 Petrocephalus schoutedeni
TTTTAGTGTCCTTAAAGCAAAGTCCAAAATCAAGATATACAATGTTAGGAAGGCTGACTTTAATGGTATGAAAATGACGCTAGAGACAGTTAACTGGATGGAGTTAAATGACAAAACCGTTGAAGAGGCATGGGACTTTTTAAAAAACACATTACGTTACAAGTGCAAGGGGACTTCATACCAGTATACTGCAAAACTAAATCTGGGAAACTGCAACCAAGGTGGTTTACTACTGAAATAAAGAGTAAAGTCAGGAGAAAAGGGCTCTGTGCCGCAAATGGAACATAACTAATGATGTCGGAGCAAAACCGGAGTATCTAAGTCTACAGGTTCAGTTGAAAAATAATATTAGACTCTAAGAGGGAGACCGAGAGGAAGGTGGCATTAGAGGCTAAGTATTTCAACTCCAAAAGAGTTCTAAAACCTGAAATGACTATTCTGCAGAACAGTGAGGGCCTTAAAATTGAAATTGATATTGTAAATGAGTTTAATGGTTGTTTTGCACGGGTATTCACTGTAGAAAACATGGATAACTTACCAACGATCATTCCTAATCCAGCTTCATCTTTGAATGATATATGTATAACTGAAGCTGAGGTGCTACAAAGCCTAGCCAAGCTTAAAATAAATAAATCGCCGGGCCCTGGTGGCATTTTACCTATAGTTTTAAAAGAGATGAGGGATATTATTTGCCGACCTCTAACTTTGCTTTTCCAAAAGTCCTTATCAGCTGTTGTGGTACCTTCTGTTTGGAAGCATGCCAACATAACACCCATATTCAAAAAAGGGGATAGAAATAATCCATCAATCTATAGGCCAATGAGTCTTGAGCTTGCATAACTGGTAAAGTTATGGAGGCTATAATCAAAGAGAAAATGATTACCTGGACTCAAATAACATTTTGAGGGATAGCCAGCATGGATTTACTGTAGGACAGGTAGATCCTGTTTAACAAATCTGCTGGAGTTTTTTTGATGTCATCTACTTAGATTTCCAAAAGGCTTTTGATGTTGTTCCCCACAAGAGGTTCCTACTTAAGCTCAAAGCGACAGGGATTTTAGGAACTGTAGCAACCTGGATTGATAACTGGATAACAGTTAGGAAGCAGCGAGTAGTTATTAGGGGCACAATGTCTCGGTGGGCCTGCATTCATAGTGGGGTACCGCAGGGTTCAATTTTGGAGCCACTATTATTCCTAGTGTATATAAATGATATTGACACCAATATATATACAGTAAATTGGTCAAATTTGCAGACGACACCAAGGTGGGTGGTGTAGCGGCTACTGTAACAGGAGCGCAGAGGCTACAGCAGGATCCTGATGACATTAGTGACTGGGCTGATACCTGGCATATGAAGTTTAATGGGGACAAGTGTAAGGTAATCCATATAGGGAACAAAAATATAAGACACAAGTATTTTATGGGTGCCATGGAAATGCAGGACGCTGGTTGTGAAAAAGACCTTGGTGTGTATGTTGATGCTTCCATGTCCCACTCTCGCCAGCGTGGGGAAGCAATTAAAAAGGCCAATAGGATGTTGGGTTACATCTCCAGGTGTGTGGCGTTTAAGTCAAGGCAGGTTATATTAAGACTTTACCATTCCTTGCTAAGACCGCACCTAGAATATTATGTGCAGTTCTGGTCACCTTACCTTAAAAAGGACATTGCTGCCTTAGAAAGGGTTCAATGCAGGGCCACAAAAATGATTCCTGGGCTAAAAGGAATGTCTTATGAGGAAAGGTTAGTTGAGCTCAATATGTTCAGCCTTGAGCAAAGGAGACTAAGGGGGGGGCATGATCCAGGTATATAAGATTCCAACACGTATGGATGCTGTCAAATTAAATAGTTACTTCAGTATTAGTTGAAATAAGAGAACTTGTGCCCATAGTTGGAAATTAGTGGGAGAATATTTCAAACTGGAGTTGAGAAAAAAACTTCTTTACACAGCGTGTGGTTAGAGTATGGAATAGTCTTCCTGATAGCGTAGTGTAAGCTAAATCCTTGGGTTCCTTTAAAGCAGAGCTAGACAAACGAGCTTGATGGGCTGAATGGCCTCCTCTCGTTTGTAAATTTCTTATGTTCTGTGTTTTCTTAATCGTACAGTATCATTTCAAAAGCTGAGATACCCAGCACTCAACCTCTAGTGCAGGGGTGTCCAATCTTATCCGCAAAGGGCCATTGTGTATGCAGGTTTTTGGCATAACCTTTTTATGTCAGCTGTTCAAACCCAGGTGTGAGGACTCTTCAGCCAATCAGTCCTCTAATTAGTAATCTAATTTGGGAGTTGCAGCGAAAACCTGCATACACAACAGCCCTTTGCGGATAAGACTGGACACCCCTGCTCTAGAGTATTACAGGTTTTGGCTTAATGAACACCCAACTGACACTTAAAGCACCATGTTAAGGTTGGCAAAATTATTTCGATGCAGCACTTAAGAGATGAGGTAGAGAGGCGGCTGGGGGTACCGGCACACCGAGGGCTTTGGGGCACCCATGTTTGGAGCCCCTGACATAGGGTGTATACTGTGACTTTAAATAAGCTTTGAGCGCTGCGTTGCTGCGGCCAGCGTAAAGCTAGGCATCTACAGTAATGTTCCTAGGGGACCACTAAGCATGTTTGCTAGTTTCTGTTAAAAAAAGCCTGTAAATTACTATTTGATTGGAGTCTTACAAGCTAATGATGTCAATGTTACATCTGTTTATGGTTTTAAGGTTTGGGTCGGTTAAGAAGTTTTATAGGTACAGTAATAAAAATAAAAACTGAAGTGTTACCTGAAATTTGATGTGGTTTGTTTGCGTCCCTCAGCAGTCATAAAAATTTAGTATTTACCCTAAACAGGATTAATCAACCATAGTAGAAGGACTCCAAACTATTAAGAAGTTAATTTTAATAACTGACCATAATTATATTTGGCACTGTATTGTTTCAGCAGTCATAATATTATGAATTGCCATCGCTACACACCTTTAAAAATGTATCATTCGGAAAGGTCAACAGAGTTTGGAAGTTAATCACAGCACAGTCTTGCACAGTGAGGAAAATCGGTAAACTGAGCTGTTATAAAACAGATCAAGTACATATTGCATCTGCTTACAGTTGAGAAGGTCAGTTGAGAGGCTTGTTATGTAATGGAAACAAAAATTAAATGTAATATCTCAGCTCATGTGGGCTCATGTAGGTCTCTCGACAATTGTTAAAAAAAAAATGTGTGTGTGTGTGTGTGTGTGTTGAAGTTGAACAGGATTAATCAATCATAGTACTCGGGCTTTGAACTATTAAGTAATTAAATTTAATAACTGACCATAATTACATTTTGGCCCAGTGTTCTGGTCCATCATGTTTACCATTACAGTTACACACCTCCAGAAATACTGACTAAAAAAGTCAGTCAGAGCACAGTTATGTCCAGTGAGAGAAGGTGCAGGGACATCTGTGACTCTCTGAAGTTCTCGGGGAACAGGGCTTTAAGCCATTTCTGTAGTGCCAAACCCTGGATGTGATGTCAGTCACCCCAGGGTCTGCCGATTCTCTTTTAAACTTGGTGTCTGATTAGCTCTTTTGAAGGCATTATATGGATGGTAAGTCAGGTCACATGTCAGCTCAGGTGTTGGTCAGGTGCTAATCAAATGCCTCCTGTACAGGCATGGTCCTTGATATGGGACTGCAAGCTTTGTGCCCATACCAGTCTCTGCATTAATGAGTTTGGACAGGGATTGTGTACATTGGACCGTACAAGATTTAAAAAATTAAAACGTACAAGGTACAAAAATCTGTTACTGTTACAGGTGCAATATCCCTGTGTCTTCCATCTGCTTATCCAGTACAGGATTGCGATGGGGGTGACTTAAGCTTATAGATGCAATATGTTTATATTAATTATTCAAACAGGCAATAGGGGCTCTACGTTTTAAGGGATTAAATAGATGGTTACATCATCCTTCTTCCAAAATGTATCTAATACAAGGTCTGTGTGAGCTACAGCCTGGAGCTATAGTTACATTTAACTTTTATATCTTGGTGTACAAATTTCACCTCCAGAATTTATTTTGGTAACACTCGTTGAGGGGGCACAAATAACTTAGTATCTGTTACTACTGTACTGTAAATGTATTAATTACATGACCCATTACAATGATCAATGATTAACATATTAACATGGGATCAGTGCGTAACTGATATTATAAGTTTCTGGTTAATTCATAGATAACATAAGAGTGTACTATTACTACTACATCGCCATAGTCTTTTAAAAGTGTTACCTTAATATTTTAAAAGATGGGCTACATTATGGTAAGAAAGCTCAGCAGTTAACGTGTGTGTGTGTGTGTGACCCCAGGAGGTGTGGGGCGATTGTTCCAGAGCTTTGGCTGTGTGTCTGAGACGTGCTGGCTGGCAGAGCCGCTCCCAAGGCCACTTCAGCAATGCTCCACTGGGCTTGTCGAGCTCCACTGGGTGGACGATTGTCTGCTCTTTAAACATGTGTCATTAGTTTCGCTAATAAATGCCCCTGGATGTAATCATGACATTTGGATTAAACAAGCGGGCTTCTATTGCCCTGTCAGAGGCAAACATCTCACTTCTCGCAACATACTTGTAATCGGTATTTTTCTTTTCCTTTTTAGTATTTGCCAAGTATTACCGCCGCATGTCCTGCGAGTGACCTGTAGTGATCTCCAGCACTGCAGAAAAAACACTGGAAATATTGGAAGGTGGTGGAGGAGTGGTGCCACTCCCCACTGGGGGGACTTGACGCTTGTGGCGTGTCCCCGGGTTCCTAAATGACACCTTTGTCTCCAGCCGCCTGTACCCCAGGGCGCATCTGCCAGTAATCAGGAAATCACCACAGGCTGTTGGCATGGCCCCCTTTCCCTGGCTCTCCTCGCCCCCACCCCACCAGGCTGAGTGTGATCTCAGATGCTCCATAACATAATTCCCTTAATGGGGTCAAACCCTCTGGCAGAGGGGGAGCCGGCGGGAGCGGCCGGTGAACCTGCACGAGCGGGGGTGCTGTTGCCCCGTGATCGTGGGAGCGAACGACGGTTAACAATGGGGGTTTCCGAGAAAACGAGCGTGTCGGAGCCCAGAGTCTGTTGGACTGTTGTTGTAAAATCTCTGATTTCCTATAACTTTACTCTAGTTGCTTGGCATCTCAAAGTCACGTGTGGGTCGTACTGATTTCACAGAGGGGATCCGTCTCATTTTGAAGGTGAAAATAAGCCCTAAACAAACATTTTAAAATTTTATGACAGGAATTCAGTCCATGATTTATTTAGTCTGCTGATGTAAATGCCTGTAAATGGTGTCTTCAGTGTTCTAATATTAGGAATCAAAGGTATTCCACAGCGGTAAGGAAACCACATGATGAATCATAGGGTCAAAAATATGATAGTGATCTGTACATGTATAGGTAATATAGTTTTATTAATTATAATACTTAAAGAACTTGAGTTGACTTTCTATAAAGTTGTCACAATGGTGCCATCATAGTCTGAGGACATGTATTGACGGCCTGTGACATTTTGTGCCGTCTATTAAAACTGTCACCTATGGCCGCACTCCCACGCTGCTGTGATGGACTCCGGATGCCGGTGCCGTTTCCGTCACGTAAGGAGTCACAGCAAAGGATTCAGCCGATCCGTGTCGCTGGGAGGGTGTTTCAGTGTCGCTGCGCTTTCCCCGGCAGTGCTCAGTCTCAGTCTCTGCTTAATGATGCCACCTGCTGACAAAAGACAGGACACGAGTGCAGAAGGAGGAGTGATCTGAGCGGTGTCGCCGGACGCGCTGTGACTCGGCGGGCCGCTTCCCCGATGAGGATACGCGGCGCTTAGGCCTTCCCGCTAGTCGCTGCTGCAGAAGCTGACCCAATTACGCCCTGACAGAATTCTGTTAATAACGTTCTTCAAGCTTCCTTGAACATACAGGCACGAGTGAGGTATTGAACGTTTGATGAATCTCATGAACTTGAGGTGTCTCATCACTTAAAATGGCTTTTTTTTTTCTTCAATGTGATCATCAAAAAAGCAGAGTTAACTTTCACTCTCGGAAATGAATTCTAGCAAATGGTACAATAAAAAAATATGGTCCATACACCGTTATGTGTATTGTGTTGAATTTAATCTAGTTTACATTACGATTACAAACGGGCAAATCCAGTTTTACAACCCGAGACCTTCCTTAAGGACTTGCAACTATTTGGTCTCTAATCCAGGTTCATAACATCAGTTATGGTCATCCTGGGGATCTTATGCATTTACGCTATCCACCTCCCAGCAGCTTATCCTGTATAGTGTTAGCCTGCAGCCTGAACTAGGGCTGCAGTGCAGCCACATTAACAGGAAAGCTGATAGATGCCAAGTCTCCTAGTTGCAGAATTCCCCAAAGGTACCCATGTCAACACCAGAGCGTACAGATTTTACAGAAGCACCGCAGTGAGATTTGAACCCGTGATCCTGGAGGTGTGAGGTAGCAATGCCGGTCAATGTGCCATGCTGTACCTAGCATGGTGGGTAATATTGTCATCTATAATGCATTATACAGCGTATATATCCTTATGATGCCTTATAATGGCCAGTATGAGAATTAATAAAGCATTACAGCATCTTCCATTCACAGTCATAAGGCATTGTAGTGTTCATTATGATACTTCATAAGCTCCAATGAATCTCTCATCCATAATGCACTATAAATGCTTTCATAATGCATTATATTGGTAGGTATAAGAATAAAAGATGCCTTTTACTGCATTATGAAGGGCTCTATAGTCCATTATAAATAAGAGCTTCATAAAGCATTCATAATGTACAATAAACATGGTTATAATGTGTTATGCCTTTTTCTAAATACAGGGTATAGCCGTGTTTATAATACTTTATTAATGCATTATGATGTGTTCAAAAATCCTTAAAGACATTCGTAGGAAGTGTTGCCAAACATCTTATTCAGCAGTGATTGGTACTAAGATCTTACGCATGGACAAGGGGAACATCTAACCAGGAGATTAACATACTGGGTAGAAGTGTCACGTGGCCAGTGGTGACAGCCATGGCCCGGGTCACATGTAGGCCGACATGAGGCCTTTCAGGTGAGACTGCGCTATGATGTCATTCTCCAGACAAGAGGTGTGGGATGATGATGATGGATAGGACAGTGGTGAGAATTCCGAAAATGGGGTCTCAATAGGGCCATGCAGCATTGCATCATTAGGGCTCTTTAGTATAATATCAGATCATGAGGTGGAAGCTACTAGTCTGGACATCAAGAAGCAAAACAGGACATGCTTATTGCAGACTTGTCTTCGGCACGGAGACCACAAGAGCGAGTCACACTTGGCTATCACTGCAGGTTGATTACTCCCTGACTGCACATATAAATAGGCAAACTTCCGGAGCGGTGAGGAGGCTAGCTGTAAATATTTGTGGGGCTATGAAACAGCAGGTTTCACTTAGATATGTCTAAGAGGTCTAGCAGATTCTCTCTTTGATTCCTATTGGTCACCTCGTTAGTGCTGTGGAGTGTCTGCCGAACCTTCGGAATTCCCCCGGAAAGCTGGAGAGGACATTGGAATGCTGGTTCTTGGATATGGTCTCATCTTGCACATCTCAGGTTCAAAGCTCATAGTCCGTGGTGAGAAAGACATGGGTGCAGGGGAAGGTGCCGTGCTGACGTAGAGCAGAGTCATTCCACTTTCTCCTCTTGGGTTTGGCGTGCGTTGCTCAGGAACACAGCACAGTGAGGTTCTTGCACATGAGACCCCCAGCCATTAATTCCAGATGTTCGAATTTACAGCTTTCACAGACGAGTTTCCTGTTCGCTCTCTGAATCGCCGCATGAGGGGTGAGGGTGGCCTGTTCCTGTTCTGGTTGAACTTGTGGGTAAAAGTCTCTCAGTCCCCAAGGAGGAACTGTTGCAGGACCTTAGTGTCATTTGACCTAAATTGCACGTGTAAATCTTAAACTTTAAACATTGCTTTGGATCAAGGTTATTGCTAAGAATTTATGACTAATGGATTTCATAATGTACGTTTTGTCACACTAGGAAACAACAGGTATTTTGTTTTGGAAGGTTCTCCCTCTGAAAGCTGAGTAGCCGTCCCTGGTCATCGGTCAGAGGCTGGTGCCGTGCAGGACAGCAGCTCTGCATTTTCTGAAAGGCCCCTCTTTCCTAGGTTTAGTAGTTAATGCTGCTTTTCACACTCATGCTGAAATGCTAAACTCTTGCAGGAAATGGGGAAGGTGCCACGACTTTCACGGCCTAGCTTTCTGCATTCCGGATGTAATGGGTGGTGGGGTGGAGCAGGATGGCGGGGACGGTCCCAGAGACGACTTTTGCACATGGAGCCGTCCCGTCAGCACCTGACCGGGCCAGTTTTCAGTCTGGGTGCTCTTCCTGTGGGCTCATTAAAACTTCCTGCTGGATGAGCCTACTGAAGTAATGTCTGAGAGTATAATTTGAAGCTTGGTGAATAGAATAGCATTAGTCTATTGCTATTTTAGACAGCTGATCCTGAAAGGATCTGGACATGAAAAGCCAGCTGAGGTCACCTGATTACCTGTCTGGATCGTTTTGTGCGGAATGAACTAACAATAATCTGTTGTCATGGCAGGTGGAAATTTCTTGGAACATCAGCACAGGGTAGAGGACCCAAGTGGTGGGAAGCCTGTAATATCTGAAAAAAGTGAAACAGACTCATTGAAATGCCTTGAATAGTCTCAAGAGCTAGAAAAATCCTCTGGATTCTTCATACTCAATGTGTGAGCCTTAGACATGCTTAATGAAGGCCCTGTCATCATTTTTAAATGGAGAAAGAATTGAATAGGCCGTGGACTGGGAATTTGAAAGACATACTGTCTCCTCTGCCACTCCTGTGATAGCAATACCGTCTGTACTGCGGCTTAAAACTGGGAGCTGCTTCATCAGGAATCTTAATATTAAACTGTCAAACCTCTATTGCCTGATTTGCTGCTAAAGTGAATGAGTCATGTAACTCATGAGCCCCCTTTTATGTTTATGTGCCTACTGGCAGCGGCTTGTGAAAGTGTTCATTCTCAAAGGAAGCACTTCTTTACACAGCGTGTAGTTAGACTATGGAATAGTCTTCCTGATAACGTAGTGCAAGCTGAATCCTTGGGTCCCTTTAAATCAGAGCTAGATAAGATTTTAACAACTCTGAGCTATTAGTTAAGTTCTCCCCAAGCGAGCTTGATGGTCCGAATGGCCTCCTCTCCTTTGTATATTTCTTATGCTCTTATGTTCTTAAAGCTGGAAACCCTCCTCAGAGGACCAGGAAGGAAGTGTCTCTCTGCTGCTCGGATGCTGGCTGTCTAACTGTATCATGTGACAGGCCCAATCAGTTGCTGTGGTTAAGTAATCCACATAGGCTCTGATTTTAATGCGACATAGTGGTAGACTGGCAAACTGTCTGATGCGTTGACTCGGTTTTGATGTGGTGGTTGTTGCCTCACACCTCCATGGAGGTTTGGATCCTGCCTCATTTAGTGGATGTTCTGCCCTCGCCTGGGTCTCCTTTCAGTGTCTATAGAGCAGCATGCAGGTAGATGCTCTGGTGTCTCTAAATGACCCCCTTGCTTTGCGCCTTGTGCTGCCTCTAATAGGCTGCCGCTCACGACCCCTCGCTGGCTAAACGGTTGGAGGGGGAATAGATGGACTGGGTGAGAGGCTTTTCACTTCTCGCTCCCAGGAACTGCTGTGGGTGGGACAGAAATGCGGAAATGGTAACATGTCATTCCTTTGCAGTTCATCTGTGTGCTTTGGTGCATCATTGTAGTGGTAAGTTTCCAGCATTTTATTCTTTACAATGAATTTTAATTTCAAGGATTACAAGCATCACACACCCGTGTTGGGGCCTATGGGTCTTGTAATTTTCAGGAATTTCGTTTTTCTTTTTTGGTCCCTAAAAAGCAGTATATTATCCCTTGGAAAAGAATCCCTTGTCTGCCTAGAATAGCAGAAGGAATGGGTGGAATGTGTTCCAATTACTTTGAGCTGCAGTTTCGTGTCTGGCCAACACGCCTTTAAGGGGATATCCGTGTTAGTAGCGTGTGTCCTGTTTGATGAGCAAGTGTTATACAGCAGAAACTAATAACTGAGGAGGATGGAGAGGCAGTTGACAGTGACCAGTTTGTGTTAGAGGAAACGGTGGGGGCCTGAAAAGCTGTTCCCATGGAACCAACAAGGAGCCCCCCTGACCCCCCCCCCCCCCGCTTAGTGCCTGACACTGATGGTACGAGCCCAAATGTCCCCAAATTCATCCAAAATCAGGTGCCCCACTGAGGAGGCCTGCAGTCCCACCTGCTTGGAACAAGTCCTGGTTTAGGGGGCGGGGGGCATGTCATGCTGTCTGTTTCGCACCAGCACTCTGAATAAATAAATAGGACCTGTTTCTTTGCTAAGAAAAAAAGGGCCGCAGGTTCATTAGAAGCTGAAGGATTAGCCTTAAATGTAAACATGTGTGTTTCTGCTCCAGTAATCGGAGGGTAAAAATATAACCCGATCCTGACTGCTTCCAGCTGCGAAGGGGAGAAGGTGGAGGTCCGCGCAGATTTTCTGCCAAATTAGACGCCAGGCGTGCTCATCTCTCACGCCTGCGAGAGGTGCGATCGCCAGGACGGCCTGGCCGCGCCGGGCTGACTGGGTTCGCCGCCCAGTTTTGCCGAGCCCCATTCAGCAGACATGGCATGCAAAGGAGCTTCCCTCTGAGGACGGCTGAAGCTTCCTGCTCTCAGACTGGCCTCCCAGTCAGTTATGTGCTGAGTCTGTCTGTGTGTGCGCGCCTTTCAGTGTTTTGTTTATATGATTCTCCTTTTGTTTTGATTGCCCGTCCCCCGTGCATGTCTATAAGCACCAGCCGCTTCATGCTACGCGGGGGGGGGGTGCACTTTGCAAGCAGGAAAAGGCATTTTCCCCAAATGAACCATGGTGCAGTTCCGATTCGCCCCTCGGTTTCCGCTCTGCGGGGATGGCCGATTTGAGGATTTACGCTTCCTCCAGCCCCTCGCCGGCGCGGCAGCCGGGACCAGCGTGCGTTCTGACATTTCATCAACTGCCTCCCGAGGGACCATAAGCAGGCCGAGAGAAACTCTACCAAACATATTTTTCCCATTTTCATTTGATGTGGCAAATGGATTGGATTTAGGAAAAGAAAAAAGCTCCACCATGTAGCAATTTCAGGGTAGCGCTCCGCCGAAACGGACGACATCTGTACAGCAGGAGCTCGTTACACAATTTTCATATTTTAACTGAATGTTTCCCAGCATTCTTGTTATATTAACACTCCTGCAAATTGTACAGATTTTACTGACTGTTTTTTTGTCGGACAACAAATGCAGGATGTTTACAAAGATCCCAGCATAATGTGTCCGTGCTAATGAAGCAGATCTTTGCTGATTACACTTCTGATATATCTTAAGAAATGCAAGTGGATTTAGAAACATAATTTTGCTTTAAATATGTTTCAGAATATTTCTATACTTTTGAGAAGATGATTATTTAAAGTCATATGATTTTTCTTTTTTAATTCGGGCAATATGAAATGTAAACTTTTTCAAATGCAGCATTGTCAAATAATATGAACTCAGTTTTATCTTTGACTGTGGAGTTGATACTGAAAATACAGTAAAAGGATATAGTTTCTGTAATTGTCATGATTTTATTTTGTTTTCTAATGGGATCTCCTGAATGAACCTATACTATTAAATATAGACTTATTTGTTATCTTCAGAAAGTTTATATATATATACGGTTGATGTAGTTCAGTCAGGTGCATGTCTTATCCTTATATAAAGTGTGAGTCATATTTGGGGTGGGCGGTCTTTGTCATCTGGGTTGTGAAATCAGCAGCCTCCCTGTTTAAACAGATGAGGCTACCTTTGAATCGGAGTGTGCCTGAAACATGATTGTCATTGGTGATTGTCATCATGGGACATCCGGTGTGAGGCGGGTGACCTGTACTTTATGGTCCTTTAATGGATGATGGCGGCCTGTCACAGGGCCTTAAACGGCCTACCTGATGGTAGGTCGAGACACAAGACCAGCTTCTCGCCTGTGCTCAATTTGTGCCGCATTTTTACTGGGCCCGTTCATCCACAGGTCTAATCGAGCTGCTCTAATCTGATACACTCTAAGTCCCTCGCCGAGCTGGAGTGTTCTTAAGATTGTAAGCAATGGAGGACTCTTATGAAAAAAATGTGAATGAGATTGTATGAACTCATGGTAAACAAGGACCGTTCCAGGGCTCTGTGCTCTTTCCCTTTTTCATCTCTCTCCTGTCTGCCTCACAGTGCCCCAAGCATGTCTCACATAGTTTAAACAAACACGGTTAGCGATTAGAGTGGATGTTGTGTTCTTCATGCAGCCATGGGGTAAAAAAGTCATACTGAGACATCAGATAGTCTTATTTTTTGTGGTTCACTTTTAGGTTCAATTTAATGCTCAGAGATTGGTTGGTGACTCATGGGAGGATGTCCTGAAACAACCCTTATGGAGCCCGAGGCATTAACAGTGACCCGGGGATGCACACCACATGGCTAGCGGAGTCGGGCCTGCGTGCCACCAGGCTGCCCTGTTGCTGGGCGCCTTGTCGCCATCTGGCTCCTGTCACGGGGCGAATGGAAAAGGTGCCCCAGCACCGTCGGAGGAAAAAGGACTCTCTTAATGGGACAGGGGTGGCGGTTATGCATGAAGGGGTCGATACGGCAAGATCTAGCAGGATGTGCAACAAGCCAGCAAGAAAAACAAACCATAAAATCACACCTCGCCCATGCTGTTACAATGTTAGGAAATTGCTAATTGCACTTTCTTTTCTGAGGAAAATAACATGAGGCTTATTTAAAATAAGTACAAAAAAAAAACACATAGCGCAAAATAATGGGATACGCCAGTAACAAGAAGGGATTGCCGTTTTCAGATGCGGTGCACATGGGGACTTTACATGGGTGCGGTATGGGTGGGTTGCTTGTCTGGTCAATGCCGAGGAGTGCTGATAGCTGGTCATCCAGTGGATCTTCTGGTAGATAATATAATCTCCAAAGACACATAGCTCTGTCTGATGACTTAGAAATCTGAAAAGGTGCCACAGTTTTTTGGAAGAAAAAAATGCACAATGGTAGAATAAATGTAACGAGTGTCTTTCATGTTGTACGCCAGTATCGATATTAATTAGCAAATTATGCAGTTGGGTTCAACTAAGTAAAGCGACACAGAAACACAGAATGGATCCATATGGTCCAGATGTCTTTTTTTAATTGGCAGCATAACGTTGTTTGTGTGCGAGTTACCATTTATGTAATCAGGAGGCCTGCTGTCACCAGTCACAACACACCGACACTTTGTTAACTTCTACAAGCTCACATGTCGTCGCAGGGCCTAAGCGTCAGGGCCAAATTGGGTTTTCAGGCCTGAGCCGTGGAGGAAACGGAGCCCCTCTAGGCAGGACGCTTTGATTCGGATTCTTGATTTGCTCTCCAGTTGTCGTTTGGAAAAAATTAAGATTTTATATGATGTTTGTTTACTTGTTACAGCACTGTGGTTTTACAGTTTTTTCAGGCAACCCTATAGCATGATGTGAGAGCACAGCCACTTAGCGTTTGACGTTCTACGTGATTAAATCTAAACACGGTGGCCGCCGTTTTTGGTACAATTTGACGCCGCCATTTATTTGCAGGGTCAGACTAGCTAAATCTAATTCTGAGTCCCGTTCGCAGCTTAGAATTCTCATGGTTGTTCTGCTTCCACCGAGTGTTTGGCTCATATGGTGATTGAAGCGTCCACCCTGCGTTCATGCTTAAGCTGGATTCTTCCGTGAATCTCTTTGGCCGGTGCAGATGGTGTTTTGTGTTGCAGTATGTCCCACAAGCTCCCTGGATTCTGCCTGGGTGGGTTAGCTGAGTGCCGTAGTGAGGCCGGTCAATCGTCAAATCGGTGCCCCTTGCTTGCTTGGCCTGTGGCTTTGCTGAGAATTCCTTCCCTAGACATGACCCCGACACTAAATCTTATAATAGCAGCTGTGTAAAAGGCCTTACTAGTCCCTTTGTAGATCCTCTCTGTTTTTCCACAGATCATTACAGGATGTGGGATTCGTGCGATCCAGACATTGTATATTGTAGTACTTTGCGTTGCTGTTGCAGATTTGCCGGAGGCATCTGTGACAAGATGAAGCGGGGAGTAGCCGGAGCGGCGCGGAGATGAACATAACAAATGGACAGGAGGCGGAATCGCAAAACGGAGGCTGCGAGGAAATGCAATCTGAGCGTCACGCCTTAACGCTGGCCCACTCGCCAGCTTTTACATTCGGGTGTGTTTGCCGACCCTTTTGAAGGTGCCTTGTTCAGCTAAATAGACTATTAGCGGTTTTCTAACATCTTCTTCATGGCATTTTAAATGGTAGGTCTCATGAGGGGATGTCGCCTCAGAACATTCGGAGGGAGTGGGTCTAACATGGGTGGCTGTTTGGGATTTTCAGACAACCCATCTTTGCCTTATTAGCATCTATGAAACACCCCTATCCGGCTGAGCTAAGCAAATTTAATAATGTGACTTCCTATTAATCCCATTGATATATTTTAATATTCAGTGTGGATCAGCGGATTAAGATGCTGCACCTATAATCATTGGTTCAAATCCTTAGGTCCTTAAGTCTTTGTGCAAGGCCCTTAACCTCTAGTTACTCTAGGGACTGACTGGCTCTATTTTCACAAATAAATGTACATCACTTCGGATAAAAGTGTCTGCTAAACTTAATGTACGACGCCCGATTAAGCATTTCCTCATTCACTATTGCTGACAGTGACTCCTCATCACAAACATAGGGTCGCTGATGCAGCTTTAAGGAAACCCACGTGTGATTCACACTTCTGTGCGCGGGTGGCGTCCACGGGTTGAGAGAGCCAGCCGAGCGTCGCTGAGCTCAAACAGAGCTTCACTGTCCTGCTGATGAAAAGAGGATGGACGAGGAGCTGAGCCCAGACACGCCGAATATCCCTCTTTCTCATCTGCAAACTGCCTCCATAAAGCAGTCACTCCTTTTCAGCTTGTTCTGCATTCTTTGCTTCTCCTTCTTGATAGATCCAAAGTACAGAAGGTGCTACATGTTCCTACATTGTCATGGTCCCGCCATCCTGCACAAATACTGTTTCTGCTGATTTTTTTATTATGTTTTTACATGGGGTGTGGTGAAATTAACTGTAAATTTTATAAAGAATGAAATTTCCTGGAAAGGAGAGTGCAGAAATTTGGATTTAATCCCTGAGGTGTCATTGTTCACCGGGCCTTTGGAGACAATCTAAGCGGCACAATTATCTCGTCTCGTCGCCGGTTTCGCTTCTGTGATGACAGATCTGATCTGACTGCTTATATTTGGCCACATAACGTCAGTGTCGTAGGATTCTGCTTCACCACTCAAGGTTGGAACTTGGTGCTGGAGTTAATTAAATAACGGTGGCTGAGACTTCAGCTAGGAAAACGTAGTTTTTTCTGGACCTTTGCCTACTAAAAGAATTTGGTGAATTTCAGTAGTTTTTTTATTATTAATGTAAAAAAGCTCAGTGTTGTGTACTCCTATCCTCATGGTATTAGCTATGACATATCAACTATTTAATCATTAAAGTACAGTTCCTTAGAATTCGGGAAATGAGGAATTCAGGAAAGAGAATTAAGTCACATTTTTATATCATTCATATCCATTCATTTTACCCATTCCGCTGGACGCTATGGCTGTTGCAAAATATCAGAATTTAGTGTATTTCAGTGTGTAAATCCTGTTTGAAATTGCTATATAAGCTAGAGTCTGGTGTTTAGCGTTAGCCTTACACTCACAAGATTGGATGTTTGAATCCTGTTTCCATCTTAGTTTGCATGTTTCCTCCCACAGTCCAAACACATGCAATTATCTGGGCTGGTACCTCTTAAATGACTATGTGCCTGATATCCCATCCAGAGTCTCCGACTGCCTCTTTCCCTGTGAAAGACCAGCATCCCATCCAGAGTGTCCCCCTGCCTCTTTCCCTGTGAAAGACCAGCATCCCATCCAGAGTCTCCGACTGCCTCTTTCCCTGTGAAAGACCAGCATCCCATCCAGAGTGTCCCCCTGCCTCTTT
>JAODKL010000047.1:17134600-17150591 GCA_026780765.1 Petrocephalus schoutedeni
CCTTCATGTTGCTCTGCCAGGAGCCAGGTAGATGTAACATGTCACGTGTGAGTCCACTGTTGCCTCCTTTGAAATACATTTTTGCTTGCATTCACAACGGACACTCACAAGCGCAAAAGCAAGTGTCTAAAGCACTTTTGGACAGTATGTTATGTTTTGGTGAACTTCTGTTTGTAGTCTTGTTGCAACTAATACATTTTTCAAATATCACACAGTTATAAGGCAAACTTTTATTATGTACAGTATTTTTGTAATTTTTTCCCTCCCGCATGCATAACTTGAGAATCAGACGTGACAGACAGAATACGCCTTCAGTTTTCACTCTGGGTTTAGCGTAGGACACAAGTATTAGACAAAGCAGCAGACAGAAATAATTTTCTTGTGATCCAGTGTAAGTTTCCCGTCTGTTTAAGCTACAAGTCCTTCAGTCTTTCCTTCAGGAAGTTACGTGATTCTTTCAGTGTTCGATCAGCCTTGAGCAGTTAAACGAAACATAAATTGGTATAGAACTTATGCATCAATCTCTTAAAAACTAGTCATGTTCAGGGAAAAGGGTATATTACCATTTGATTGCTCCATGCTCTCGTGTAGCTATCTTTAAAAACATTTTGCAGAATTTGGTTGGAGCAGCTTGAGTGTAGTACTTTGCTAATCTGTTTATTTCCCGCTGGCCATTCAGGAATGGGTGGATTTGCAAATGAGGATCTGATTAAAAGAAGCCTGCAAAGCTGCCAGAGTGCAGGTTGGCTGGAGAGGAAGCCAGACTGGGCTCCAAGCTGTGTGTCATAGCAATGCCGGCAGCCATACTGGCAGCTACCAGCTACAATTAAACATTTCATTATCACAGGTGGTTGCTACTCAAGTTACAGAAAGACATGAGAATCTGTGCTTCAAAGTGAATCAATTGAATGTCATTTTGGCACTTGCTGTAATCAATTATCACCCCATCCTATACCTTACATGGTACCCTGAACGTTCCAGCTCACAGTGATATATCTTAAAAACAAAATGATCTCTGAAATGTCTTAAGAGCTAAAGGATTATGTTGTGGCAAGGTTTATGTGTACCTGTATTGCTCCTGCCATGCCCTGTTTGGAATGGGATCAGTGGAGATTAGCAGTGTGTATAATGTTTTTAGACACTAAGAGAAATGGTTTAGTGGCCTGAGAAACTTCATGGCTCCGCGTCGCTGGCTGATCAGTGGAAATTGAGGCTTACAGATCTGAGGATGATTTCAGCAAAATTTGGTGAAGTTTGTACACTGTCTCTATCACATCTCTATCGTCAATTAATAGTGGCAATGATTTATGGGAAGTCGTGGCCCAGACACTGGTAAACAGTTTGATGTTGAGTGATTTTTAAGGGATACAAAAGAGTTTAGCTGGTTTGTTTCCCATTAAATGAAATGAGTGGAGTTCCCCCTAAGATGGTCGACCCAGAAACCTTGCAGCTGACATTTGATTTGAAGGCCCCAGCACCACCTGAGTGAAAAGGAAAGTCTGAGACTGTGTCCCTTCTCACTCCTTCCAGTTGCGGTTCTTTTTCTTTCTGAACAAGAGCCTTGTGTCTTCCAGCTCAGCTTATTACGAGAAGGATTTATCACTATTGTTCATTATTCTTAACCTCCCATTAGAGCTAACCTTAGTTACGAGTCCTGGAAAATTATGATGCCAATTCGATCTCTGTGCTAAAAAACAATACAGATATCAGCGAGATCACTAAGGTCTAAGTTTCTGACACTTACGTTTATTTTGTTTTATTTTTAGGGGTCAACATATTCAATTCAATTGAATTTATTTTTATATAGCGCCTTTCACAACAGGGGTTGTGAAAGAAATGAAATAAATGAGAGAAAGACGGCCAATTGATAATGGAGGAGAGGAACTGAAATCTCCCAAGTAAGGAGAAAAAAATCACTGGGGGTCCAAGATCAACTGGCTGCCCAACCCCCCCGTCATGACAGAGAGAGCATGACGGAGCGAGTGAGAACTGTGGTTGCAGGCCGTAAGCCATATTCATAATGCCACCCCTCCATGGGACTGAACCAGGGCTACATGTGGGAAGGCAGAGAGCATGGATGGTCAACACATGCATTGACATACAAATGGACAAGCGTAGTAGGTCAAAAAATTGCACGTACAGAGGCACCAGCAGCCATAGTTACGTTGTGTTACATGTTAGGTTGCGGGTCAGCTAAATTGAAGTAAGAGGTCTTTAGTCAAGATTAAAAGACTGAGACCGATTCGGCGTCCTGAACATAGGCTAGCAAACTATTCCACAAAATAGGGGCCCTGTAACAGAATACTTTAGCGCCAGTTGTCACTTTATTTATATGTGGAACAACAAGGAGACCTGCATTCGGTGATCTACATGTATGATTTGGCTTGTAAATTTGAAGTAATTCTGTTAGGTAGCCAGGTGCTAGACCTTTAAGTGCCTTATACTGTATGCAAGTAGGATAACTTGGAAGCCAGTTCTGAACCTTACTGGAAGCCAGTGCAGGGAACTAAGAGCAGGGGTTATGTGAACAAACTTCCTGCTCCTGGTGAGAATTTGAGCTGCTGCATTTTGAATATGCTGCAAGGTATTTATTGTGTGGAGTGTGCTCCCAGATAACAGGGCATTACAGTGGTCTAGCCTACTGTATACAAAGGCATGTATCAATTTCTCTGTGTCTTGAATATTAAGGAGTCAGCATAGTTTAGCGATGTTGTGTAGCTGTAGGAGGCACACCTTCGAGACTGAATCCACAGGCAGTTTAAAGGAGAGGATTTTATCTAATTTGACACCTAGGTTATGGGCTGAACTGCTGAGGGAAACATCCAGCTCTCTGGAGTGGAATGCAGAGATTATGACCTTCCTATCTACAGACCTTAGGTTTTCTGATCATTTAGTGATAAAAAGTCATTCAGGTCTTTACTTTGTAAAACAACTGGCTAATGTGACAATATATGAGATGTCATTAGGTGTAACTGAAATGTATATTTGGGTGTTGTCAGCATAGGAGTGATAATTAACATTAGTTTCTCATTATGTTACCTAACAACAGCATGTAGAGAAAAAACAGTTAAGGGTCAAGAACTGATCCATGTGGTACTCCATATTTAACTGGTGATGTAGACAATGGAGTACAGTACAATTATTCAACTTGAACATATTGATAAGTATTAATCAGTTTCGATTTAAACCCCTTCAACACCATTCCACACAACCTGACATCAAACTTAAGTCTGTGTAATAGGGAAAGATGGTCCACCGTATCAAAAGCTGCACTAAGGCCCAGGAGCAGTAGCACAGTCACACTGTCAGCATCAGTTGCCATTGGTATGTCATTTATAACTTTAGTTAAGGCAGTTTCAGTACTGTGTCCTGGGCGAAAGCCTGACTGGAATCTATCCTGTATGTTGTGCGTCTTCAAGTATGACTGAAGTTGGGCAGTGACTATCTTCTCCAGAACTTTTGACAGAAATGGTACATTAGAGACAGGTCCCTAATTGTTGAGCTCCTGTGGATCCAGTCTTCGTTTCTTCAGCACAACATATGCATAGATTGCAGAGGGGTTGTATTTATCAATGTTTAAATATGCATAATTGAAGGTTTTCTTTGAATAGTATCTTTGGCAAGCTAGTTTGCTCACACCTGGGATACAGAGCAATGTAGTAAAGTAAGTAAATGCAACTATCCTAGACCAGAAATGAATTACAGCAGTTTTATTAGTAATTATTTAATGGCCATTCGGGTTTTTTATATATAGGTGAACTCTTCTGTTCTTCTTCTGCTGCTGGCTACATGCTCGACCTCCTTATCTGCACTGGCACTCTGGATCCAGTCACGGTCTGCCAGGGCCTTACTGCGTTTTGGTTACTCTTAGGGGTCCAGGAAGAGGTCAGTTGCAAAGGATTGTGGGAATGGGATAGCTGGCTCTACCTTGGTGGTGCGTGACACCAGTGGGCTGCCGTCACCTGCATTATGACGGCCTTTTACATAGCTGCTTCCTTTATATACATGCATATATCGGGGGGTGGGCAGGCTGTCTGAGGCTTTATGTGCTCCTTAGGCTGAGTTAGTCTTCTACACTGTATTTTATGATGCAAATCTGGTCACCATAGAAACTGGGAGTAAATGCCAGTGGAATACTGGAGGGGTGAGATTATATCTACTTGACTTCAGATTTGCAAGTAATCCTGCCGTAGACTGGTGTAATGAAATAGGCTTACTTAAATAACATGCCTTACGTGGTCTTTAAATACATTCCCATAGATTAATACCAAATATCGAGTGCAGTTCTTTGAGGTAACCCAAGTTGTCTGTATTGTGTGTGTGTGTGTTTTTTTCACTATTTAAATTTGCAGTGGTTTTTTTAAGGAATTCTTAATGAATTAATCTTTTGTTTATGGTTGTAATGAAATCATGCTGCTACTAATGTAAATTCATTCTGGTTCTTTGAATGACTTAACCGTATCTGTTTATCTGTGATACACACCTAAAACCCACACAATAATCAAACACTTCTACCCATACCGGCTGTACCTGCCTTTTGCATTTGCATGGAGATTTATTTTGTTACTGCATGCCAGAAGTCCTGCTGCTCTGAGACACTGTGTGGTACCGCTGTGTGTATTTCAGTGTATGTGTGTGTTGCCCGTGGCATGTGGCGTCTGTCCCTTTAAGAGGCGGGACCAGCTGCTGTGCTGGTGTGTCTCTAGCTGAGGAGGCAGCACTGATGGTGTGGAATGAAACGCAGCGCTTACGGGAGGGCGCACCGAGAGGGAGCGAGCGAGCCGAGCTGGAGGCAGAGAGCACCGCACTCCGAGAGGCAGAGCGGGCTGAGAAGACTGCTGCAATCGGGAAAAGCAAACCTGGACGGACAGGAGCCAGGGGGACAAGGACGCACATATGGCCTTATACAATCCAGCCAAGCACGCAGGTCGTACTGAGGAGCAGGACTTCGTTCAGGCGTATGAGAATGTCCGAGAGAAGTATAAAGGTAATGATCATGGCCACAACTGTGGGAACATCTCTAAAGACAGGGGTCAGGACCTACGCCCGCAAGGCAGTCATTGGCTGTTAAGTACATGAGTTCTCTACTGACTGGCATATACGTGTAGTATGAACGTGGCATGGAGTGATACTCTGATGGGGATGCACTGACTGGTCACGTTACTGGCACGTTCTTTGGGTAACCGTGGTGATGGAGTTTTATATGACATCTGATGGCAAACCTCAGATATCCGGACAGTGTTCTTCTTCATGTGTGAGAAGGCTGTATAGTTTTCTTACAAGGACTATTTCAATTGACTAGGGAATTTTAAGCAGCGGTTGAATGATCCAGAAAAATTACTCAGATCATGATGTCACACCTGTCAAATAAAGCAAATTAATACATTTTTCGGTAACTGCTGGCACGCAATGAATGTGTTTAACATAAATAGCTATGCGTGAAATTTGCAGGCATCTCCAGAGGCCAGATTATGGATTATACCACACCCTGTTACACACAAAGCCTTCCTAGGACAATTCTTTTTTTAATTAAATTTGGCTTTTATTTATGCTCCTGAGGTTGTGTTGGAAAAAAAATGCACTTTCTACTCATGTACTGTAAGAAACGAGGCTTTGAGGAACAAATCAGAGAACAGTCAAACATTGACATTTCAATCTAGTTTACAGTTCGGTTGCTGATTAAGTTGAATCTTTGAAAATCTGGAAATGGATGGGAATTCTAAAAATACCAGCCCAGTTCACAGGCAGACAGGCGGGCAGACTGATAGACGCAGCCGTGAGGTTTTGCTGAAGAGTGGTTATCCATGTGGCCACACTGGTAGTGGAAGAACCTTGTGTTTGTGACAACAAGACTTAAACATCCCAGCTTTAGCCAGAGAGATTCTTGTCACCCATCTAGCTCCTAGAGCATCTCCCCTAGAGTTCCTGGTGTGGTGGTGGGGAGGGGGGTGGCACTGTCTAACCTCCTTGTGTCCAGCCCGCGTGTAGAAGGTGCGGGTGTGGCGGTCGCTGTGATGGGCGTGGGGTATGGAGGAGACGCCAGGACTGTACTGCTGTTCTGCTGTGTCAGCCTGGGGGCTTTGCACTCGCTTTTTTAGTCCCCGCATGGCCAGTCAGCTTGACTGTTTGGAGGTCTCCCCGGGCCATTTTTGGTGCTGGTTACTAAACTCCATACTTATGGTGAATGGAAAGTCCCTCTAATAAATATGCAGGATCATGGTGAAATTTGTGATTAATCATGGGTGGTGACAGCAGTCACAGTGCTTTCCTCCCTTTGCTTTGCTGCCTACTACTCTTAATAAAATGTGTCTGACTGTCAAAGACTTTTGTAGCTTGTGTTTTTTTTCCAGAACTTTTGTTTCCCAGCTGATTTATTCGTATTTTTTTTTTTCTGGACATGTTTTTGAAACCATTTTGGGATGTTTCATTTTCGAATGTAATTGAAAGTGAGAAACATCGATATTTCATCTCTGCTGATTTGCTGGCAGTCGGTAACACTAGTTGTTTGGGGGTTGAGTTTTCTGTGCTTTGGGTAAATACACCAAGGACGAAGTGAGACAGCCCATAATAGTGTGATCCATTGGTGTGAAAAATGCCCCACATTTTTTTGCACTTCTAGTGTCCCATCGGCTGTGAATTTGGGATATTTGCATGCTTATCATGTTTATTCTGTAGCCTGCACAACTCACGCTTTTGATGTGGCCAAAGCCAGTTAAGTGAATTTCGGGTTACGAACCATGCTTCAGGGCATGGGATCCCTGCTGGGACTTGAACATGTGACTGTCCGGTTCAAAGTCTGTTTCTTCCGCATCTGTATCACCTGCTGCTTTGAAAAAACATCTGGCTTCCAGCTGTGCATCTGCGTTGGGGTGAGCCAAAGATTGCAGTGGAAGGAAGGAGGCGAGCTTTCAGGGCTCTGTCTTGCGCATCGGGCCAGCAGCACTACTTTACCTTAGTATTGCTAATGGAATCGGTTTGACGGTGCTGGGCTTCATAACTGCTTAAAATAACCAGCATGAATGTAATCCTGTCACGTGTTGTTATTCATCTAAAGGAGGGGTAACTCTTTACTTGAGGAAGCAAAAATTACTTAGGAAATCAGTTACTGCTCAAGAACAAATTATGAACTAATATAGTAGCTGCATGAAATCTAAGCACTTCATGGCAGCCACTTCCCGGAGACATTGAGTGGTGGACCTCTCCCATCAGGACAGATGATGTCTGGGGGGATGAACAGCTCTGACCACACGCTGACCTTCAGACATTGATTCATCAGTGTCTTTCTATATTCACCGTTCACAGAAATAATAAGCGTTGGTTTTTGCTAAGGATAGAGCCTGCTTTCATGGTGAATAACTATCCTGTATTGGTCCCGATATCTCAGTCTGAAACCCTCCCCAGAAGTTCTCCTACACATTTTGAGCCTTTTGCCTAGGCTCTGGTTTCATGCAACATAACCTCGTCCTTTCTAAAATAGTATCTTTTAAAGGCACACGCAGGCTTTTCTAGCAGTGGTCCGGGACTCAGCCTGCACTTGTTTGTTACACGAAAGGATGCATGTAATATGTGTGTGAACTTGGAATAATTCCCTGTAACACTGCCTGCTTTTTCTGTGTTTCTACGTTTTAAGTAAATGAACAGAATTCTTTCCAGATGCATCGCTAGTATTCAAATCGGTATGATCATGAAAGCGCTTAGAGTGCTGGGCAGTATTTTTTGGCAGCTGCTGACTTCGCTGCAAAGCTCTGCACTTTGTTACAGCTTTGGCATTATAATTCTGAGGTTTCAGTACCACATGGACATTGGGGAAGCCACAGGTAGCTCAGGGATCAGTGAGAAGCATGTACAGATATGTATAAATATTTACTCAAATGCTGTTTGTTGTGTCACCTTTATTTTCTAGAAAACAACTTATTTTGGTGGAAACTAACTTGAACTATTTGAGTAGATGTTTTATACGTTACTGTACTGTGATCTTTTGCCTTTACACTGATCTTTATAGTCTTTCTTAAACAATGCCTTCCGTAAAGAGAAAGTAAGACTTTTGGAAAACACTTTTATGGGGGGATGAGGGCTGAGCTGTGAGAGGGATCAAGTCATGGTTGTGTTGTTGCGAGTGTTGGGCGTTTCATGGGATCAGCATGCCCTGTAAGTCCGGTGGTCTGGAACAGATTAGCCAGAGCCTCCGGCAGAGGCTACTTGAAGGGGGCGCCTGGCATGACAAGCGAGGGAAGGACGCCCATCTGCTGCTGGAGCTGCGGGGCCGTTCTACACGTGCATTTTGGACCTGCAGCGTGTGGAATATGATTTGCATTACTCTGCTGTACAAGTCCATTGTTGAATGTCATTAATATCACCTGCTGGAATCTACTAGCACAGCATTCGACCAGTTTGTCGCGATACATCTCATGTATCTGTATTCTGATGAACAGCTAATATGAGCTGGATCCTGGCAGATTCAGACAGAAAAGTCTGAATGGAAATGGAGGTCATTTTTTTCCAGGTCATGGTGCCACGGCTCCTGTTATGTGGGGGACACACAGGTGGTAATGCCAGGGAGCAGTCAGGCAAAGGTACTTTCAGTGGAGCAAAGGCCCACACAGCAGGCCTGTTTCTCACTGGGCTGTTCCGAGTCATGCCAGTGCCACTGCAGGGCCCACACAGCAGGCCTGTTTCTCACTGGGCTGTTCCGAGTCATGCCAGTGCCACTGTGAGCTAGATGCTATGTTGGGTCTGACAGGAGAGCACTACCATCATTGATTTCATGTTATTTAGCCCTGTAATGTGTGGACAGAGCACTCCTCATTGGCTGAGCACTTTCATCATCACCTTCTGACTCTCTGGCTCCAGCAGCTGGTAGATAAATAAGGGGCTCTTCCTGACTGTCGAAAAGAGGAGATACCGTCCAGCCCCAGAGATTATGAACCTGCATTGCAGTCTTCAGGGAGGCAGCTCTGTTCTGACTTGACAGTGTTATGAGAAAGTCGCCCACTTTTTCAATGCGATTGTGCACATTCATATCAATTTCTTGCAGTTAATCAGCTTGTGCGTACTATTTTACCCGAAGGAAACGACCCAGGATGAAGTGCCATCCCACAGCAGTCAGTCACACCTACACCTTCAGCATGTTTTTGGACTGGGGAGAGGACTGGAGTGCCTAGTTGCACGGGACAACACGGGGAGAACATGTAAACGCCACACACATGGACATATGGCTCAGACTTGTTCCCTGGTCCCAGAGGTAACAGCGCTAACCATTGTGCCCACTGGACATCATTTTCCTCTTTAATTGATCGCTTCGGAGGCTGGCTGCTGTCTGCTTTGTCCATTGTTCATTCTATTGAGGCAGAGACACTCTGTGACTTATTAAAGGTCTTTTAGTTTGTTGAAGTCAAACTAGATGTCAAATGGACACAACTTTGAAGGAGCGTGAATAATTGTTAGGCTGGCTGGTATGTTTCCAAGGTGATGGCACCTAATGTGTGCACAGAGCAGTACGGTGAGAAATTTGCCTGGCGTGTGAGATCTCAGTCACTGACTGGTTTGCAAAACAAGCTGGTGTCTTTCATCCGGACATTCTTGTGGGCTGGACTGAAGTAAGGCCCACACAAGAGTGTAATATTTTAGAGAGCAGTCGGCAGTGCCGTGGGTGACTTAGTGGGCAGGACTGCTCACACCTCCAGGGCTGGGGGGTCAGATTTCTCTGCTGTTCTGAGTGTGTGTGTGGAATTGGCATGTTCTCCCATGTCACACAGGGTCCCTCAGGCTGTTCTGGCTTCCTGCCGCACCGCAAATGGCTTCCAGTCCGCCTAATTGGCATCTCCGAAATGCACATAGAATATGGTTGTGTGTGTGCGTGCGTGTGTGTGTGTGCGTGTGTGTGTGTGCGTGTGCGTGTGTGTGTGTGTGTGTGTGTGTGTGAGCGCGCCCTGCGGTGGACTGACATCCCCTCCAGGGTGTACCTGACCAGCATAAGTGTTTAGGAGTGGGGTGGATAGATGCAAACCATACTGAATATTTCATGGATAATATCAAACAAGGAGTTGGAACTGATTTGATTGTGATTAGACAGAACACAACAAACACGGGAGACCCCAAACTCGACCATCTCGCCATCACTGCCAGCTTTCTGCCCTACGATAGAACACAAGTTTGATAAATAAGCTGTATAGAAGATGATGGATGGATGGATGGATGGATGGATGGATGGATGGAATTCTTGGATCCTTATATCTTTTCACTTCATTTACATCTTTCTCTGGGTTTTTCCTTACCCTGTTTTTCTACCACTTTTGAAAGACTTCAGGTAAAATATATGAATAAAAACTATAAAATTGCCCTTTAGTTGACTGGCATCCCATGTAATTGCTATAACACCCTAATTCCTAGATAAGCTGTAGAAAGCCAGAGCAGATAAGTGGTTATTAAAAATGGGTAGTTTTTAACCTTTGGTTAGTTAAAGACAGCTGTGGTCGGATCTAGACATAGAGGCTGACGCAGTCCAGACCGCCAATCTGTGCAGGCTCTCAGCTCAGACATCAATACTACCTCCACTGCAGTGGCATCTGGAACAGTACTGCAGGGAACCCGAGCCAGCAAGCCTTTGCCTGCCCCTGGGCTGTGAATGCCGGACCAGGTCAGAGGGTACAGCTGTTTGCAGCTGCCCTCGGGCCCCCAGCGACCTGACCCCATCAAGCCCAAAAAGCCCTCACTAATTCAGCCTTGTCAGCTGACATATATCTCAGTCCTTATGCTGCGCTCTGCTCCCCTAGCAACAATGCTAATGGCTGTCAGAAACGCTGATCACTTTAGTGGGGTTTTACATCATTTACCTGTTTGTGAAGAAAGAAATGCAAACGTCATTTTAATGTGAGATTTTCTTCCTTTCTTCTTAATGTCCACTTTAGAAAAAATGGACGAAAACAAAATGGGAGACGTTGGACATAATGCCTAATCTCCCAGGGATTGCTGCTTGTTGTAACCTAGAGCAGTAAAGGGGTTTGTATTTGTCTGTCTTAGATAATATTATACTCCTGTGGATACATGGCCAACAATATGATCAAAAAAAAGATGTAAAGATTACAAATGCTTCGATTCAGTAATAATTCTATGTGATTCAATTCAAGTACAATACTATTCTATTCAGGCCTGACTGGATACAGTTTAAGTGACCTTTTTTGAAGCAAAAATGTATTCAAATGTCACAATTTTAACTAGATAACTAGTTAAAGTCGGTCATAAGAAAACTATTACAGTAATATGCAGTAATAATAAAGGGTATATTGCTTTGCGATGGCGTAATCAATTTTTGGCCAGTTCATTTTTAGATTGGGGCTCTGAATTGTTGCAGCTGTTTCATACACACTTAGACCAAATATCTGATTAAAATCAGTTTTTTGTTGCACCCCTGGTAATTCCTAATGTACTGTATATACTCATCCTCAATGCTTTTTAATAAAATGAATGACTGATACTTTCCTTCAAATCGATTCTTACTTACAAAAAAGTACAAAAATATTAATGCTTGATATCTGGTGTTCAGGTATAAAATTGCTGTGTGATGTTGGTATTTGTGCATTTTATTGTTAAAAGCTGTGTTTTGACAGAGATGTGTTTCTGTGTTTATGGGAAATGTGACTGTAAGCAGTTCACCTTTGTGTTCTACCAGTGATGAGATGATTTGAGAGAAAGAACAGAAATACAGAAATCTCACTGTAGTTTGTCATTTCCTCAGGGCAGTTCTCTAATCACGGTCTCCTTTGGAAAGAAATCATGAAAATGGAATTTTAAAGTGCAGGGACTGTTCTTTCAGTTAAGTTGAGTTTTTTTAGCATGTGACTCGGAAAGGTATTCATAGGTTTTGGGGAGTCAGAACAAAAGAGGAGTCTAAAGTATACATGGCTGATAGTAGCTTCTTTTCCAGTAGAATTTTTATTTTCCTTATGGTTTCTGAAAGAGAAAAATGAGCCTTCTACTCTCCTGTCCCTGAAAAGCCAGATTTGGGTTCCTCTTGGACAGTGAAAAACATGTGAGTTGATCTCCCGGGGTCCTGATTGCTTTATCAAACAGAAGTATGAAACTATATAATCTTACTGGCAAATGGCCAGGGGCAACAGTTCAAAGTTTTTTGGAGAACCTGCGTTTTGATAAAGTAAAACTTTTTCATTTGCCCTGTGCTTGGGAATTTAGCAATATGCGATTTCTATCTTAAGAAGTAAGTCAGGAATCTAGCATGGAATCATAACATACTCCTTCTTAAGCTCAAGAGACTGAGATTAGGACTGAGGACAAATGTTTGAACAGTGTATCCCGGTGTGAATCTTGTTATATTGGAGAGTTACTGAAAAGGTGAAACTTGTTAGCATAGAGAACGAAGATCAACTTAATGAGACCTGAAAAATTCCACCTTTGGTGATTGAATTTGATATGATTTTCTTTTTGATTTTATACTGTATATAACTGTTGAATGGGTGATTGATTTACGTATTTACAATATAATAATGCCAGTGCCACTATAAATAATAATATTTGTAGAAAAACTGAAATACCTCATAAAGCAGGTGTTGAACCTAGTTTCTTGTTACTTTCTATATTTCTTCTTTCTCCTCCTATCCATCTTCTGAGAGCTATTATTGTCTGTATGACAATAACTGGCTATTCCTTATAAGTGTGCTGCTGTTTTTGTTAGGATGGTTGAATTAGTTACGTTTGAATTTGTCCACCTCATGGACAGACATCTTGATATTTTCCTCAGCAGAGCGGCTGCATGTGGGTGGAAACATAGCCAGGCTTGACGAGGTGTGGGAAATCTGAGCATGTGTATGACACAGGATGACCAGGAAATCTACGGGCCTGACTGCTCGGCCATAGGGAAGCACTGGGCCTTTGTTTCAGTATTGGAACACTTCAGATATCGGGATGTGATTATTATTATTATTTTATTTTTATTTTTTTGCAATAAATGTTTTTATTTTTATAAAGCAAAATAGGAGTTGCATTTCTCACATACAGATCTATGAGTGATTCAAACGGCAAGGATGAAAATGATTATGGTTGTATCAGAAATGGCGTGGAGAGCTAAAAATGTTTTGGTGAAGCTTAAACCCCCCGTTCTTGGTGAATCCTATCACCAAAATTTCAGAATGTTTTTCAAAATACCATATACTGAGGTAAAATGTCCGTACAGTATGAAGGTATGAAAAAATCTGATCTCAGCCCAGCTATCGCGGTCCTTGCGGTGCGAGAATTGTATGTGCAAAACATGCAGCATCAATAATATTATTGCACATCTCCCAGCCGAAATTGAGATTACTGATTGCCACTCACGCACTAACAACACACTCTGTGTATCCTAAAACCCTTAAGTCAGATCAGTACATTATGTTGTATCAGACATACTTATCTTGTAGATCAGTCATGGAAAATGAGAACAGTGTGAGTTTTCCTTTTGTATCAAGCAGCTAAAAAGTTGTAGCATGTTTGATTTAATGTGCCTTACTTGAGATAGCACGTCTTGCGATGTGATTATTGCACTGGCAGCCATTGCCATGTGATGCTGAAACAATAGTATAGGTCCTTGGCTTTTCAAAATTTGTTCTCAGACATTGCCCTTAATTTCAGCTAGACAGCATTGAAGGTCAAAGATGATTCAGAATCACATCTTATAACATTAACAGTGATCATGTACGGGATAGTTCTTTGACAATTTTTTTACCATTAGGGGATTTCCAATGGTGGATGGACAGTCTTATCAAAAACTTAGCCCTAAAACATTTTTTTTAGTGTTCAGGAATGTGGTAAAAAGCTTTAAGGCAGCTTAAGTTGTTGCCTAACATAATCCAGTTTCACAGGACCCTCTAATTATGCCTGCATTTACGGGGAGCCACAGCTAGCCTTCTGTGTGTTGCCTGTGCTTAGGTCCCAGGCCATTCTAGCCTGCAGAATCAAACTCTTAATGTGTCTGAGCACCACCACCGGGGAAGGAGCTGTACACTTGACTGGAGAGAGGGTAACCAGTGGCCGGGACATCTCCTGGTCGAGCTGCAGGAGAAACAGGACTGCTCTCATTCACCCTTACGAGTGACATTCTGGGTGACACAGGCTCCTGGCCTCATGAAGCCTGTGATGTACAAAAGTGCCACAGGCAGCTGGACTGGACTGGTCTTGGAGTACTTGACCATCCTAGGGAGTCACTGATTACTTACAGATACCCCTGAGGCAGCCAGCTCTTTGTAGAAGCGTCACAAACCATCACCTGGGCAAATCTGTAGAAAATAAGTGGTCGGGAACATGAACCCTAGGCATTGTGGAGCTTGGTGCTGTTTCAATGGGAGTCCAGATGTTTAAACTGGTTAGAGAGTTTGAAAGTTAGCTATTAGCGCAAATCACATGTGCTGTGCATCACCCTGTCCAGTGCTTCACACCCATTCAGTCTACCAGTGGTGGATAGTTCAAATCCAGGCAATAATAATCCAGACCAAGATTTTGTTCCAGCCAACCAGTCGAGTATAAAGAGTCGGCTGCAGAGTGCTCAGCTGGTTAGCTGAAAGAAAATCTCGCTCTGGATTTTCATGGTCTGGACCTGAGCTGCACGTGCATGTGGTGGACATGCCTACTGCAAAGCGTGCTAGAGGGAATAGTGCATGATGGGTCTAATTGAATGTAAGATGTAATCAGTGTAATGCAACAGGAGGGTTGCACAAATGAGTGTGAGGAGAAACACTGAGGCAGGAGGGCTGTAGTAATTACCGGCTATATAGTTCATACTACTGATAATTTATAACCCTGCAATGGCCAAATACAGCCATGTCAGTAACATTAACATAAGTCACTAAATTTCAGCAGAGACAATCAACAGAAGTCAAACTAATTACGTTTTCATCACTAAATAGACCTGTGGTACAAATGGCATTGTTTACAACTTAGAGATGCAATTATTGTCCTCATACCTGTAGAACTACATATATTTTGAGTCATGGAATGCAGAGACACTAATGTTCTCAGCCCAGCTATTATAGAAGCAGGTGGTGTTAACCTAAGGCCAAAGTGAATCAGACCAGGGAGTTGGGGCCTCCTGTGGTGCTGCTGATCTTGCTGCTGTTGGGGTGGCAGCAGGCAGGTGGCTGTAGGCTTGGGCCCATCCTGGGCACTGCCTCTTTAAGCACCATGCGGCATGGAAGGCAGGTGCCTCTATTTCTGCTTGCTTTCCTGTCTTCCGCTTTATTTTAGCTGCTTTTTCTTTTCCTTTGCCCCCCCCCCCACCCCCCACCCCCAATGAAAATCACTGATAGTCTGAGTGCCAGATTTGTCAGGGACAGAATGCAAATCTGCATTTGAAAATACAGTCAGAAAAAGGCCGCCAGGTTCGCCATACTTTTGGAAGAAGGGGATTTAACATCTGACGTGACTCCGCGCAGGTCCAGAGAAGTGGCCTCTTTAAACTCGACAGCTTATTGAGATTTGGCTGTCACATTTTTACTTAAATGGCAGAGTTCACAGTGCACCATTTTCCCTTTCTAATCTTGATTTATTTATTATTTGTTTTATAGGCTAGGCAGAAGAGCAGGGTTACGTTTTTTCATGTGTTAAATGTTAAGTCGTCCATGTGTTACATACTGTAGAACTATGTTGGTTTTACTAAAGACAGAACAGCTGGTAATACTGATTAGATCTGAGTAAAAGGATTTGTAGTGTAGTTTGTAAAATGCTGAAGTCAAATTGGTTACGGCTTAATGAAGCAGTTTTTAAAATGATGTAAAAACTGCCAAGTTTTCGGAACCGCCGTAGAATTGTGTATTTGTAGTCCTTATTAAATATATAAACCCCTGCAGTGTTAAACGAGTTTTTGTATGTATAGTGCTGTGTCAAAGGAAATGTTTAAAGCTAATTTTTTGGGTAGTAACTGTATATTCGACCAGAACAAAACCAGAATTTAACATTATAACATACGCAAATGAAGAATAACACAATACAAACTACCAGGAATTTCTTC
>JAODKL010000047.1:17173538-17189136 GCA_026780765.1 Petrocephalus schoutedeni
TAAATGAGCACTGTATGTGTCTCCTGGCGTGCTCTCCCTCCTTGTCACAGCACTGACACGTGCCATTCAGAAGTGCTCCTCCTGTGCACTAAATGAGCACTGTATGTGTCTCCTGGCGTGCTCTCCCTCCTTGTCACAGCACTGACACGTGCCATTCAGAAGTGCTAGCCGGGATACAGGGTGCAAGGATGCAAGCTTCTTGATGACCGGCTGTGATCTTCTCCTTTATAACGTCTCTGGTTTCTGTAACCGGATCCGGCAGAAGGCCAGAGTGGCCCAGCTTCCAGGGCGCTGAAATGCACGTGTCAGAGTTATGACAAAGCAAAACAGTACCACTGGCAAGGCAGGGCATGGCATAAATCTCCAGGCGCTGGCTGATCCCACTTTTTCATTATATTGTATGCGGCTTTGTCTAAAAGCGTCTGCTAAATGAATGTTAATGGAATTAATAATAATTCCCAGATCAGAGAGGAATGAGGAGGAAAAATGGATTGCAGCATAATATGGAAAACTGACTTACTGTCCTGTTCCATTATGTCCTGCGATACTTTGCTCTCAGGCCTCAGCCAAATTTCCCAGCATGCATCATGCCCTGGAAGCTCACCCCTTGAAGGATGGCAAATCCCAGTAGATCTGGAATTTGCATGCTCCATCCAGATGGTTAGTGCATTATCAGCAGTCACATAATATGGCATGACCTAGGTCCGAATCCCCCCCCCCCCCACACATACACATGCACATTTCCACAGCCAGTAGTGAACATCTTGCAGCACCGTCACAGAACTCCTCGAAAGACTGGAGTCATTTATATCGGTCATTCTGTTAGCCCCCTGCTGACTCTGCGGGGGAAATTGTTTAACAGGATTTGGGCCTGGCTGCGGCCCTCTCTGATACAGTAGCACCATGCTGTCCAAAGTGGGGCATAAATCTACTGCAGCCTAAACCAGGAGTCCCACTGGAGAGAGCTGTAGTCAGTCCAGGGCGTGAGCTCACACTGGCAGACGACGCCAACATTTACAAAACAGTAAAAATCCGTATCAGCCATATACAGTAAAAAGCTATACAAATGTGGGCGTGACATTGGGTGGCTGTTCTTCCAGGACTGTGAGCTGAAATGTGCGTTGTGTGGACAGCTTAGATTTAATTCAGAGCAGCTGTAAGACATTCCTCGTGTGTGGGAGACACCCCGTGCCCTGGAATGATAAGCTGTTAAAGTGGTATTAGCACGAGGAAAGCCTTAGCTACAGCAGCCTTAGCATTCAGGGGCCTCTTAGCCAGCAGAGTCTGCTGTGAGGCTTGGCTGTTAATCAGAGCAGACGGGACACACGGCCTGCAGACGGGTGCCAGCCGACCCACGGATGGCCAGCTGCGGGGACTCCGGCACAGCCGTGCTCTGCGAGGCATCAGGAGCCACCGAGAAGCACTTCACGGGGCAGCTGGAGGCCTGGTGTAACACGGGGTCAGGGCTAAGTGGCAACAAGGTGCTTCTGTGTTTCGTTTCTAAGGCCAGCCTCCAAAACAGAGACAGGAGGTTGTTTGAAAAGGCTGCAGCCGAGGTTACTGTAACTGAGAGCCCATCTAGTAACCTTTTATTGCGTGTATTGGAAATGTATTAAAACACAAACAAGAAATTCAGAAATTTAAGGTGTCCGTCATTCAGTACGTTCCTGGCCAAAAAAAATTAACAAATTCTAGGCTATGCCCTTTTACTTGTTTTTAACTTGGCTGATTTATGCATTCGTAAACGTGCTCTGAAGGTGAAACTTTTCTCCCCAAAAGTATGAATAATCCCATGCCCAGATAAACAAAATAATGTTATATTGACAATATTATGGTTATCCACTGATGTAAGGTTATCCATTTCGTAATGGGGTTTCCTCCAGGTACCTCCTTTTTCACCCCACAGTCAGAAAGCATGCTGAGGTTAATTGAAGTAATCAAATTGCATGTGTGAGTGAATGGTGTGTGAGTGTGCCCTGTGATGGGTTGGTGCACCATCCTGGGTTAATCCCTGCCTTGTCCCCGAGGCCCCAAACCCCCTGCAACCCTGAATAGGACAAGCAGGTAAAGACAATGATTGGATGATTATCCATTTAGTATGGATATTTCACAATACATTTTGTTGATTTTGATAGCTTTGCCCTGCAATGCAATTTCATCAGTTTCAATTTCCTAATCGCAATATACTAATATAATAATGGTGACCCGTCATGGAATCTAACCTGACTGAGTCTTGCTCAGTCTGCAGTTTGGAGTACTGGCATGTCAGTCCCCCAGTCATGTGACTGTCCATGCTGACTCGGCAGGCATGTCAGTCCCCCAGTCATGTGACTGTCCATGCTGACTCGGCAGGCATGTCAGTCCCCCAGTCATGTGACTGTCCATGCTGACTCGGCAGCTGTTAATGCAGCTGGTGGCTGGCTGGCACACTGTCAGGCCATCTGTATGGAGCCCATGCCCACCACGGCACTGTGACTCTGCTCCCTGATTATGACGCTGGCTGTTATGTCCGACACAATGCGGCGCCTGTTTCTGCAATGTTCTGGGATGTAAGTTCTGGGATGAAGAAGCTGCATGAATAAGTAAAACTGGAGTCAGCCAGCAGATCAGTAATAATCGTGTGTCCTGGAGGCTTGCCTTAAAGACACTCCTGCAAGTTAACTGAGCTCTTTGGGGCATTAATTCACTGAGAGTCATGGCAGGATTATTGTCATGTTCTTAACATCATCCTAACTAAGGCTCGTTCCTAATGTTAGCATTTTAAATTGGCAAGTAATGATGTAAGCTTCACCTTCTCAGCAATATGCAAAATGCATATATAACACTACAGCATGTAACTAAATGTTTGCTAAAATAATACATATGGAAAAGTAGGTATAGAGGATGGATGGATGGCATAGATATGGCTTGGCTCTTTAGCGCACAATACTATTACATTACTAATAGCTCATTATTTACTACTAATAGTAAATAATGAACCACCATGCATTGCAAGCACCTCTTTCTGGTTGACTGCTGGATCATGGGGGCAGAGGCAGCCCATGTCGTTTTCCATGAGGACTCCGAGCCAAAGCCTAACCGTCTGCATGAACTCTACTCACTAGTTCCCCAGGCTTCCTGGCTGCCAACCAGCGCTCAGTGTCAGCACCGGTAAGCTGGCAAGTTATGTCCAAATGAAGTCATTATAATTCTGAGTAAATATTTCCCTTGAATTGGCTACTGATCTTTGGATGTCTAGCACAGTAACAAGGGCAAGAGCTCAGAGCTGCAGCCGGGGTGCTTCCAGGGACCAGGTATCTGCGGTTAGCTTGGCAGCCTCCCACAGCCATTGTGCTGTGGCGAAGATCAGACCTGAGACTGCAGTCGCCCAGTGGGGTAAACATCCGGATATAACGGATGTTTTCCCCACTGCGTTAAGATTCTAAGTGTCCCGTGGGCAGATTTATGGCCGTGTGTCTCCTCCAGTGGGAATGCCTATCTCTTTGGGATCAGTATTTTCATTGTGCCAAAAAAAATGTGTGAAAGTATTGTTTCAGCGCCATGGAAGTATGTGATTGTGGGATTCTCCAGAGGGCGTGTGACTCACTCACTCTGGCATCATTTTCATTTAATTCCTCTCTCCTTGATGCACGGACACACTGACATGTGATCTGGATGCTAGAAAGTAGCGTATGCTAAGTAGATTGAAGTCACACTAATGCCACAGTTATAATAAGACTGGGGCTCCTAATACCAGTCCTCCTCACTGAGGTAAGACGGCACGTAAACACGCTGTTGCAGTGGCTTGCAGTACGTTCTGAAGGCTGGAGTGGACTAGCATTGTGGTTCCTAATGCAATATAATTCCCTGGTTATTGTATTATTGGCGTGCATGCAGGACTCTGAGTAAGGTACCGGAAATAAATAACTACATGTACCCTGACTACATACACGTAAAAAAAGTGTTTTGTGTTCATATATGTATATATTTGAATACATGTTAAAACTATGTAAAATAAACCTCAGAAAATCCTTGTAAGTGATAATACAATAATAATAATAATGGTAACACTTTACTTGAAGGAGCACAAGTAATGTAATAGTACACTCTCAGTGTGTGTGTTAATTAAGCAGAAACTAAGTGTTAGTTAAGTAATGCTCCCGTGTTTGTTCATCATTAATCAGTCATAATTGTTCATTCATTTCCTGCAGCTACTATATTTGTCATGATTTGTACTTGAGTAGTAACTCGGTTAATACATTACTTGTTATATATGTTACCAATAAAACTGAATAGAATAATAATTATATATAGACAGAATGCTGTGTAGAATAATGTTTTTATTCTTACAACAGTTGTTGACCTTCCCATATGACAGAAATTCACTGTTTGCCAGAGATTTAATTTTATGTATTTTTACAGCAGGTGATTGCAAAATAACCAAGGTGAAAGTAACATGTAGTGAAATATGGGCTTCAGCTGACACGTTGTGGTGCTGATCCCCCTGCCCCAAGACAGGCGTGTTATTTACGGCACAGGGCCTGCTGGCAGGTGTCAGTGTGTCGGGAACAGAGGGTGCTTCATGCTGAAAGGCCAGCCAGGACTGTGTCAGGCTTGGAGTCACAGGGCACACTCCTGCTTACTTTGCTGCTCTTGATTTCCTGATATACGTTATTGATTGCCTTGCTCTCCGTGAAGGGCAGCGACCTCGAGGGGCACCCAGGGAGCGGAGGGTTAAGGGCCCACAGACGCCATTTGTCCATATGTGGTTGTCGGTGTGCATTCGCCTATGTGATATGTTGCCCAGTGCGTTCAGCGTGTGCAGAGGTCCACCGCAGGGCTTCCACAGTTTGCTCTCTCTCATTTCTGCAAACTCATTTGCTACCCCGCCACTCCTCCTTCCTCTTGCCAGTTGTTCCCCGGCTGGAGCGGTGGGTAGGAGGAGCCGTGAGCTGTGGCCCACCCTGTGCAGTACGCTGCTCACTAGACCACTGCCTGCGCTGAAGCCAGTCTCTCTCTGAGAGGTTACCTTTGTGTATTCATTCCCTTTGAGGAGTGCTTTGTCGTTTTGGATTTTATTGTTATGTTCAATCAGAGCACAGAGGAGAGCATTATTTTAGCTTTAAGCAAAATCAGAGAGCGTGGCAGCTAGTTCTGCCCCTGTACTTTTGGGACGTTGTGTTTCGGAGAAGGTTCCTAGTTGTCCATCAAGCTGTACAAGGGGAATGGTTGCTGGAATGTTAATGCCTTTGGAGTCCCTAAGGGCCATTTATGAGCTGCTGTTTCGAGATGGAGTTTTGGTAGGTAAGAAGGACAAGAGGCCCCAAAGTAAGCACCCTGAGATCCAGGGGGTCTCCAATCTGCAGGTGATGAGGGCCATGGGATCCCTGAAGTCCAGAGGCTACGTGAGGGAGACCTTTGCCTGGATGCACTTCTACTGGTACCTCACTAACGAAGGTGTCGTGTATCTGCGAGATTACCTCCGACTTCCTCCGGAAATTGTCCCGTCTTCCTTGCAGAGAGTGCGTCGGCCACCGGCCACCTTGGATGTCTCACGTAAAGCGGCGCGTACGCAATACATAGATGGCCCAACATCAGATGCACCCAAGCCTGCTGGGAGGGCTCATTCTGAAAGGCAGGAGTCACTGGACCGGCGGGCCTACCGACAGCGCAGAACGGACTCTGCCCGGGATGAAGCGCAATCTGGGAAGACGACAAAAGTTAAAGCCACCACAAAATCAGGTGATCTGTCTCCATCTAAATCCTTAAGGGACTCGGATGCTCAGGATCAATCCGTCCAAGTTAGTGGACGAGCATTTCATAGAGAAGGGAGGATTAAACCAAAACCTAGAGTTAAATGTGTCAGTATTGACATGGAAGACATTTCAGAGGACAGGTTTAATTCTGGGCTCCACAATCAGAGTATTAAACCAGATGAAGAAACTCTTCTGAAAATGAGCATTTCATCAGCTACCACTGAGGTACCATTGAGGTCTGGTGTACGAGTAGGTGCAGGAGCAACAAATAAGAAGAACATCAGAAAGATCAAGTGCAGTGTCACCAGTGATTTGCAAGAAAAAACTGCTCAACTCGGTATCCACAAGTCCTGTAAAGTATGGCCAGAAACTTTTACGAACGGTTTGGAATTGGAAGCATTACATCCTGATGGTCCAGTGGTAGACAGTCATCAAGAGACGTCTGATGTGGAAGTGGCTGAGGAGGCAGCTTTGATGGCATCACCACTGTCTGAATCACCAGGAGACGGCTTCACAGTAGCTACAGAGGAGGTGCTGCTCAACCAGGACATTCCTGTTCTAGCCAAAGAAAGCACTGATTCTGAAGCAGCACAAACAAAAGTCATGGTACTTGACAAGCAAATGGCTAGAGAAGGAGCTCATTTAAGTGTAATCATGGAGGGTTATGCGCCAAATGAGTCTGAAGAGTTAACTGTGCTTGCTTCTGAACATCAAAAAACAAGTGTTGGTGGTGCATCACTAGTGTTGGTGGGAGAGGTAGAAAAAGAGGGATCATTTTCCAATAAAATGGCTCAAGATGCCTCCAAAGGAACTAAAAGCAAGCTGACATTGCCACCAGCAACAGTAAACGATGATACCAGCTCCATTTCCCAAGTGAAGGAGCAGTGCGATAGTGTAGCGATAAAAATACTACAAGACACCAAAATGCAAATTACAACTGAAATGAAGTCTCCTGAAGTCGAAGTGATCACGGAGTCTCCTGATGCGTCTTCGGAGGAGGAGGAGACATCTGTGTTGAAAGAAGCACGACAGGTGGAGTTTAAAGGTGCCCCAGATATATTGTCAATCCTTGAGGAGTCAAAGAAAACTTCCCAAAAGGCCAAAATGATCATTTCTGACAACTGTGACATTGAGCCACCAGAAGCTCCTATGAAAAGCATGACAGGACCTGATCCTGAAGCTCAGGAAGAAGAATCATCTGGGAAGGGTGAAGAGACTGATGGACAGAATCCACACACTGAGACAGGTCCCCCTTTCCAAGGTGGGAAACATTTGGAGGCCAGCCCTGACTTCATCGTTGTTGAAGATGAGCGTGCTGGAGAAAGGCCCCGTCCAGACGCCACCGAAGGTCTGAACCCATTCCAGTCCTAGTTCCTCTCCTCTCTTCCTCTTCTGCGTCTGTCCTCCCCTGTGATTTCCCTGCTTCTCTTTCAGGCCGTGGCCGCCTTTCGGCGGTTTTATTTGGGTTTTGGCTGTTTATGAGTCATTTCCCAGAGGAAAATGTTACTGCTCATAGCTGACATTTTTGGGCCGTCCTTAAATTGCTGTCTTGAGCAGAAACCACAATCAAGAGATGTGAGATTTCAGTGAGTCACGAGTCATGAGTAGTAATTGAGTTTTTATACTTGGGCATTTGGCTAATGGAGGTTGCGATAGGAAAATATTGATGTTCCAATGAGCATAAGTGTATGTAGTACAATCCATCTTCTCATGGTCTGATTTGTGTGGTGCTATGATGTTAATTAGGGGAACTGCATCCAGGGAGAAATGTCTTCCAGGCTCAGCATAATATGTCGCTTGGTCTGATATTAATGTTACTGTGTCTCTTAACTTTGTACACGTTCTAATTGATTTTTTCATAAAGGCCTCTCCAAATAGCAGAATTTTAGATAATTATTAGAGGAATATTGTCCAAAAAGATCTTTATTTGCACAACTTTATATGAAACATGGCACAGGGCACGGTGTTAGGCCTCCAGAGGACTTGTGGACTGCAGAAGTATAGCCACCCGACATGGGAAACAAGTGCAAACTCACAGTCACACGGAACAGAGGGGAGCTTCTGCCCCTCATCCCTGGGGCTGGCAGGCCGTAGCACTGTCTACTGAGGAATTATGACACCTGTATATTGAGCTAACACCCTTATTTTTAACAGAGTATTAGGAAGATACAGCTTTGAAGTAAAAGATCTATAACAGAATCCTTCTATTAAATGATTGTTTTCTGAGCAAAGGCCCTTTCTTCTCCGTTTCTGCTTGTACCATCCAGCCAAGACATTGGGTGGGGAGTCACATTGTCCGCCCACTGCCTTTTGTCTGCCACGGGAAACTATGTAGGTTTTGGGGGTGGTGCAGCATGCTGTTGGGCCACAAAGTCTCTATTGCCTGTTAAAGCCTGGCTCTTCTGCTGATGGCTTTCCTAAAAATAGTTTGCTTCCCTGCTTGAGGGATGCTCCTGAACTCTCTCAATGCTGGTTGGCATTGTCACAGCCATGCTCAAATAAGGGTCAGAGCTGCGTGAGTTTTCAGTCAGATGATCCCTGAATCTGCCAGCAGTGACTCGAGGCTGCAGTAATGTATTTATGCTGCAAATATTTATGCAGGCCTGCAGCTCTCCTGCTCCTCTGCTCTTTTGGACCCAGCACATGTTGCGAGCGTGCGGAGCCCGTAGGAGAACGAATGGCCTGCTTGGGCCTTTCTTGGGCACTTTAGCGATCAGCACAACGTTTCTGCGTGTCAGATGTGTCCATTGGTCTTACTAAGCCACTCAGTAGAAGGCATGTCAGTGACCTTAAAGGACGAGGTACCATAGCGGCTCATTGTTACCGCACATTTACAGATATGAAGCCAGCGATTTGTGTGTGAGTATATGTGAGTCCCTCTGTGTTTATGCATGTGGTCTTACCGTCTTGTAGCATGTAATCTGTGCATTTGAACCGCCTTTACGTCCATGATGGGCGCAGAGCACTGTTATACCACCCAGAATATCCTGACCCAGACCATTTGAGGGCACCATGGTGGCTGAGTAGACAGATAGCACTATGACCTCACACGTCCTGGATGAGACGTTCCAGGAGCTTATGGAGTTTGGGTGTCCTCTGGTTAGCCTGGTTTCCCGTTAAAGTCAAACAACATGAGGTTTGCCGAGACCAGCATTTCTAAATTACCCATCGTGTAAAAGTCATATTTCAGATTTCTTAGATTTTGTGGCTGCGAAGCAAAGTGAGGACTGCTCCTGGATGGTCAATGGTTCACTGTGTGAAGGACCTTATCGTGATGATTATTAACTTGAGTTTGACAGTACATGTAATTGGTATCCCATCCACAGTGTCCTCTGCCTTGTACCCTGAGCATTCTGGGAAGGCTTCCAGGATCGCCACATTCCTTTCCTGGATGAAAGGTAGATGAATAGATCCCGATCAAACATTCACTGTAAACAATATTTTACACATACTATCTTTATGTATTATAATCATCAGACAGTATATACATATATTACTTCATGTAATAATCCATGTAAATAATCTATAAATCTATAATTTATGTAATAAAGGATTATGTGAGTGTCCCAAGCCCTGCTGGAGAACCATGCTGCCACCTGCTGAGAGAATTTTCTCCCACAATTCCTATTAAAATCCCATTGATGATGCTCTGAATGTCAGTCTGAGAGCTGAGGCAAGTTACAACTCATTTTTATTAGTTATTATTTTCAATCCACACAAGGTATTTTAATATTAATTGCAACACAGCTCATACATAATTACATACGTAATTTGATTGTTCAAAGATTGCAAAGGCCAGACACTCGTAAGTGTCCCTGACAAAGACAGGGGCCTCACCAGTAAGGAGGTGTACTTCCTGTGGGCGGTCGATGCAGAATTTCCCATTTAAGGGACAGGGCTTTTGAATTTTCCAAGTTAGCGACCAAATAAGCACCATGTGCATGCGTGTAGATGACAAAGTGGCCTGGGACAGCCTGAGCTGAATCAGCTTCCACACCACTGCTTCCTGCCTTCTTAACAAGCATTAGGAGAAGTTGGGTCACTCTTAGACAAAGTGGGCAGTAAAAGCACAGGGCCTGGGGACAGCCAGCTTCAAACAGGAGAGGACAGAAATCCAGCAGCAGGAGGAGAAACTCTCAGCCGGGGAAACCGCGAGGGGGAAACCGCGAGGGGGAGCAGCAGGCGGCCCGCAGCCTCCCATAGGCTGGAGCTGCCATGGAGCATATGATTCAACACGTGCAAAGTAGGAATTTATTTTTTTCTGGAAAAATATACCCACTGAACCAATGAAATAAGATCCATGATTTTTTGTCAGTCTGTCAGTTGTGTTTCCCTTTCAAGAAGAAATTCTGCGGTATTAATTTGACTATATGAATCAAACAGCAAATGATTGTCTTATACAGTAGATATAGATGTTTTTGTGTGCAGAAACGTGATTGATAGACAATATTGTGTGGTTATGTGGCTTAAACAGGGCTATGAAAAAATGTGTAAATCTGAGACTTTGCTGAGACTTTTACATGGAGCTTAGCGGAGCCTCCTGTAAGTGAATGCGGATGATTGGCGGAGATGCTGGGCATCGCTTGCTGGTTGCTAGGAAACCTCTGCCTTGTAGGGTTTTCAAATGTGATCTCATATAGCACATAACAGTGCTGTATAGCACACATCGAGTGTGTACCATTGTCTAAAAGAACCCCCCCCTCCAACCGTGTACTTATATTTGGGCGTACAGAGGGGAATGAGATCAGGTCAGACTTATAGTGCAGTTTACTGAAGTTAGCTTTTTAAAAATAGTGTTGCGAAAGTGTGCATCCTCTGTGCATCCTTTCGGCTGCCTTTTTTCAGGCCGTGTTTTGTATGTAGCAGATCCTCGCAGGGAGAAGCAAAATGATAATTGTTACGAAATACGCGATACAGAGAGCGATGCGTTACGTCTGCGACACCATCAGCATTTTGCACACAGTCTGTGTTGGTCGCTTTGAGACATCGAAAGGCAGTTTTCTGCATTATGCAGACAGCTGTGTAACAGAGCAGTGGCACGCAAGCCCAGCCTGGGCCGCGTCCGGCTGTGGACAGAGAGAGCTTTGTGAAGGACACTGGCAGCTAAGAATGCCGTGCTTCATCTTTCTAGAAAACTAATATGACCGCTGGTGTTCGGAGGATCTGGAAGTGCCTCTACATTTTGGAGTGCGGCAACCAAACAGTCGCGTTTCCATCACGGAAAGCACTTAAGTACACACGTCTGAGTAGTTTTCCTCTCTTTTTTCTGAGCTTCCTGCCTTTTTTCTGTGCTACGCCCTTCTGGTGCCGATCAGCGTACAGTGCCTCAGCCTTAGCAGAGCTCGCTTGGAAGGCCAAGAGGGGCAAATGCCATGGACCTCTGCTGCTGCCTGTGTTTTGGCCCGTTGGACGGTAGGTTCCGCGGTCGTCCCGTCGTCTGAAGCGTCTTCTGGACGGGTGAAACAAATTCACGCGCTTTCCTCATTTTCGGGAAGGCGTGTTTTTCCGGGTGTGAGGGAATTGTGATGTACCACTTCTGTGAGGTGTATAAGTGCATGACCAGATCCTGCATAGCAGCGCAGAGCTCTTACTAGAGATGGACCTGGGAGGGGTACAAGGCTGCTCTGAGACCACTGGTCACTGAAGCAAGCCACTGTGCCTGCAGACATTTCAGAGCCAGAAAAAAAAGCATGTTTTAAATCTTTCGGTACAATCTCACTCAGTGACTTCGCTTTCATCCTTGGTTATATTCTTTAACCCTTTTCCCGTGATAATTTCCCCATGTGAAATTTGCCTACCGTCTAATGATGCTCTGGGGTCAGATTGACCCCAAACACGGGATAGGGGTTAAGAGACTTTATTTGTGAAAACAGGTGTATCAAAAGATACTACAGTACATGGTGTAACTTGTGCATGGCAATACTCAATACAATCTGGCAACTGCATGTGTGAAAGCATTTGACCTGGACTTTAAACTGCCATTTCTCCTAAGGGCACTCCTGAAAGGGCGTGGTGCAGCATTACCTAATCTCTGTACCTGGGAGGGAGTGGCCTGCACTGGCTCTATGTTCTGAGCCATGCATACCCTGCCCGTCTTTCTTTCATGGTTATTTAATCCGTCGTCCCCATCTCCCGACCTTCCGCCTTAGGCTGCCATCTGTACAGCCTGCTGCTTTGTTCGGTTTCTGTCCTTGTCAGTGTGGTGTTTATGCTTATTTGTGACCTTGGTAAGCCGTGCATTATTCGCAAGCCAGAACATACTGTAAGATGTGTCATGCACGGCACGTCTATAGGGAGAGTGTTGTCTCTTTGAGGGGGGGCGGGGTGGGGGGTGCAGGCAGGTAGAGATACCCCGCAATATCTCCTTCCTGTCACATCTGCACACTGCTAGGAGTCCAGGCCACCTGCCTCTGCTTCAGAAACAGACCTTCCACTCTGCCTCAGGTGTTTCTGTTAGGTGACAGGAACCTGCATCGATTCAGGCTCAGCCTTTTCTATCCCTCGCTAACGTCACCAGGAACAGATTCTGCAGCTGGGCTTCGCCTACACTGTCCCTGTGCATGTGTCTGTGGCCCACGTGCCCTTAGTTCTGCAGCTGTTGAAGGTGCAGTGTGGCTGTTTGCTTGGTCAAAACGGTGACTTTACAGAATCTGTGGCTCTCGCTCTGTTTCTCTCTCTCTCTCTCGCTCTTGGCTAAGTTTAGCAAATAAGACACGGTCATGACCAGAAAGATAAAAGATAGCAAACAAATGCAAGGAAACGTATCTAGCGAATATCTAGATGAAATAAGACATGGCCATGCTGGATGAAATGGTAAATGATAAACTATTGTAAATATTTAAACATTTTTTTTTTTACCCTAGTAAGAGAAGCAGTGAAGTGTTGACTTGTACAGTTTTGGCAACGGGGTTATGCGTGTGAGGGGAGCGTACGTCATTCTCCTTTTGGGATCCGCTCTCTCTCAGGCATCCTCCACCAGGCTGCTGTCACAAGCTCTTTAAGGAACAAGGCTTCAGATACATTTATACTCTGCGTTTTGTCCCGATAAAGGCTTTTAAAAAAAGACGCCGCGTTCAGTCATCAGAAGACACCCCGAGGGTACGGAGAGAGACAGTGAAACGGACCTAACTGAACAACTGTACAAAAAAAAGGCAGAAAGGCGAGGAGGATTGTCAAGATTTCCGAAGGAAATACTCTCCTGGAAGAGTGGGAATAGAGCTTAGACATATGGGAGGAATTAGGAGAGAGAGAGAGACGGACAAAAGGAAGACTAAATGTCTGCCTGACGAGAAATAAACATTCTAGAAAGAAGTAATGAAGGATGGTGCTGGTGGGAGTCCAGCCAGGGAAGGTCTTTTAGGAACTGACAGGAAAGTGGCTTTTGAGAGTATCTGCAGAATCGTACTTACTGTGGTGACTGGGGCTGCCTCCGCGGGGCCGAGCCTCATGTTTTATTAAGTCTGGCTGGCCTCCTGCTTCTGAAAAGAGATGCCCGGCCCACTCCGGTGACCGCGAGCCGCCCAGAGCTCGGCTGGCATCCGCGTGCCGCCGCCAACCAGAAACAGGAAAAGGTGGGGGAGCGGAGTCAGGAGGGAGGGCTCCGGGGCAGTCGGGGGAGGTGGCCGGGCAGGTTCGGCCTGCCGGTGAGTAACCCGAGGGACGGGTCGAGCGAGCGAGCGAGGGAGGGAGGGAGGGAGGCAGCTCCTCACCCTCGGTCCTGAGCTGGGAGACGGACAGCCTTCAGAATTTCACAGCCCAGCGCGCCACCACACCCCTGCTCCCCCCGCCCTCACCTCCTCCACCCTCACCTCCCGCTGCTCCCCGCCCACCTGTCCACGCCTGCGGCGCCGCCCGCCGAGCCGCAGTCCCCATGGCGGCGAATAACCTAGAGAGCGTCTTCCCCAGCCTGGTGGTCCTGGGGCACGCCGTCACCCTGCTCGCTGTGTGGCAGTGGAGGAAACGCAGGAGTCGGGTGGAGGAAGGTAAGGGGGCAGCCAAGGCCTTGTCTGCGTGGGGGTGTGCTCGCGCTCTCCGACGCCGGTGTGATAGCCTGTTGCGTATCGCAGCTGTCCTGTCTGGGTCCTCCTCCTGCAGCTCTCTTCTTTGTTTCTCAACACTTACCCCTGCGTGCAATTCTCTCTCTCTCTCTCCCTCTCTCTCTCTACTCCCTCCCTCGCTTTCCTGTTGATACTGTAATGCGTGGGGTTAACTCTTTAAGTGCAAGTTTTGCTGGATTGTTTGGGAGAAGTCTAGCTTATCCAGTTAACGCTGCTTAAGTCGCTGGGTGGTTATCATTTCCCATCTGGCTGAAATTCACAGAGGGAATCTAAGCTTATGTTTTATATGCATCGTTACAGAGTCTGCGTGAGTGATGTCCCCTTTAAATACGAACTCTAGGTAAATTGGCACCAAGGACAGGAGCCATGTGCTTCTGTGAGTACAAAAGCACGTCCTGTTATACTGGTGAACTTTAACTGCACCTGTTTTAACAAGCAAGGAGAGCTCTCAAGGTTAAAAGTACTTAATAGATGCAAATAGATCAGCAAATGTTAGGTCGTATGTGTTCCGGTGTTGACTGTAAGTGTGAAGGATAGCTTCTCTATTATAAGTCATTCAGTGACTGTCCTGAAGGATCTGATTTGCCTAGTAAATGTCAGGCTATGAGTGCAGAAGCTGTAGAGGTAGAGGTAGACTGTAGAAGCTCTTTCTACTTTGATATCACATTGACTTGCCATTAAGACCGTGATGAACTTTTTTACAATGCATCTGAAATTGTTTTTGGAGATATTTAGTGATAATTTGACAAATTGAGATTAGTGTACATTTTGGTATAATATGACTTTTTAGAATTAGTGGGCCAATGTGTATTCTAAAGGCAACTTACTATATATTTACCTATATTTAATTAGCAGTGGTTTTTCTCCAGAGTACCGTATAGGTGAGGCAGACAGTTTTGTAGTAGGTAGGAGTATCAGAAAGCTTGAAAAGTAACATGTGTCTGTTAAGCTGTATTGGGAGTGTAGCCTTTGTGGATTATGCCTGGGGAATCTGTGTGTCGTGCTTTGTTTTGGAGTCCATGCTGGTCGAGCCCAGTGCAAACCTGCACCTTTCTGCTCAGTGGGTACACCCCTTTATGGTGCAGACCTCTGCATGCCATGTGACAGCTCCGCACAATGGATGGTGTTTACTGAAGGGAGTCTGCTGCCACACCCTAAAAGCAGACGCTAAGTGGAGGAAGAACAAAACCTCTTTAAAGGCGATTGCCAAAGCTTGGCTGTTGACCATTTTAACTTTAAATATCTGACATTCCTTCAGACGTGGCCTGGAGGCCAGATGTCTCCCAGGTATCTGATAGGGTTTAGTCCGAGACTGGTTGGTGACAGATATCTTTATAATCCTACATTTTGTTTAGAAGCTCAGTGTTTGTGGAATACTGCTAATTCCTCTACTGGAAAAGTGATTAAATTTTATATGTATTGCATTCTGCAGCATAATGCAGTATCAATCCCTTTGCCTTTTCTTAAGTGAGTCCGATTTGGTTTTAAGTCTGTTACTTGAGTCTGTTGTTTTTTTTTCCTTACAAATTGCATATAACCAAATGGTTTGTTCCCGTTAGCCACGTGTTCCTCTTTACTAGTTTTGATACTATTCAAAATTTTGCTATTAAGTCAGAAGAAATTAATAATTAGGGAAAAAAAGCAATAAACTGTATTTTGGGGATTTATAATTTAATATATCGATTAGACCTGCTAACTCCGGTTTCCCCCCACAGTCCAAAGACATGCAGAGGTTAATTGGCGTTCCTAAATTGCCCGTAGGTGTGCATGTGTGAGTGAATGGTGTGTGAGTGTGCCCTGCGATGG
>JAODKL010000047.1:17213766-17229387 GCA_026780765.1 Petrocephalus schoutedeni
AATCTGACCCCAGAGCATCATTAAACGGTAGGCAAATTTCACATGGGGAAATTATCACGGGAAAAGGGTTAAACAGTTTGCAATTTGCAGTAAAGTGACCCTGCAGGAGTGTGCTTTTGCATACTTTTAGGAATAGCAGCTTGATCCAATTACCTATTTATATTGCCTTTAAATACAGAATTTTACAAAGTCACTGGTGCATAAAATGTTTGCTGTCAGTAACAGTTCTCCTGAGCCTCCTGAAAGCAGGGAAGCAGACACGCCACAGAGTGGCAGAGTGCTGGAGGAAAACATTATTTATATTTATTACCGAAATGTGGGCAGGAATGTGAAAGGTCCATATATCTGTGTCATCATACCTGTCAAAGCTTGCAGGCATAAATTCTTTTAAGGACAAAGAATTTTTCCACTAATTTGGCAACTTCACAAGGACTACATAATAAGTATCTATAAAAAATAATCATTATAAGTTTTTGGTTTTCAGTAGTTTCATTTGTTTAATTTATTTTTAAATAAAAAAATAACATTTAATTTAAATTCAAATTGTTTAAACTTTCAAAATCCTGGTTTGACCTGGTAGTGCCCAAAGAAAGGCGAATTCTGTTGGTATTTAAGCAGATGGTGCTCTGAACACTGCGCAGAATTGTTCACATTAAACCAGGGCTTTGGTGGGGAAGACGTAATATAAATGCTGACATGGCCATTTACAAAGATGACTTAAAAGCTACTGGAATGTTATTGGACCAAAAACAACATGAGGTGGTCAATTGCCATGTGATACGTGCATCGTGTGTTTCTGCACTAAAATCAGTAAAACAACAGGGGTGATTTTGCAATGTAGTGTACAGGATTCCAGTGTCACTACATTGCAGGTCCACCAGAGAAGTGTTATGATTATTTTGCATTTTTTTTAACAATCAGTTCCAAAGTGACATGCAGAGCTCACAGAAAGTACTGGGGCACTGGCTTATTCTGGAACAATGCTACAGATATATTGGTTTCATAGCAAAAGTCCATTGATAAGCAATTTTTAACATATTGTTTGCACTGACATTTTCTTTTTATTAAGTATCATAAGTTTTTTTGACTGACTCATTCATTTCTGTTATTGCCAATTTTGCCGTTTATTCCAGTTGTAGTCATTAGCTCCCAAAGGAATACTAAACATGAATGTTTGGTGTTTGGTTTGGTGTTACTAATTAAAAATCACCCAATGATGCTTGTCAATGAACTTTTAAACTCAGAAAAGCTCTTTCAGAACTATGATTTGGGTTTCGGTTTATTATTTCTGGAAATTAATGTTTTTCTCATATTTTATTTTAAAATATTTAATGCATATTTTCAAACAAAAGAATAAAGCGATTATTTTGTTATAAAACCAATAAATTTGCAATATTTCTACTGAATTAGGCATGTGCCCTGAGGCTTTCATTGAGCACCGTATATTTGAGAAAGCTGGTTCAGCCAATCCATTGAGCAGTTGGGGTTAAGGGTCCATGGTAAAGTTACTCTGCCAACTGTGGGATCTGAACCGTTGCCCTTCTGATCACGTGCACAGCATCCTTATCTGCACAACCCCCCCATGCCCAACTGTGCACATGCGCTAGGACCCAAATGTCTCAGATACCATCCACTAATTTAAATACGGGCCTGCTATCTAGTGTAGGCCCAGACCTTCCTACCAATAACGTTACTTTTTCGCTTTCCTCCATCACTGCGTTTATTTTTCTGTCTGTGACGATGGCCCTCTAAGATTCTTTGCAAAGGGGATTATCAGGACCTGGAGAGTCAAATGCTTAATGATGAGTGTTAAATCAGGGTGATGGATCACTGAAGGTGGAAATGTGAGAAGTGGTCGCCCAAGGACATGAAAATGACGGAAAGGGGCGTGGCAAGTCCTGAGTGGGAGGTCTGTAGGAACGCCCAGCTGCCTCCGCTCTCCTTAAGGCTTCTTGCCAGGAACACATACAGCCTGTCAAATTTTAAAAGCAGAAGACTGCAGAGCCTGCACTCCTTGGGCACGAAGACGTCCTCGCATGAATTTATTGACATGTTTTTTCTTGTTTTGCTTTTAATCGTTTAGCCGATCTGTTGTTGTTGCGTGACCAATACATGCAGAACCCAAAGGATTAACGAGGACACAGATTTGACGTAGTAAATTGCAGGACCTTTAAGGATTGAAACAGGTTCTGGGATTGCTCAGCAGAATTCGGAGTATGTAGTCCAGAAGATGGGGGATATCACTTTGGAGACTTGAACTCCTTTATGGACACCAGTGAAATATCAGCACATGCTAAACTGAGCAGATAAGAGGGGAGAGGAGAAGATAGTGCCGCTTCCCCATTTGTTGTCCTTCTGCCCCGGTAATCACCATGATGCTCAGTTTGAAGAGGAAGTTGAAGGGCGGACGCCGGCGAGGCAGCTCCTCCAGCTCCCCAGCCGAGCTGGACGACCGCGTGCTCATGGTCTGCGACGACATCCCGTCAGAAGCCTCGCCGGACTCCGCCTGGGAGTCGCGCGGCCACGGGGCCCGCTCCAGCCGGGGCTCCCACGCCACCGAGCCGGAGCTGGGAATCCAGCGGTGCCGCCAAGGCTCCCTCACCCTGCACCACGTTCAGAGGAGCCCGGGGGAATACTGCACCCTGCGCCTCAGGGAGCTGTATGTTCTTTCACAGGCATCTGCATGGCGGGGGCAGGGCGGGGGGGGTGGAGGGAGTTGGGGGGTTTTAGGTGTTATGCTCAGGGGTGAATTATCGGGGGGCTCCAGCTATAGGCAAAAATAGGCAGCTACCTAGGCCCCCTGAACTGCAGAGGAAGTGAAATGAAGCTTTGCCTAAGCTCCTGGAAAAGGTAGAGCCAGCCCTGAACATCATTATGGATGCTTGGTGCTTTAACTAAGCGATCCGTTTTTCCCAAGGCGGGGTAGGCCCCTGGTGTTTGCCCAGGCCCTAAGCTGTAGCCTAGGATAGCTGATGCGTTAACCTGCCCCTGGTTATCCTGCGGAGTGTTGTCCTGCAGTGCAGTCTCACATGTTCCGGAAAGTGAATAAACTTTTCAACTGTCTTGTCTCTCATCCACCTCTCAAAAACCGAACAAATGTTTTACGTCCCGTTACTTCTTTTATCATTTGGCTTGTTTATTTCTCTTTTCTTTGTGCCACACTCTGTGGTGTTTTCAACAGGTATTTTTATGGGACTTGAAATGGGACCAATTCTATCTGCATTATCATACCACTATATCTGAGAGTTTGTTAAATTTGACGAGCTACAGGAACCTTCTGGGCATGTTGAAGACGGTATTCCAAGTAGCCTCTTCTGAAATTGGCTCTGTACCACATTCCTGTCAGGAGACACGTCAGTTGTCTGCAGGCTGCCTCCAGCCATGAGCTGCAGATGTCCGCACACTTAGCGAGAGAAACAGACAGTTACAGGATTCTTATAACTTGCAAAATACTCCTGCTGGACTTTTCGTAGTCGAATTTGTAAGTTGGGAATAGACGGCATTATACATATGTTGTTACTTATGATCTGAATAAGTCTGATGATGTACTTGTTGTGCACACTGACCTCTCCAACACCCTCTGACTGTTTGTCCCCAGACCGCAGCTCATCGATATGAGCAAGGTGTACCAGCAGTCCAACATAGAGAACCTGGAGCAGGCTTTCGGTGTGGCTGAGAAAGACCTGGGGGTCACACGCCTGCTGGACCCTGAGGGTGAGGTTGCTGACAAATCAGACTTTGATCTCCTTTTTGATGTCCAGCTAAGGAAACAAAACGTAAGAGCAGACACACACAATCCATTCAGGGCCGAGGCCAGCAAGATCATGGCCACAGCTGAACCATCGTTCATAGCCTTCGTGTTAATACACCCCACCTTGCTTGTTTCTCCTCATCCTGTAAAGTCACATTTGTTGACCAGGAGCATTCAGCAGTTGCCCATTCATAATTCTCAGTCTGGTTCCTGATTACAAGGGGCTGAAGGATGCTTGTCCCCCCGCTCGTTTCTGCAGACGTGGACGTGCCACATCCCGACGAGAAGTCGATCATCACCTACGTCTCCTCCCTGTATGACGTCATGCCGCGCGTGCCTGACGTCCAGGACGGCGTCAGGGCAAATGTGAGCTTCGTTGTCTGACATTTAGCTTTTCAGATCAAGAAAGAGGGCAGCTTTCAAAAGCCCACTTTAGTGCTGATTTGGTCTCTTTTTCATCTTGTGTTCCCTGGCACTGACTGGGAGTGAGGCGTAAAACAGACACACGCTGGCTGTTAACACCCTCCGTCATCCACAGGAGCTGGAGCTGCTTTGGCAGGAGTACTATGACCTGGTGACCCTCCTGCTCCAGTGGATACGTCACCACATTGTCGTCTTTGAGGAGAAGAAGTTCCCTTCCAGCTACGAGGAGATTGACGTGAGTCTATAGGCTGAACAGCTGAAGGATTAATGAAAACATCAGACACTATGACAGGCCAATTGTCAGAATATGACTAATCTCTACATTCGTCCAAAGACCCACCCGATCATTTAATCTTTTTCAGTATCAGTTCAGAATTAATTTCAACAGCTCTGGGTGTGCTGATTTCACTAATGTCAACATACTCACTGGCATTTTCACATATCACCCTATGCAGTATATACTCAACATATATACTCAGTATATATGACGTTTGAAAGTCTAATGTGGGAAAGGCACCAGGCAAAGGAATCCCTCTTTCGGGGAAACAAAGAATAATTTATAGACAAACAGGAACTGCCTGTTTTGTAAGGCTAATAGACACGCTCCACGAGGATGTTTAGGTTTCGACATTAGAAGGAAAATCTCACATGCGACACGCTGAGATACAGAGGTGCTCTAGGAATATTGGATGGTTTAGAACATATTATTGAAGATGGAGAAAAGAAAAAAAATACTGAATAGTAAATCGAATGACTAACAATCCAGTGATATTTATGTGATATGAAAACAAGTTAGAGCAAAGTGTTTAACTGCACAAGCTGACAGCCGGATCTTCTCGGTACTCCTTTGGCCTGCATGCCATGCCTGGTTTCATTTGGAAGGCAGTAAACAGCAGGAAAGCCCTCTATCACGCAGGCATAAAACTAACAGGGTCATTATGGGATTCAGTTATTTCAGTCCATTATAGTCCATTGGCTTTATCAACATTTCAGTAAAATCAACAATAACGTCTTTAATTATCCCTGCACCTTTAATTCGATGCTCCCCCCAGTGATATTTAATGGAAAGCAGCCCCATTTCATATCAAACGCTTCCCTAACTTTGCAGATTCTGTGGCGACAGTTCCTAAAGTTTAAAGAGACAGAGCTCCCAGCCAAGGAGGCTGACAAAAACCGCTCCCGGCACATCTACAAGTCCTTTGAGGTGAGTCGGGGGCCCTGAGCCACACTGACTCCAGTGGGACATCGGGCAGGGCGGGAGGACTCAGCTTGGGCTCCTCTCTCTACAGGGCGCTGTCGATGGCGGCCAGGTCAAGGTGCCCCCCGGGTACCACCACATTGACGTTGAGAAGGAATGGGGCAGGCTGCACGTGGCCATCCTCGAGAGAGAGAGACTTCTCAGGACTGAGTTTGAGAGGTGAGTCTGCAAACGCTCTAGCATCAGATCTCCCGCGGCGCCGGATCACCACTGGCGAAGAAGCGGGCGGGTGATTTTCACCTTATTCACTTATTTTGGCCCTTCGAGGGACGCGGAGGCATCCGCATAGATTTCATGACGCGCGACCACTTGTGAGGACACACTGTAAAACTGAGCAGGGAACAGGCCCAGTGCCGAACACCCAGAGGACTGTGGGCGGGAGGAGATATGCAGCCGACAGCTCTGAAATGAGCGCTGATTATTCCTGTTGTATCCCTTTCATTAAACTCCCATATCACAAGCAACGGGGTGTGACGCTCGGCAGGGCTGGCTTCTGTCACAAGACCGCTGCGAGCTTGGCACTTATTAACCAGACGGTCGGCAGAGGAGCTGGGCTTTTAGCTCTCATCCCAGAGACTGCAAGGCAGCCCTGATTAGCCTCTCGGGCCGGAAGGTGCCCTCCGCACAGTCTGACGTTTCCCAGAAAGGCCTCGGTCCCGTGTGCGCCTCAGCCATGGCTCTGATACACGACAACTTACGCTTACAGTATCTGCTTCATCTCCGGGGGCAGTGAGTTTTCAGCTGTTTTCGTGTGTTTTTTATCTTTTTTTTCCCCGAGAGCTAATTATCTCAGTTTGTTTGCTATCATGTAAATGTGTGACTGTACATAAGAATTAATACATTTTCTTATATTCTGCATTCTTTTCTTATTTTTATTTGCATTGGAGACCAAAAGAATTAAAGGAATTAAAACTGCAATATCCATCCATCCATTTTCCAACCCGCTTATCCTGTTTAAAACTGCAATATATTTAGTTGAAAAATCAAAAAGTTACAATGGCTGCCCTGTACTTCCTTGATAACTGTCAGTATTCCATAGAATAATTCTGATAATCTATGTATAACTTTGTTGCAGATCCTTTGCCACATTTTGAGTGATATCATTTGTATCTATGTAATCCGTTCGTGATGCCACATGTTGAGTGATATCATTTGTATCTATGTAATCCGTCCGTGATGCCACATTTTGAGTGATATCATTTGTATCTATGTAATCCGTCCGTGATGCCACATTTTGAGGGATATCATTTGTATCTATGTAATCCGTCCGTGATGCCACATTTTGAGTGATATCATTTGTATCTATGTAACCCTTCCGTGATGCCACATTTTGAGGGATATCATTTGTATCTATGTAATCCGTCCGTGATGCCACATTTTGAGGGATATCATTTGTATCTATGTAACCCTTCCGTGATGCCACATTTTGAGTGATATCATTTGTATCTATGTAACCCGTCCGTGATGCCACATTTTAGCACGTCTAGCTCTCTGCAGCGTAGCACCCTTTTTCCACACTATGAGCTGTGCCCTTCGCTTCCTGGAATCTGTTCAGGCTGGAGCGCCTGCAGAGGGTCGTCAGCAAGGTCCAGATGGAGTCCGGGGTGTGTGAGGAGCAGCTCAACCAGGTGGAGACCCTGCTGCAGGCGGTGAGTTAGCCGGGCAGATCCACTGCCTCGGAACGGAAGGGCTGCCAGTTATAACTTGTTCAGATCTCTAGCAACTGCTCAGAAAGAGGCAGTTAGCAGTTAATGACACAGTGACTTATTATGCTACCTGACACCTTTCTTTAGGCATTTATTTAATAGAAATGTCAGAAAATGTATGGCGGTGTGACCCTCAGAGCAGCATTTAAAATGCCGGCTTCTGTGCTCCAGGACGTCCGGCAGCTGAATGCAGGGAAGCCGGCTCAGCACATGCCTGAAATGGAGAAGGACCTGGAGAAGGCAGAGGGCATGATCCGCCTGCTCTTCAATGACGTCCAGCTGCTTAAGGATGGGCGCCACCTACAGGCAGAGCAGATGTACAGGAGGTGAGACCTGCCTCATCAGAAATGGAGACAAATACGACAGGAAGTGTAAAGAAAACCACCAGAAGGATCATTTGGATGCATGAAGGTTCTTTTACAGAATATAACATGAAAACAAATATAGTGGCCACTGTATTAGGTACACCTAGCTAATACAGGGTCGCACCAACTTTATCTACAATAACAACTTTGAGGGTAGAGAAGCCTTCCACCATATCCAACACCAACAATTACACCAAATTCAAAACTGCTTAGATCATGCGTCTTAGCGATTCTAATGCTTAACCGAACCACAACTTAAGCTCATGACCCCGTCCCTGTGCTGTATGTATTGTGCAGCCATGTGATTGGCTGTGTGTAGTAGGATGTGTACCTAATAAACAGGCCACTGGGTGTATTTACAAAAGACGCCGTTTCATATTTAAGGTTTGCGGTTTTGCATGCATCAGTGAACATTTAAAGTGTTAAGCGATACCTGCTGTGTGCTTATCGCCAGAGTGTACCGTCTGCACGAGCGACTGGTAAACCTGCGCAGCGAATACAACCTGCGTCTGAAGTCGGGGGTGACCGGCGCTCAGATTCCCATCACCCCGACCCTCCAGCAGCCCCACATGAGGGCAAAGCCTCAACTGGACGAAGTGACTCTTCGCTACATCCAAGACCTGATGTCCTGGGTGGAGGACAACCAGCGGCGCGTGGATGGGGCAGATTGGGGCTCCGACCTCCCATCAGTAGAGTCCCAGCTGGGCAGCCACCGCGGTCTGCACCAGTCTATAGAGGATTTCCGCGCCAAGATCGAGCGGGCACACGCTGACGAGGTATAAATCTCAAGGCACACAAATATGTCCGTGCTCAGGAAATATATTGACACTATGCCAGAGAGATGTGCTGCTGTAATTGCTGCAAAAGGTGGACATACCAAATATTAAAGTTAAAAAAGCCACCACTGTATGTTTTGAAGTCCTTCGAAAATTGTTGTGAATGGGCTCCACTGTACTTTAAGACAATTAAATGTTTCATTGCTGTCTTCCAGAGTCAGCTGTCTTCAGTGATTAAGGGTTCTTACAGAGAATGCCTTGGCAAGCTGGATCTGCAATATGCCAAATTGCTGGTGAGTGCCAGCTTTTAATTGCGGTCTCTTCCAAAGGTCTCCGTTTGTTTACACCAGGCAGTTTGCAGAGAGTAAGCAATGGAGGGGTGACCAGTGTCGTCCTTCCACTTCAGAACTCCTCCAAGGCCCGTCTTCGCAACCTGGACCAGCTGCAGGCCTTTGTCAGTGCCGCCACGAAGGAGCTCATCTGGCTGAACGAGAAGGAGGAGGAGGAGGTGAACTATGACTGGAGTGAGCGCAACACCAACATGACCACCAAGAAAGACAACTACTCGGTACGAGCCCTCAGGATGGATGCGCCTAGATGGGGAAATATCCCGCAGGACATTCCGATGACCTTGGGCAACGTTATCACTTTGATAATCGAGACTGTTGTGGTTCTGTGCGGTATTCATTGAGGAGACTTGTAGCATTTGCATATTATTGCCCCGTCCTGGGTCAGGGTCTGATGCGTGAGCTGGAGCTTAGAGAGAAGAAGGTCAACAGTGTGCATGCAACTGGAGAAAAGCTCCTGAAGGACGGCCACCCGGGCAGGAAGACCGTGGAGGTGGGTGAGGTGAACGCTGGATGGCTGAAAGCTGGCAGCTCCCATTCCCATGTCCCTCACCTTGTTCCTACCTCTTCCCCAAGGCTTTTATTGCCGCGCTGCAGACCCAGTGGAGCTGGATCCTCCAGCTGTGCTGCTGCATCGAGGCCCACCTCAGGGAGAACTCCGCCTACTTTCAGGTAGGCCGAAGCCTGGGACCCCCCCACGCGGCCCAGAAGGATAAGCGGTTTCAGAAAATGGATGGATGAATGGATGGTGTTTGCTTATTTATTTACATATGTTGCATAGGAAAGGGGTTCTGGAAGATGGCTGGATGGATAGATGACGGACTGATTTATTATTATTAGAATTATGACCGATGCTGTTTATTTGAAAACCATTCATAAAATTATTCCTACTTGTATCGTCATTTTCTCCCATGTTTCTGTGCAGTTCTTCTCTGACGTCCACGAGGCCGAAAGCCGGATGAAGAAGATGCAAGAGACCATGAGGAAGAAGTATACCTGCGAGCGCTCCGTCACGGTGACGCGGCTGGAGGACCTCCTGCAGGACGCCGCGGTGCGTGCTGCGCCGTCTCCCGCCCCACTGCCCGCCCAGGCCGCCGCCTGGCCGTCCCATTGCCTGCTCGGCCTACCTGGCGCTCAGTGCTCTCTCTCGTCTTCCTCAGGAAGAGAAGGAGCAGCTGAATGAGTTCAAGACTCTGGTGGAAGGAATGAACAATCGGGCCAAGACTATTGTGCAGCTCAAGCCACGCAACCCAGCCTGCCCTCTGAAAGGCCGCGTGCCCCTCCAAGCCGGCTGTGACTTCAGACAGATGGAGGTGAGATGCAGTCACTGCTCTTGAAAGAGGATTGATCCACAATCAATATTTAGCCATGGGATGAGATCATGGGCTGCAGGATGCGTCTGGATGGGGGAGGAGTCACATCCGCTTGTTGAGATTGCCAGTGCTGCTGATGACTCATCACAGATTTCTTTTATGATTGTTCATTACTGCACGGGTAATGACTGAAGCCACCCAGTCCATGGGGTGAGACACAGAAACAGGACTCTGAAGGCATTCGAATAGTTTACCTTGCACTTTCCCCCTCGTCCCAGATCACGGTTCACAGAGGTGACGAGTGTGTGCTTCTGAGCAACTTGCAGCCCCAGAAGTGGAAGGTGCAGAACAGCTCTGGGCACGAGGCCGTCGTCCCCTCTGTCTGCTTCCTCATCCCTCCACCGAACAGCGAGGCCTTGGACACCGTCTCTAGGTCAGCCTTGCCGTCCCGGGTATCTGCAGATGTCCTCCGGACTGGCCCACGCAAGGCTGACCCCTCATTTATGTCCCCCCAGGCTTAGCACTAGCGTCCAAAAGCTGATGGCACTCTGGCAGAAGCTACACCTCGACATGAAAGTCCTTCTGTCCTGGCAGTACCTGATGAGGGACATCCAACAGATCAACTCCTGGAACACCATCATGGTGCGAAACCACAGCCGCCCATCTCCCAAATGGCTTATCCAGCTCATGGACACAGTGTGCATAGTCATATACTTCTTTAGTAACTCATTTCGAGGCAGCCCTAGCATGCGCCGCAGAGACTCCTGCTAATAGAGTTGGTGTTACCCAAGTGTCATTCTGGGCTGGTCATTCAGATGTGTGCCGTGGGCACTAGTGTTTGAATTGTATCTGTGGTCGGCGACAGTCAAAGTTATGGACCTTTAGGGTGGTGGTGTTTCGCTGCCCAGTCTTAGCCACACCCATGCCCACACTTAACCACTCCCAGGGCCTCCCTTAGCCACACCCATGCCCACACTTAGCCACTCCCAGGGCCTCCCTTAGCCACACCCATGCCCACACTTAGCCACTCCCAGGGCCACCTTTAGCCACACCCATGCCCACACTTAGCCACTCCCAGGGCCACCTTTAGCCACTCCCATGCCCACACTTAGCCACTCCCAGGGCCACCTTTAGCCATTCCCATGCCCACACTTAACCACTCCCAGGGCCTCCCTTAGCCACACCCACACTTAGCCACTCCCAGGGCCTCCCTTAGCCACACCCACGCCCACACTTAGCCACTCCCAGGGCCACCTTCAGCCACTCCCATGCCCAGACTTAGCCATTCCCATGGCCACCTTTAGCCACACCCATGCCCACACTTAGCCACTCCCATGGCCTTCCTTAGCCACACCCCTGGATTTCCTTAATATTTTTCAGCATGATTCGTGCTAATAAGCTAGTAAACAACACATGGATTTCTCAAGCAATGGTCCACGCTTATACGCGAGTATAACATGCATGAGTTTTTCTATTAATTATATGCCTGCCTGCCATAGTTATGCAGGAAAAAGCAAGGACTTAATTTAAAAACATGTGCATTTAAAAACAGCATAATAAACAGGAGAGACATATTTTTTAATTTCATTAGCGATTCCGAGAAATTTAAAATAGTTCATGGGGGGGAAAAAGAACTGCCGCGTGCTGTTTTCACAGATTTTTTTAATATTAGTATGAAGCCTCTTTAAATAGAGGCAGCCTAGAACAAGTAGTTAAAATTCTAAGCAGCATTGATGTCTGTGACATCAGCTCCTTGACCTTTAGATCCGTCTTTTTAAAGCTGTTTGTATGCCCATTTCGGCTCAGTTGGGACTCACTGCCTTCCCGTCTCTCCCTCCCACCTGCTGTCCAGTTTAAGACGCTGAAGGTCGAGGAGTATAAGCGGGTCTTCTGCAGCTTGGAGGTGCACTACCAGGACTTCCTGCGGGACAGCCAGCACTCCCAGCTGTTCGGGCCTGAAGACCGGCTGCATGCGGAGAGCAGCTACGGCAAGGCCTCTCAGCACTATGAAGGGCTGCTGTGCTCCTTGGAGAGAGGTGTGCATCAAAGCGTCTCACAAGGAGGGGCTCTGCTTTGCCTCTTCACCTCATTCCAAAGTGCACCTTCAATTCTTCTGTCCTTTCATTGACCAGAGCAGATTTCATTTGCGCATTAGTGCAAAAGCCTGTGTTATATTCTATGAAATGTTGACTCGTCAGAAAACATTTTCCTCTATCAATTTACTGTTGGAACAGAACTCTTGTTATGGCTTTTTCTGTGGATCTTAACATATTCTGAGTTCGGTAAAAAAGTAAAATGTCAATGTTACATTTACTTTTCAGTGTCACTGGTTGGCCATAGCGGTGAGTTAGGTCGTGATGTTCCATTTTTATGTTTGCTGGAATGTTAATGAACCCACCCGTCTTTTTTAAACTATTCAGTCACACTGATTGGACTACTAACGATAGAGGTGTACTGCCCAATGCATGGTGTGCCACCGTGTGATTTCTGGCCCTGAAATGAAAAGGTGCTGCTTCCGTCAGATACTGCTGCCTGTCCGGAAAGATGCGCTTTCGTTGTCTCTCACAGGAGCTGAAAGGCATAACTTTCAAATTAATTATAGCAATAGTGCCTGTGTGGTGCAAAGTATGATATCTAATGTCTAGTTTCATTTTAATTTTATGTAGGTTGGTTCTCAGAGTAATTATTCAGGCATTGAGGGGCGGGGTCTGAGGAGTGCCCTAACCCCAGTTTCCCCAGGCTTGCTGCACTCTGCCCCCCCCCTCTAACTCCAAAGCTTGTTCCAACTTCTCTGTGTATCTATTTGTCTCATGGAAAGCAAAATGAGATAGATGAGAAGGCAATTTGATGGAGTATTATTATTATTATTGGTATTATTATCAGCATGACTAAGGACATGGAAAAGTTTTGCAGTGAGGCTCTGTTCCCAGACCGTTTTAACACGCTCTTCGACCTGCTTTTAACACACTCTTTAACGCACTGCTGCGTGTTCAGGTGAGCAGGAAGAGTCGGTGTGCAAGAGCTACATCAGCCAGCTGAAGGAGCTGCAGCTGAAGCTGGAGGAGTGGGAAGCTCGCACCGTCAGCCGCATCCGGCAGCCCATGGAGAAGGAGCCGCTGAGGGACTGCGCGCAGAAGGCCACCGAGCAGGAGGTAGGGCCCTCCAGCCTGCCTGGCCTCTCCGCCCCGTCTCCGCCTGTCCTGTGCACGCTCATCACTCCATGCTCCCCGTCTCGGCCTGTCCTGTGCATGCTCATCACTCCATGCTCCCCGTCTCGGCCTGTCCTGTGCACGCTCATCACTCCATGCTCCCCGTCTCGGCCTGTCCTGTGCACGCTCATCACTCCATGCTCATCGGCACGTCTACACTGTGTGTGAGATAAATCGTTTTCATCGTTTGAAAGTGTGAGTAATCGTTAGAAATAAATATTGGCAAACTTTCGGATTTAAAATTCGGCCTTGAAGGCCACGCCGGCCACCTGGCTGACTTAATCTGTTGTTTCGTTCTCGGGTGAGTGGGGCCAGAATGGGCAGAGGAATTTGACAGAGACATTGAACAAAAGAGTGAGATGGGAAATGGTGAAAGGGAACAATCAACAAGCAGATGGGAGCTGCTGACTGGCACTGCCGTCAGAGCCCTGAGTGGGGGGGGGGGCAGTGAGTCAGGACAAGGGAGCTGGGTCGGGTGGATTCAGTTGCCCAGCCCTTTTTCCTGAGCTGGCTGGGAGAGCCCCAGCTCACTGACCGGCCGGATCCACAGGAGCACGGCTCCCTGGCGGAGGGAGAGCAGGGAGAGCCCCAGCTGACTGGGGCAGGGAGAGCCCCAGCTGACTGGGGCAGGGAGAGCCCCAGCTGACTGACCTTCCTCCGCATCGCTGTGTCTCTATGGAGCCCCATGATGATTTTGTAGGAGTGCTGCTGGCTCCCCTGCTGTCCCTCCTGGGGCTCCTTCTGCTGGCCGTGCTCTCGCTGCTTTTCCACTTCGACTTGCTAGAGGCCATTTGCCCTGCTGGGCTGTTCAGGCAGGCAGGACCCACTGACCAGGACCAGCACCAGCACCGTGCCCAGCCATGGGTACTTTGGGGTCTGAGCCGATCTGCATTATGCCTATGAAATGATTAATGCTTTACCTGACCTTGTGGTTTTTTAACAGGTGCTGTTCTTTGCTGATTCGTCTGCAGCAAATCAGCTTGTAAAAGTGCCTTTTTGTAACGTCTTGGAAATGTTCTGTTCTTGTTTCATTAGAAAGTTCAGACCGAACTGCAGGGCATCAAAAAGAGCCTGGAGATGATGGTGCCGAAGGCAGAGACGGTGCTGGCTTCCCCCGTGCAGGCCAGTTCTGCCCCTGTTCTGCGCTCCGAGCTGGACGTCACCTTAAAGAAGATGGACCATGTCTACAGCCTGTCCTCTGTGTTCCTGGACAAGTGAGTATCATCCAGGGCTGTTTTTCTGCCTTGTCTCCATGAGGAAATTTGGCCTGTTATATTTCTCTTGGCTCACAGGCTAACAATCTCTCATATGCATTACCTAAGCAAAGAAACAGGCAAGTGTTTCACGTGAAAAATGGCCGTGTGTGTGTGGCATTGCATGAGGTGGTAACGTCTGTCTCCCCTCCCCCCGACCTCGTGCCCTTCTCTTGGCAGACTGAAGACCATAAAGGTAGTCATCCGCAGCACGCTTGGCGCTGATGAGGTGCTGAGAAGGTACGAGGGCCGTCTGCGTGAGGTCAGGAAGGTGCCCGTCGATGCCACGGAGCTGGAATCCGACCAAAATGAGCTGAAGGTAACGTGTGGCCCCCACGCCGTGATACAGCGGTTTACAGAGATGTCTTAGTGTTCCATAAAAATGTGTTGCTGTGGGATTACACTGTGCTGTTTTGTTTTAATCTAGCTGATGAAAAAGGTCTCTGATACATTAAAAACGGTTCTTTGAAGACTGAGCAGGATTAAGTTCAGAAACGGGATAGAATTTGGGTGTTTTCACACTTGGTCCCTCTCAGCCCTCAAAACAAACTCAAAGCCATTAGTCAGCAGTTTTTGCGTATGTCAAATCTCCAAACAAACTCAGAGCCCTCTGAAATGAACTGAACCGACACCGCCTAGGGACATGGTCTCCGTACGATTTGTCCACGCTGTAGTTTGCTTAACCTGTGCAGTGTGAACATAAAATGTCCCGGTTTACGTCACCTTTTGCCATTGCATTTTAGCCCCCTAGGCTTGCCATTGACATATCACTATTTCACTGGCACGTTACCCATAATCCAGTGCAGATACGGCCTGAGAGCTCCAGAGGAACTATCGTCTGAACAGAAAGAGGACTGTAGACCCCAGTAGAGCTGAAATGGACCCGAAGGAGAACCGAGTCCTGTTTCAAATGAACTCACAAAAAGAACCAAGTGCCAAAGGCGTAGATTTGGTTAGGGATGGTAGGGACATATGAACATAAATAATATACAAACGAGAGGAGGCCATTCGGCCCATCAAGCTTATTTGGGGAGAATTTAACTAATATCTCAGAGTTGTTAAAATCTTGTCTAGCTCTGATTTAAAGGAACCAAAGGATTTAGCTTGCACTACACTAACAGGAAGACTATTCCATACTCTAAATACACGCTGTGTAAAGAAGTGCTTCCTTAAATCCAGTTTGAAATGTTCTCCTGCTAATTTTCACCTATGGCCACGAG
>JAODKL010000047.1:17230845-17249024 GCA_026780765.1 Petrocephalus schoutedeni
ACAGGAAGACTATTCCATACTCTAACTACGCGCTGTGTAAAGAAGTGCTTCCTCAAATCCAGTTTGAAATGTTCTCCTGCTAATTTTCACCTATGGCCACGAGTTCATGTCCTTAGCAGTACTGTGGGAATACCTTATTTAACTAGGGCGACAGGGATGCTCAGGGCAGATTTGGTCCCCACCAGTCAAACCTTTGCCCTAGCTGAGACCTTTTTCTGTCGACTATTTGGTCCACTTTAACAGGACTAAGTTTGGTTCATTTAAAAATGTACCACTTTTCCTGTACTGAAAAGGCAATTGACAGATGGATGGATAATAATCCCGGATTATTTATCTGACCTCCCTCCCGTGCAGGAAATGCGGGCCGAGGCGCGGGAGCAGCAGCCTCTGTTCGAGCAGCTGGACGCAGAGCTGCGCGAGGCCACGCAGGTCAGCGAGCACATGTCGCGGGTACACAGCGAGCGCGACGCCGAGCTGGAGCGCTACCGGCAGACGGCGTGCGGCCTGCAGGAGCGCTGGCAGGCCGTCTTCGCCCAGATCGACCTGCGGCTGCACGAGCTGGAGTACCTGGGCCGCCAGATGCGCTCCTACCGCGGCTGCTACGAGGCGCTGATGCTGTGGGCCGCCGACGCCAAGCGGCGCCAGGAGGCCGTCCAGGCCATGCCCGTCGGGAGCGGCGACGCGCTCCGGGAGCAGCTGTCCCAGGAGCAGGTGAGGCGGCCTCTCACATCTCTGCGCCGTGATTCCTCAGTGAATGAAAGGACCAGATCTCTGAGTGATAGACCTTCTTTAACTATGTACTGTCTGTAAAGCTAAGTGCTCTTTGTATCCATGACATCCTACACAGAAACTCTTGGAAGAAATTGAGAAAAACAAAGAAAAGGTGGACGAGTGTCAGAAACATGCCAAGGCCTACATTGACGCTATCAAGGTAACCCTGCAGACTGTGGGAAGTCAATGCATCAGATGTTTTCACCTTAGTACCAAGTCTAGGCACTTGGGCGTTTACATTTTCATATATTGCCGATTAAACCTGCTGAACCATTAAGTATGAGAGAGAAAGGCCTTTGATGATATTTTAAATTGATTTAAACGCACAACCCAAAAATCTTGTTGATTCAGGATTACGAGCTTCAGCTGATAGCTTACAAAGCCTTGATTGAACCCTTGGCTTCTCCACTGAAGAAAACCAAAATGGAGTCTGTCTCAGACAACATCATCCAGGAAGTAAGTGTTACGTTTCAGTGGGATCGCAGGTTAAAAAGGCACCTATTGGTATTCATTGTGTGTTGTGGTGATGCATGTTATTTAGACACTAGTTATGTGCTGTAAGTCTAATGAATGTTTTTCCCCCAGTATGTTACGTTGCGGACTCGCTATAGTGAGCTTATGACTTGGACCAGCCAATACATCAAGTTCATTATTGGCTCACAGCGCCGCCTGGAGGATGAGGAGGTATGCTACACACACTCCCGGAGGAAAGAGCAGCATTGACATTGTAACACTACCCAAACATCTGTGGTGGCAATATATAACATCATGTGTATGACATTACAGATTGCTGCTGGACAGACTGGGAAACATTATTGCTGTAATTATATTAAATAATTAGATGGCATAAGCAATTAAAATTGAGGAATTGCAAATAGAATGTAAAATATATTTTGTTAAAGGTTCTGAACTGACAGATATCTAGAGTTTTAGTGAATATATTTGCCTAGATATCAGTGTTTGGTTCCATTTGTTTGAACAGTTACTAAGCCTGTCCAAACCCTAATCCTGTCTCATCCTGGTTAGCGAGGCGCTAATCTGTAGCCAAAGAGACATTTGCCAGTATCCTGGCACCACTCTGCATTATTTAGTGGTATCTGCCTGCCATTCACTGCATACATGCCAGTCCGTAACTGGGCACCAGCCCTTTGCAGATGCACGCGTGGCAGTGTCCATTCAGCCTGAAGCAAACTCACTGTCCTAATTTCCCAGTGTCCAGACTTTCATTTATAAGAGATTATAACTTAGATATAGAATATCTAAGCAGTGGACCGTGTTCTTCCGGAGTAACACCATTCCCTACTCAGTTAATGGTGTTCTCTGTGAATCCTCATAAGCTTTCTTGACAGCTCACCGCCTTCTATTTGTTTTCTACATGTATTATTTGTTCGGTCCACCGACACAGTGTTACTGCTCAGACAGAGTCTGCTTCAGAACTGAGTGCCATGTCTTCTTGAATTCTTTTCTCTGGCCGACACAATTTATTTTTTATTACTATATTTTCCCCGTTTCTTTTCTAACCGTAACGTTTTTTTCTGTTTGCTTTCCTAAAATGCTTGCCAGTGCTTTGTCATGATGAATTTTAATCTTGTTTGGCTGCTAAAGAGGTAAATTATCCACAAAGCACCAGTTTCTTATTGAATCAACCTCCTCCATTCTTCATCACCAGGCTTCAATCCCTGCTTTGGGTCCTGAACGTGATCCGCTCCGTAACGTAGTACGAAGCAAACAGCTATATGGTGCTATGTTGCTATATTTGGCACAGCATCTCATGAGGCTATCTGGTTGTCTGTCAGGTTCAGACATTATTGTTACATGCATTATTATAACCAGGAAAATACACACATATATATATTAGGGTGACCGGAGCACACTAACCTACTTCAGGTGTTTCGAAACGTACTTTTCGGTTTCCTTGTGCTTTGATTATTTTGTTTCCTTGATTGAAAGACTCATTCCGCTGTTTCACATTGACATTAGTAACAGATGTATGATTATCAGAATCTGACCAATCAGCACACAGCAAGAACTTGTGTGAAATCCAAGTGCTTTTATTTGAAGTGGTAGAATACAAATCCTGTCCCAGCTGGGGGAGTGTGTCCTCCCTGACATGGATTACCTGGTCACCCAAATATAAACATAGGGTGCACATTTGATAGTACCACACACTGAATGCAGGTTTTAGAACACTATCCTGGGAAACCAATATTAATATATAAGCACCACCTTTGGTTCATAACAAGGACACATGGCCATGGGATTGTGAAGCAGGGTCGTCCTCCACCACATGCTTTTTCTTTGCCGCATCACTCAGCTGTGTCTTCTAAGGCAGAGGATTGGGGGTTGGCTAGGTGATCACGTCTTAGCTCAGAACCTCAAATTCCTCTCATTCGATTTAGCATTTCTTTAAAAGCAAAGATAAAAAAAAAATACTAAATTTAAACATATTTTATATATTCTTAATTTGACGCTTGTCGTCTTTAAAATCATTGCCATACACTTCTCATTAGTGTATCTTACTAGCGTCTTTTCATATGTGCCATTTACCTTTTGACGACAGCTCAGATTCAGGACAGTACCTTAGAGGAGATTTTTCTTTTTGTTTGCTTGTTTTTCAGCATAATGCCAGAAAAAAACACCAGAAAAGTAAAAGACTTCACATTGACATTGTCGACCCTAATGTGTTGTGGAACGTGTTGTGTAATAAGTAATGTTTCATTCTGTTTCCCATACATTAACCCGAATGTCACGTGACATCTTTGATAATATTCCAGCGCAGGGTAGTGTATATTTTACTTTGCCTGTAGCTATGTACCTGCAATTTATTGAGCTAATTAATTAACAATTTTCTTTGCTGTTTGCTTCCAATACGCAGAAAGCTACTGAGAAACTTAAAGAGGAAGAAAGGAGGAAACTGGCAGAGATGCAGGCTGAGTTGGAGAAACAGAGGCAGTTGGCGGAGGCTCACGCGGAAGCCATCGCCAAAGCAGAGCGAGAAGCCGAGGAGCTGAGGCTCAAGATGAAAGAAGAGGTCACCAAAAGGGAAGTGGTGGCCGTGGATGCAGAGAAGCAAAAGCACAATATCCAGCAGGAGCTGCACGAGCTGAAGAACCTCTCAGAGCAGCAGATACAGTCGAAGAGCCAGCAGGTGGAGGAAGCCCTGCAGAGCCGGACCAAGGTTGAGGAAGAGATTCACCTAATCAGGATCCAGCTGGAGACGACGACGAAGCAGAAATCCATGGCTGAAGCTGAACTCCGTGAGCTACGGGGGAGGGCGGCTGAAGCCGAGCGCCTCAGGAAGGCTGCTCAGGAGGAGGCGGAAAAGTTGCGCAAGCAGGTGAATGAGGAGTCCCAGATGAAGCGTAAAGCAGAAGAGGAGCTGAAGCGCAAAGCGGAAGCCGAGAAGGAGGCTGCCAGGCAGAAGCAGAAAGCCTTGGAGGACCTGCAGGGGTTCAAGCTGCAGGCCGAAGAAGCTGAGAGGAGGATGAAGCAGGCCGAAGTGGAAAAGGAGAGGCAAATCCAAGTGGCCTATGACGTGGCACAGAAGAGCGCAGCCACAGAACTGGAGAGCAAACGTGTATCCCTGGCAGACAAGACATCAGAACTGGAAGAGTCGCTGAAGCAGCAGCACAGCACTGTCTTACAGCTTCAGGAAGAAGCCGAGCGGCTTAAGAAGCAGCAGGTGGATGCCGACAAAGCCAGAGAAATGGCAGAGAAGGAGCTGGAGAAGTGGAGGCAGAAGGCTAACGAAGCTCTAAGGCTGAGACTCCAAGCTGAGGAGGAGGCCCTGAAAAAGAGCCAAGCTCAGGAGGAAGCCGAGAGACAGAAGGAGGACGCAGAGCGGGAGGCGAAAAAGAGAGGTAAAGCTGAAGAATTTGCCCTGAAGCAGAAGGAGATGGCGGAGCAAGAGCTGGAGAAACAAAAGAAAATAGCAGAAGAAACAGCCCAGCAGAAGCTCTCCGCAGAGCAGGAGCTAATCCGTCTTAAGGCTGACTATGAGCATGCTGAACAGCAGCGCTCACTTCTAGACGACGAGCTCAACCGCCTGAAAAATGAGGTTAATGCAGCTGTGCAGCAGAGGAAACAGCTGGAAGACGAGTTGGCCAAAGTGCGATGTGAAATGGATATACTTCTTGAGCATAAGGCCACGGCAGAGCAGGAGACCTTGTCTAAGACTGAAAAGAGCAAGCAGCTTCTCGAGACCGAGGCAGCGAAAATGAAGAAGCTGGCGGAGGAAGCTTCTAAGCTCCGATCTATCGCAGAGGAAGCAAAGAAGCAGAGACAGGTGGCTGAGGAAGAAGCAGCACGGCAGAGATCTGAAGCCGAGAGAATCCTCAAAGAGAAGTTGGCCGCTATTGATGAGGCAACCCGGTTGAAAACTGAAGCTGAGATTGCTCTCAAGGAGAAAGAGTCTGAGAACGAAAGGCTCAGAAGACAGGCTGAAGATGAAGCCTACCAGAGAAAGATGCTGGAAGACCAAGCAGCGCAGCACAAGAAAGACATCGAGGACCAAATTTCCCAACTCAAAAAGTCCTCAGATGCTGAAATAGAAAGGCAGAGGGTAATTGTAGAGGAGACCTTGAACCAGAAGAGCATAGTTGAGGAGGAAATACACATTCTCAAGATCAACTTCGAAAAGGCTTCAGCTGGCAAGAAGGACCTTGAGCGGGAGTTGAACAAGCTGAAAAGTATCGCAGAAGAAAGTCAGAGGAGCAAACAAAAGGCAGAAGAAGAAGCAGAGAAGCTCCGCCGGCTAGCCCTGGAGGAGGAAAAACTGAGGAAGGAAGCAGAGGAAAAGGTGAACAAGATTGCTGCCGCAGAAGAGGAGGCTGCTAGCCAGCGGAAGGCTGCGCAGATGGAGGTCGAGCGCCTGAAGAAGAAAGCTTCAGAAACTAACAAGCAGAAAGAGAACGCCGATATGGAAGCGGAGAAGCAGATTGCTGTCGCCCAAGAGGCTGCAGAAAAATGCCTTGCTGCAGAACAGAAAGTGCAGGATGTCCTCGTGCAGCAAAAAGAGGACCAGCTCATTCAGGAGAAGCTGAAGGAGGAGTTTGAGAAAGCCAAGAGGCTCGCAGAAGAGGCAGAGAAGGCCAAGGAGAAGGCAGAAAAAGAGGCGGCCCTGCTTCGGCAAAAGGCGGAGGAGGCGGAGCGCCAGAAGCAAGCTGCCGAGGAGGAAGCTGTCAAGAAAGCCAGAGCTCAGGAAGATGCGGAAAGGCTGAGGAAGGAGGCGGAACTGGAGGCTTCAAAGCGAGCCGAGGCTGAAGCTGCGGCCCTGCAGCAGAAGCAGCAGGCCGATGCCGAGATGGCAAAGCACAAGAAGCTGGCTGAGAAAACACTCAAGCAGAAGGATAAAGTTGAGGAGGAATTGTCAAAGGTGAAGATGCAGCTGGACGAGACGGATAAACAGAAAGCTCTCCTGGATGATGAGCTAAAGCGCCTCAAGGACGAGGTGGGCGATGCAATCAAGCAGAAGGCCCAAGTAGAGAATGAGCTTCAGAGCGTCAAGCTGCAGATGGAACAGCTCTTCCAGAAAAAGCTTGAGATTGAAGAGCAGAACAAGCAGCTGATTAAAAAAGACAAGGATAGCACACAGAAGTTTCTGGAGGAGGAAGCAGAGAAGATGAAGAATCTGGCTGAAGAAGCGGCTCGCCTCAGCTTAGAGGCTGAGGAGGCTGCTCAGATGAGGCTGCTTGCAGAGTCCGACCTCGCGCAGCAGAGAGCGCTCGCCGATAAAATGCTCAAGGAGAAAATGCAAGCTATCCAGGAGGCAACTAAACTGAGAGAAGAGGCAGAAATGCTCCAGAAGCAGAAGGATCTGGCTCAGGAGCAAGCTAAGAAGCTGCTGGAAGACAAGCAGCAGATGCAGCAGCGCTTGGAAGAAGAGACAGAAGGCTTTCAGAAGTCCCTGGAAGCAGAGCGTCTGAGACAGCAGGAGATCATTGCTGAGGCAGAGAAACTGAAGCTGAGAGTCTCTCAGCTCAGTGGCGCCCAGTCAAAAGCCGAAGAGGAGGCCAGAAAGTTTAAGGAGCAAGCTGATAGCATCAGCGCTCGTCTCCATGAGACCGAGAGCTCGACAGCTGAAAAGCTCGCAGATATGCAGAAATTAGAGGTCCAGAGGTTACAGAGCAATAAAGAGGCGGAGGATCTTCGCAAGGCAATCGCTGATCTCGAAAAAGAAAAGGAGAAATTAAAGAAGGAGGCAGCAGAATTACAGAATAAGTCAAAAGAGGTATAGTGTCAGATTGTTATCATTGAAATCTACGTCAAATTAAAATGTAACCCTCTAAAAACTAACAGAGCTAAGTTACTAGGTGTACATTTATGTATTTATTTGAATTAGACTAATAATATTATATGGGCAGCAGTTTCTACATTAATGATAATGGTGCAGAGTCATTTTTAAATGTATTCTAAATATATAAACATATGCATACTGGACCGAAATGTAGATTTTAATGTAAATATGAAATGTAAATATGTAGCAGCTTCATGTAAACTATAAAAAGCTGCTCATTTTATGTGTGACATGTTTGTGGTTGAGTTTAATTTCTTTTGATATTTTCTTGTCTTTTTACAATAGATGGCTAATGCGCAACAGGAACAAATTAAGCAGGAAAAGACAATCCTGGAACAGACTTTCATAACAGAAAAGAAAATGCTGCTTAAAAAAGAGAAACTCATTGAGGATGAGAAGAAGAAGCTGGAGAAGCAGTTTGAGGATGAGGTTAAGAAGGCCAGAGCTCTGAAAGATGAACAGGAGCGCCAGAGGAAGCAAATGGAGGAAGACAAGAAGCAGCTGCAGGCCACCATGGATGCTGCACTAAAGAAGCAAAGAGACGCCGAGGAGGAGATGCGCAATAAGCAGAAAGAGATGCAGGAACTCGAAAGGAAGATGCAGGAGCAGGAGAAGCTTCTAGCGGAGGAGAACAAAAAGCTGCGTGAGAAGCTGCAGGAGCTGCAGGTCTTTGAAAAACCGGCAGCATCTAATACAAAGGAAATCGAGATTCAGACAGATGTGGTTCCTGAAGAACAGTTGATTGCAAAGACAGCAGTAGAAACAACAAAGAAGGTCTTCAATGGTTCTGGGGAAGTTCCAGGCCATTCGATGAAAAATGAAGAGCCACGCTTGGCATTTGAGGGTATTCGGGAGAAAGTCCCTGCAAGTCGGCTCTATGAAATTGGACTGTTATCCAAAAAAGAGTATGACAAGTTGAAGAAAGGCAAAACAACTGTGCAAGACCTCAGCAAAACTGATAAACTGAGATTTTGTCTGAAAGGAGAACACGGCATTGGTGGTGTCTTAATTCAGCCTAACCAAAAGCTGAGCATCTATCAGGCCATGAAGGAGAACAAGATAGCACCTGATACAGCTTTGATGCTTCTTGAAGCTCAGGCAGCCACGGGACACATGATAGATCCAATAAGAAACCAGAAGTTTTCTGTTAATGAAGCTGTAAAACAGGGCTTAATTGGTCCTGAACTACATAATAAAATGTTATCTGCAGAAAGGGCAGCCACAGGTTACAAAGATCCTTACACAGGCTCTAAAATATCACTTTTTGAAGCAATGAAAAAACATTTAATTGTACAAGATCAAGCCATTAGACTTCTTGAAGCTCAGATAGCTACAGGTGGAATTATAGATCCAGTCAATAGCCACAGAGTGCCTATGGAGACAGCTTTTAAGGAAGGTCAGTTTGATGCAGAGACTAACAAAATTCTGTCAGATCCTACTGATGACGCAAAGGGGTTTGTTGATCCAAACACTCAAGAGAACCTCACATACTTGCAACTAATGCAAAGATGCACTTCAGATCCTGAAACTGGCGTGCTCTTCCTACCCATTACGGAAAAGGCAGCAAAAAATGAAAGGACTTACACTGATGAAGAAACCAAGGATGTATTTGGCAAAACCACGGTCTCTGTTCCATTCGGAAGGTTCAAGGGAAAGACGGTGACCATCTGGGAAATCATCAACTCTGAGTACTTTACAGAGGAGCAAAGAAGGGATCTAATACGGCAGTACAAGACTGGGAAAATCACAGTGGAAAAAATTATTAAAATTGTTATTACAGTAGTTGAGAGCAAAGAGAAAAAGAATGAAATTGCTTTTGAAGGTCTTAGAACTCCTGTTCCTATCTCTGAACTTCTGGACTCTAAACTTATCAACAAAGATTTATACAACAAGCTGCACAATGGTGAAACATCAGTTAAAGAAGTCTCTGAGCTTGAGCATATTAAAAAAGCATTAAAAGGCACAACCTCTATTGCTGGAATAATTATTGAATCAACAAATGAGAAAATTCCAATATATCAGGCCTTGAAGAAAGGCATCCTGAGGTTTGGGCCTGCATTAAATCTGCTGGAAGCTCAGGCTGGGTCTGGATTTATGATAGACCCAGTCTCAAATCAGAAATTCACTGTTGATGAGGCTGTTAAATCAGGGCTTGTTGGTCCCGAGTTGCATGAAAAGCTGCTGTCGGCTGAAAGAGCTGTTACTGGGTTCAAAGACCCTTACACTGGAAAGACTGTGTCCTTGTTTGAGGCAATGAAGAAGGACCTTATAAACAAAGACCACGGCGTACGTCTGCTTGAGGCACAATTAGCTACTGGTGGAATTATTGATCCAGTCAAAAGTTATCATATCCCCCTTGACATGGCCTTTAAACGTGGCTATTTTGATGATGTAATGAACACGTTTTTGAGCACACTAACTGATGAGACTAAAGTTTTCTATGATCCTAACAAGCAAACAAATGTCTCTTACTTAGAGCTTCAAAACTCGTGCATTACAGATAACCAGACTGGTCTTCTTCTGCTACCTCTGTCAGAAGCAGCCATGAAGTCTAAAGAAGAACAAGCTTATTCTGAAGTGCAGACACAAGACGCTTTGAATCAGACATTAGTGGAGCTACAGTCTGGACCCTTCAAAGGAAGGAAGGTAACCATCTGGGAGATCATAAACTCAGAATATATAACAGAAGAGCAGAGACTTGAGCTCATCAGGCAATACAGAACTGGTAAAGTGACTATTGAAAAAATAATTAAGATTGTCATTACTATTATTGATGAAAGAGTGACTAAGAAAGAAGCAGAGATTTCATTTGATGGCCTAAGGTCACCTGTCTCTGCCGTCTCCTTATTCGACTCCAAAATTATTGATAAAGACACTTTTGACCAACTACAAGAAGGTAAAATGAACCCCAAAGACATCAGTGAAGTTGATGCTGTTAAGAAATACTTGAAAGAGACTGATAGCATCGCTGGTGTCTATGTTGAGCCTTCAAAAGAAAAAGTCAGCATTTACCAAGCCATGAAGAAGAACCAACTTAAACAAAGCATGGGTCTTGCACTTCTTGAGGCTCAAGCAGCTACTGGATTCATTATTGATCCAATCAAAAATCAGAAATTAACCGTTGATGATGCTGTTAAGTCCGGGGTTGTTGGCCCTGAGCTTCATGAAAAGCTTTTGTCAGCTGAAAAGGCAGTAACTGGTTATAGAGACCCATACACGGGTAACAAAATCTCCCTATTCCAAGCAATGCAGAAGGACCTTGTTCTGAAGGAATATGCCATTCCACTCTTAGAAGCTCAAATAGCCACAGGAGGAATAATTGACCCAATTAACAGCCACCGTGTGCCCACTGATGTTGCCTGTCAGCATGGCTTCATAAGTAAAAAACTGGCCAAATGTCTCTCTGAACCATCTGATGACACCAAAGCTTTCATTGACCCCAACACTAATGAAAGTGCCACTTACCAACAGTTGAAAGAAAAGACAGTAAGGGATCCTGAAACTGGCTTGTGCTTTTTATCTCTTTCAGCAGCTAAGATTTCCAGTGGAGCAGAAAAGACTTACCAGTTTAGCAAAGAACAAGCCCAGAAAGATTTAGGGAACACTCTTGTTGACATACCACATAGTGGGAAGTCAATGTCCCTTTGGGAAGTCATGAATTCAGATTTAGTTCCTGAACAGGAAAGGTCCAGGATACTTGAAGAATACCGCTCAGGAAAAATTACAAAGGAACGAATGACCATCATAATTATTGAAATAATTGAACGAAGAGTAATTACAAGAAGTGAGGTAAATATATCATGTGATGTTATTAGAAGACGAGTTACCATCGAAGAACTGTACAGTGCTCGCATCATTGACTCAGACACATACATTTTGCTGAAAGAGGGAAAGAAGACTATCCGTGAGATCATGGAACTGCAGACAGTAAAACGGTACTTATTTGGCACAGGTTGTATTGCTGGTGTCGTATGTGATTCCTCCGCAAAGATCAGCATTTACCAAGCCATGAAGAGGGGCTTAATGAAACCTGATATTGCTATTGGGCTTTTGGAAGCCCAAGCAGCAACGGGATTCATCATTGATCCAGTGAAAGATGAGATGCTAACTGTTGATGAGGCCGTCCGTAAAGGTGTCGTGGGCCCAGAGATACATGACAAACTTCTTTCAGCTGAGAGAGCTGTCACCGGCTACCGGGATCCTTACAGTGGGAAAATAATTTCACTGTTCCAGGCCATGAAAAAAGACCTAATTCCAGAGGAGTATGCTCTCAGACTTCTAGAGGCTCAGGCTGCAACTGGTGGTCTTATGGATCCTGAGTATAACTTTCACCTACCGACTGACATTGCATTGCAGCGTGGATACATCAACAAGGAAACCAATGAAAGGCTCTCTGATCCCAATGGTGATGTAAAAGGATACATTGATCCACAGACTGAAGAGAGTGTGTCCTATGCCCAGCTGCTTAGGAAATGCAGAGTTGATAGAGACAGTGGCCTGCATTTGCTGTCTTTAGCAGAAAGAAAACTCCTGTTTAAGGGTCTGAGAAAGCAGATCACATTGGATGAGCTATTACGTTCTCAAATCATAGACCAAGAGACTGCCAGTCAACTCAGTGAAGGTGCTATCACTGTAGAGGAAGTCACCAAACAACTCCTGAAGTATCTCGAGGGTACAAGTTGTATTGCTGGGGTATTTGTAGAGTCCAGTAAAGAGTGCCTCTCAATTTACCAAGCCATGAAGAAGAACATGATCAGGCCAGGGACTGCTTTTGAACTGCTTGAAGCTCAAGCTGCGACCGGATATGTAATTGACCCAATAAAGAACCAGAAGCTGACAGTAAATGATGCTGTTAAATTAGGAATTGTAGGACCTGAGTTCAAAGACAAGCTCCTTTCTGCAGAACGTGCCGTAACTGGCTACAGAGATCCATATTCTGGCAAGACCATTTCACTGTTCCAAGCCATGAAAAAGAATCTCATTTTGAAAGACCATGGTGTCCGTTTGCTGGAAGCCCAGATTGCCACGGGGGGAATTATTGACCCAGAGGAAAGTCATCGGTTGCCAGTAGAAGTAGCCTACAAAAGAGGCCTCTTTGATGAAGAGATGAATAGCATTCTTACAGACCCATCTGATGACACTAAAGGTTTCTTTGATCCAAACACAGAGGAGAATCTGACCTATCTGCAGTTGATGGAGAGGTGTATGGTAGACCCAGAAACTGGCCTTGCTCTGCTGCTTCTGAAGGAGAAGAAGCGCGAAAGGAAAACTTCATCCAAGTCCTCTGTCCGCAAACGCAGGGTAGTTATTGTGGATCCAGAGACAGGCAAAGAAATGTCAGTATATGAGGCATATCGCAAAGGGCTCATTGACCATCAAACGTACATGGAATTAGCAGAGCAAGAATGTGAATGGGAAGAAATTACTATCTCATCCTCTGATGGTGTTGTAAAATCTATGATTATTGACCGTCGCTCTGGACGACAGTATGACATAGATGATGCAATTTCACGAGGCCTTATTGATCAGTCGTCATTGGATCAGTACCGCACGGGGGCTTTATCAATCACAGAATTTGCTGACATGTTGTCTGGAAACATAAGTGGCTTCCGTTCCCGCTCCTCATCTTTTGGATCAACTTCATCTTACTCCATGAGCCCTGTCCCACCCGCCAGATCTCCTGCACCTACATGGAATGACCCTACTGAAGAAACTGGGCCTGTCGCTGGAATCTTGGATACAGAGACTTTGGAAAAGGTTTCTGTCACAGAGGCTATGCATCGAAATCTTGTGGACAACATCACCGGTCAAAGGTTGCTTGAAGCCCAGGCTTGCACAGGAGGCATCATTGACCCCAACACTGGGCAGAAGTTCTCAGTCATTGATGCTGTGAACAAAGGACTTGTTGACAAGATTATGGTTGACCGTATTAACCTAGCTCAAAAAGCCTTCAATGGTTTTGAAGATCCCAGAACCAAAACAAAAATGTCTGCTGCTCAAGCTTTGAAGAAGGGCTGGCTATACTATGAAGCAGGTCAACGATTCTTGGAAGTACAGTACCTTACTGGTGGATTGATTGAGCCAGATGAAACTGGCAGAGTCCCATTGGATGATGCTATTAAGAAGGGTACCCTGGACCCACGTACCGCACAGAAACTAAGAGACGTCAGTGCTTACTCCAAATATCTGACATGTCCCAAAACTAAACTTAAAATATCCTACAAAGATGCAATGGATCGAAGCATGATTGAGGAAGGTACTGGCTTGCGTCTTCTTGAAGCCTCCTCACAGTCAAGCAAAGGCTTATATAGTCCATACAGCATTAGTGCTTCAGGGTCAGCTTCTGGCTCCCGCTCAGGATCCAGAACTAGTTCCAGGTCGGGGTCTAGGCGGGGTAGCTTTGATGCAACAGGTTCTGGTTTCTCAATGAATTTCTCTTCCCCTTATAGCTCCACTAGCTATGGGCGCCGGTATGATTCTGGGCCACACAGTGGGCTAAACCTACATGATCTAACAAATGCCATTTTATTACTTGCAATGAATAGGAACTACAGCACAGAGCAACAAGGAACACTAATTCCAGTATTACCGATGCACTCTTCAGATGCATAATTTTTTAGGCAAATACAAATATATTCCGCTCTGCATATATTGAGAAATTGCAGTGCTGGGTAAATATTATATCATTCTTGGCTTTAATATTACATAGTCCCTGGTTCATTTTGTACAAATATTCAAAGTTTAAAGTCTTCTCGTTTAGCTTTCATACTTTTGCATTGTGAAATGAATCGGAATAATTTTGTTTAGATGCAATTTTATCTATTATGCAAGTACATTCAAGTACCATACTGCTTATTGCATTTTAAATTTTTATTGTCATTTTATTTCTTAATGCAGCTAACTTTGGTTGGGTGTTAAACACTGGTTAATACTATTTTATAAATTGCAGTAATTGTACTGAGTTTACTGTCTGCATTTCATTGTTTTATTTGTATTTGAATATTTTGCCATTTCTTTTTGAGTTATGTAATGGAAGTAGTCTCTATAGCAACCCAAGTTAGAAGCAGGAGCAGTAGTGTGATACAGATCCATAATATATGGCTTTATGTTTCTGAATTTGTATGTCTGATCTTTTTGTTTTATTCAGTTATGCCAGTTATGATCCAGCAAAGTTAGAAATAAAAACCTGCAGAGCATACTGTTCAGAGCTTACCACTGTTGGTAATATGCTGCAAGATGCAACCTTTTGAGGACTTTCCCTTACATGCAACACTGCCATGAGTATTTAGAGAGTGTCTCCTTTTCTTTCCCGTGTCAACTCTATTAACCCCCATTAAATCACCACTCAACTCACCGTGTGTGTGTGTGTGTATGTATGTGTGTGTTTGTGTGTGTGTATATATATATATATATATATATATATTTATCACTGGCGGCTCACAGCAAGAAGGTCCTGGGTTCGATCCCCAGGCCAGCCAGGGGGCCTTTCTGTGTGGAGTTTGCATGTTCTCCCTGTGCCTGCGTGGGTTTCCTCTGGGTACTCCGGTTTCCTCCCACAGTCCCAAAGACATGCAGATTAGCTCCATTGGCTACTCTAGAACTACCCATAGGTGTGAATGTGTGTGTGGATGGTTGTCTGTCTCTATGTTGCCCTGCGATGGATTGGCACCCTGCCTTGTGCCCGTAGTCAGCTGGGATTGGCTCCAGTTTCCCCGCGACCCGCAATCCATTTTGTACAGAAGGTGCAGGGAGAATTCTTGGAACTCAGGCGTGGAGGTTGGAGTTCTTGTTGGTGTCCAAAATGTACCATACAGCTGGATTAACTACGCACAAATTAGTCCTAACATAATGTGCTTACCCCTATCAAGCTACAGGTGGTAGATTAATGAATACCCAGAAATTAATCTGAGGCTCAGCATTCATCTGGTCATCTCTTTCAGCTCATGTGTCTTAGTGCTTGGGACTTATAACTATATATGTTTTACCTATTTGTAAAAAAAACAGAATAAAAAGTCTTTCATAATAATAAATGTGCATGCAGTTTATTTACTGATTAGATAATTAAGGTCCCTGATTTGCTTATTTTTCTTCAGTCCCCCTAGATTATCTTCTGCTGAATAACACTGTGGTCCATTGGAGAGCAATATTACTTGCACTCCAATGGACCTCATATTACATATTACAATGGACCACATATTGCATATTAGAATTTTTCCTTGGTGGTTCCCACTAAGGACCAGACCACAGCTAACCATTATGTTATGGAATATTTCCAATGTAGTTATTCAACCATCTGTTTATTTTTTATATGTATGGTATTGGGTTAAGTAACAGCTCTATACATGGGAACATTGTTCACACATATTTAGAGGCTAAAAATATTTGGCCATGAACCAAAAAAGTATTTGACAAGTGTCACGTGCAGAGGGAGTGTGTTGTTATGCCTGATAAAGAATTGCCACAAAACATACTAGTCATATTTTACTGGGCTTATTATCCAGGTTGTGATGTTTATGTATGAGTACTTTTACTGAGTATGAATTGCGGCTGTCATACATTTCAGTCAACTCCACAACCCTGACAAATCACCTGTAGTCAATGTTTGTCAATCATAATTACTCAGTTTACTGCTATTTTTATTTTATGATTTGCCTTTAGGAATACCACTTCTTTGGTCACCCAGCAAAATCATTTTAGCATTACTGTAGTGGATAAGGACAGATGTGACCAGATGTTTGCTCCAGATGTTTTCACCCAGAAGTCCCAAGAACAGCCCTGCTGAGGTGTCTTTGGTCAAGATATTCCACATAAATTGAGACTTGTTCCACCATATTCAGCGCCATAAAAGGGTACAGTCATAATAAACGTTCAATGGTATCTGATTAAGTTTTTAGTAGCATGTTTAGGTGTGCATTATTTTGTCATACTATTTCAAAATAAAACTCCACTTAACTACCTGACCAATCTGACTAAAATGGAAAATGGAAAAAGGTCTGATTTTATATTACAAATGTAGTTCACCTACTTGAGTCCAAAAAAGGTTTTATATCTTTGCCATTTGCCCAGTGTCATCCAGTCCTTATTTTGTCACTTTTTTCCTATTTTTCTCTTAATTTTCCCTTCTTCCGTAGCAAACTCAGCTTTTGTAAATCATGTTCTATTTAAATTGTCATGATATTTTGATAAAATATTAGATATATATTTTTGCTTTGCATGTTTTACTAATATGGTCATATTTTTAAACAGGATGCAATAGGAAAATGTTTTAAATATTATCCTTTTAAATCGGTTTCTGCTTTACCTAGTCAAATGTATTTAGGGCAATAAATGTAATCAAAGTTGCAGGTGTACCTACTCATCAAGAGATACAGCATAAAGCATGGTTAAAAATATTGTGTATTTTTGATGATGATAATGTAAATAAACTAATGTGCTTTAAAGATTAAATATATGTCTTGTTGTGATTATACATATACATAAATATATAAGATACTGATATTTACATCGTCAACAACATAACCAATATAATCTCTCTGTTGCTTATTCATTAGCATAGTGTTCATGTCCAGCTGTGAGCTCTGATGTTGCTTTATATTTATTTACAATTAAAAAGCAGGTGTAGCTGTAGGACTAGCCTTACATGAACCAGTGATCTGTTTTTATCTAAAGAACAAACATCTGGTCACATCTTGATAAGATTATCAACATAAGAGTTCAGTAGCTGATAGCTACTAAAGAGAAGTATCAACATGGCCCATTAGAGGTCACTAGAGTAGGTTTAAGTTTCATTTAATGTTGTTGGTGGCTTACGGTGGCTGAACTGTTAGCACCATTAACACCATGTTTGGGAATTTGATTCTCATCCCAGGTTGTGTGTATATAGGATTTGCACTGTACTCTGCCTTCCTCCCAATGTCCAATAACAGACACCTAGATGACTCCATACCTCGGAATTGCCCATAATGTGTGCCCTGCAAAAGGCTGGCATTCTGTCCTGGGTGACCCCTACCTCTACCTATCATTTTTAGGATAAGCTCCAGGTTCACCGTGACCCGCTACTGAAATAGGGATAGCATTTTAGACCACCACTGTGTAACCAAATCTAGGTGGAAAGCAAAAATACACCACAAATGTATTTACATCCACAAAAATAGATGGGTTCATTTTGCATGTTCTTTTAGCTCTGATACTTTTTCTCTGTGCTTCTCACTTCCAGCTTTGCGCCAAATGAATGTGTTTGTGTGGACTGCCTCCAGATTCTCTGCCTTCATCCCAATGCCCAAAGACATGCTGTATAAATAAATTAGTCATTCTTATGTAAAGGTGATCGGCATAATGCTCAGGCTGTACAATGCCTTGTACCCTCTGCTTCCATATTACTGTGATTAGATGAATGAGCTAACTATAATTTAGATATGATACAGTATGGATGAGTTAATCTGCCCAGATAAATACTAGGTTCTTGAGCATTTGTATATTGTGACTTTCCCCATGGGGATGAATAAAGTATCTATCTATCTATCTATCTATCTATCTATATAGTAAAATGTCCAAAACACGCTACTGGCAACTACTGATCAAATGAGGCTGAACTTCTCCAATCTGGGGGTCCCTTTTTGTTGCTGTTGGTTAAGAATGTATAGTACTTTGCAAAAAGGTGATGATGATGTCAAAATTACCTTCTTGCTGGTGTTAAACTACGATATTATGTGTCAAGGCATGCTGCCTTAGCCATTTCAAAACCTCTCCTAAAGTCTTTGAAGCAACCATCCAATACATCCATGCATTCTATGACCTAACCAAAACCTGATCTTATTCAACTAACAAATACCTCATTGAGGTACTTAACTAACTAATAATGAATTAATCAAGCAATCAATCAAGTGATTGATTGAGTAATTAAGTAACTAAGTGGTGAACTGGTGGTGAAATCGAACAAATACATGGAATGGCTGTGGTGCCCCTGAGGAGAGGTTTGGGAACCAAAGTAGTGTTCAAATAGCAATCACACTATCAGTAGCCTTTAGAGAACAGAAGAAATTCTTGTTTTTATTGTGCTACTGTTAATTTGCAACAGTATGGTACTGCAGGCATTTCCTGCAAAAGAGAAAAT
>JAODKL010000047.1:17252546-17274058 GCA_026780765.1 Petrocephalus schoutedeni
GATGAGGAAATGAATCTGATCCTTTCTGACCCCAGTGATGACACTAAAGGCTTTTTTGACCCCAACACTCACGAGAATCTCACCTATTTGCAGTTGGTGGACCGATGTGTGAGAGATCCAGTAACTGGTTTTTTCTTACTCTCTTTAAATAAGTGAGTTATTTTTTCTTATTTGGCTTAGTTGTTTCTTGTTGAAATTCATAACATTATACGTCTCAACCCTAGCCATACAAATGTTCCTGACAGTTTCTTATATCAGCACCTAAAGTCTTTGTCAGATTTTTCAGATTTCAGAATTTCCCCATTTTGTCCCCAAATGAAACGTCTCTGATTGTATGAAGCCTTTTTAACTCCTACATACTGTAAATAACTGTCTGAAAAAAAGAAAACTATTTTTTTTTTATTGGAATTGTTACACAATATGGGAACGGCATGGTGGTGCAGTGGTTAGTGTTGTTGCCTCACACCTCTGTGACTGGGGTTTGAATCCCACCCTGATTGCATGTGTGTGGAGTTTGCTTGTTCTCTCCATGTCATCTTATGGCAGTACATATGGAGACAACCATCCCCATCCCACCACACCAACAAAACAATCCATTCTGACAAGAAGAAACCGCAAAAATCTCAGCAATATGAAAGACAACAGAGCAGTTTGGCCCTGTAATGTACAGGAGACGACGACTTTTGCTTTCTTATGCTATTCCGATTAGGTTAAATTGTTGAATCAGCAATATTCTTCATACATCTTAATTACAAAATTATTATGTATGTTACATAAAACATAACTTGCCTGGGCACCAGTTTTTCATGTTAGAAATTGGACACTGTACTATATATGCCAATTTCGACACGTGACCCGTCTTTCAGGACGGAGCCCCGTCGTAAGTCAGGGACACTCTGCAGTACAAGATTTGCCAAGTCTGATCATTACAGCATCATTTACAAGCTGAGGGTGATGTTTTTAATGGTTTTTAACTTCTGATAACTTTTGATACTTGAACATTTGCTTTATTACTGATTTTCTGGGAAAAAGTGGGTAGTTTCTTTTCTTTTTATGTAAAAATAGGGCATGTTTTTCTAATTTTATCTTTCCTGTTCAATTAAATTCAGCCCATATTCTGTCAGTTACTAATTATTTGTGATTTTGTGTAAACAAATGGTGTATGTGCCATGTGACGGGTTGGTGCCCCATCCTGGGTTGTTTCCCGTAGCCTGTGGGATGGGCTCTGGATCCCAGCGACCCTAAATAGCATAAGCAGGTGCAGAAAAATGGATAGATGGGAAATAATATTTACTTTTTTACTGCAAGAAAATTAACAAAGGTGAAGCTTTAGTTGGTTGATTATAATGGTAATTATTTTTTGGTAATAAAAAGCAAATTGCCTCATGCATGCAGAGTTTGTCGTTGATTCCCGCCACTGACCCTGCCAAGTTTCTGTGTCTTCCCGTGCTTTTTTTCCCCTCTGGGTACACCAGCTTCCCCTCACAGCCTGTAAACATGCATTTTAGGGAGTCTGGCATCTCAAATGTGTCCTGTGTTAGAATGGAATGCATCATGTCTCTGTACTTCCAGGCTCCATGCCATCTCCAGGCTGCCTGCAAGCCTACACTGGGCATGTGGTTACAGAACACTTAAATGGAACTGGTTTTATATTGTGACTTGCAGGGTTTCAATGCATAACTGTGAAGTAATTCACTATTCACTATTTAGCAATGATAGTGGAGTGGTATCAACTGCGTGGTCTAATTAATTTGCTGACATCGTTCATGAATGTAATTAATAGATGGTGTGTAGAGCTTTGTAGTCAGGACACATTGCTGTAAAAATGGAATGGACCCCACACACACCTGCACTGGTTTCATTGGATATTCTTCCTATTTTGTTTGTACGGGCACAGAGAAATACCAAACATATAAAACAGTTTAAAACCATTAACGTTGCTTAATGCGACCAGAAGAAATTCAGTTCTCTCTATATTTTTTCCCACATATGAACTTCACAATATAAAGAGTGGGGACAGAGACATATAAACTTCTAGATCTGAACATCTACAACAATGACAAAAAGGTTTATCATCAATAAAAACTGTGGTATTTATTCTAAAGAAAATAACAAAAACAGTACAGAGAAACATGAAATCTCCTGGAAGACATTGGCAAAATAACAAAGGATAAGTAGCTGCCAAAGGCCCTGGGGTCTCCCCCTACACATGGACACACACACGGTCACACAGACATTTACACTGATAGTATTCAATGCGTCAGTCCAAACAGGTGAACTGACTCAATCTTTACAACCCAATACAAACTAACAAACAGCTGAGCTTCAACCAGCTGAGAACGACTAAAACAATGACTAAACCAAAAAGAAATGTCATTTCTTTTAAATGTTCTGTTGCTATGAATATCAATTTGGTTTAAAGATTGGGCAGACTATTCTTTAGTTTACTGTGGTCCCTCCTAAGTTCTTTATTTTGGTTCTGGGTGAATTCCAGGCTGGTCCTTGTCTTTTGAGTAATGTGTGTGCCCACCAAGTTTTCGACTGATGAAATGAAGAAATTCACACACACTGCTGGTTCCCAAATCACTGGTCCTCAGTTTAAGGGGATCTTTTCCATTCTAAGGTTCAAACAGTCCATATCTTCTTCATATAATTTTATCCAGCAGCTGGTGAATATCTTCCTGGCATCTGTAAACTCTCTTCAGACCTCTCGGAACGTACCGACAAGAAGTCAGGTTTAAGTACTTCAGCTTGGAACACTGGCTTATAATTGCCCTGAAATAAAAGACAATTTTTTTGCGTTTCATTATACAGAACATATAGCTACTTTGATCAATTTTAAAACTTGAAGTAAGAAGCAATTCAGTCAATGCCCCTGTAGTAACCGAGTCTGTGATTACCACTCACCTCAGAGCACTTGTGTTGACCTTTGTCGAGCTGAGATTAAGAGACTGCAGCAGCTCAGCCGCGGTGCCGTGTGCCAGGTTGGCCATGGCGATCTCCAAGTCCTCCTCTGAGAAAGGCTGGCAGGCGAGGTCCAGCTCACGCAGTGTGTGGCTCCACTTCTGCGTTAGAAGGTGGATGCCTTTCTTGGAGGACACCATGTTGTTACTACTGAAGTAGAGTCCCCAGTACAGACATTCCAGCTCTATTTGGGCAAACGAAATGTGGTTCATTTTTTGCCTCAACGGCAGTTATTACTTTTAACTGTCTCTTGAATACTGTTCTTTATAATTGTACTAGTTATACTACATTACTGTTTGGTCTGAGGCTTAGATGTATTGCATAACTTCTGGAAAAAACAACCTGCTGTCTGCAGATACAGACCAGGTCATACAAGTAATTCCACCTTAGACACAAAAGCAGAAATGTCAGATTCTTTACGCATCCACAGATTTCCCTTTACAAAATATTTAAGTAACAAGCACCTTAGCGATCCAGTAAAAATTAACAGGCTTAAAATGAATAGTTACCTTCACAGGGCAGTGCTGACAGAATGTCAGTGGTGATCCGAGTGCAGCCACGGAGATCTAGAACCCGCAGATTGGGGGAACCGTGAAGCACGCTGTTTAAGTGCTGGTCTGTCATGAAGGACACCGAGGAAGTGGCCAAGCACAGCTCTACCAGCTGGGGAAAGCCAGCGGAGATTCTGGGGCTTTTCCGGGCTGTTTTCATCACAGGTGTGACGTTCAGCATTCTGAAAATCTAATATCAGTGAAAATATAAACTACAAATATTATTATGTTTTTATTCACCCTGGATGGATACAGCAGTCATTAGGAGGTCGTCAGCTGGTGCTTGCCTGCAGTTGAGGACACGCACTCTGCAAGCTTTGGATGCAGATTGGGAGCTGGCAGGATCCACTGTCCAACTTTGTGTTGATTTCTAGTAAGATAAGTTCTGGGCAGCATCCTTTCTGTGATAAATAAAATATAGACAACATGCTGAAACGGAGTGTAAAGGTATTCCAAAGTAAAAAAAAATAATAATAAAATCTCAGATTTTTTCATAATAAATCTGATTTTCCCCTCCGCTACTCAAAATCAAACTACAGATGACAAATAAATGGTTCAAAATACGTTTTAACTTTATTTTGTTTTTTTTTTTATACTTTACGGTTAAAGTGCAATCTCACCGCAATCTCAAGTGCAATCTCAATCGAACCAATTCCATATTACAGATGTAGCAGCACCTTTCTTGGGCACAAGTTCCAGCTTTTCCCCTGTCGTTGCCATGTTCTTTGTGAATCTGCTACAGTGTTTGGGTGCGCCGCGCTAATTTACCCGTGAAGAACGGTGCGTGGCATTAGTGCCGGTTTTGGCGCTCACGTGTAAAATAAGTAATTAAATCTATTTTCATAAAAACACCGTCCTGAACTGTAAATTCGAATTAATCTATTAAATCGATTTATCGACCAGCTCTAGGCCAAAGTAGATGTGCTTATTATCTACATTGAAACAGTCCAGTGCACCTTGAGAAAAACCAGGATCATGACTTACTGTAATTACAGAGAGGAGTCTGTCACTCTTAGATCCATAAGTGAAGAGAATTTTTCTTAATCGACTCCCGAACATTTCCAAGTAAGTAACCAGGCCTTCTACCTGAAACTGTGTCACAAAGGCAATGTTTTACAGACATAACCACCAAAATTCAATAATCACAAGGAAACCAATGCTGTCACCACATAAACACCTTCTATGTAAATACTATGTGTTTTTTAAGTGAATCTTTTTTCAGTCCCACCTCTGAATACTGCACATTGATGCTCTCCAGTGATGGGCAGTTGGTGCCCAGGTCCTGAAAGGCCTTCTCTGTCATACCAGTACAGTAAGTCAGCTTGAGCAAAGTAAGATAGGGGCAGAACTGAGAAACAACCTGGCAAAACAAATAATACAATATTTACAATTAGTTTTTAGTTCCCTCCCCTCACCCCACTATAATGTTACCATGACAATGGTTCATGAAAAAGGAAAAACCATTTGGACAAATCATAGTAGGAACAGCAAGCAGTAAAAAGGAGAATATAGGAGTTTTATAAAAAGTGAGACATGTCAGACACTGAAAGTGCTTTTTATACCAACCTGTACAACATAGTCCACATGTTTCTTCCAGTGACAAAGAGCAAAATCCCTGAGTTGAGAAAATCTTTAAAACACAAAAAGAATACAACATGTAAAGTTATTTTAAATAATGCTGCAAGGATTGGATGCAGATACTGTTTAAAACACTGATGCACTGTGTATTTTCCCTTTATTGAATGTAGTATGGTACAATGCAACAAAAAACTGATTCAAAATCCTGTCCAAGTATCTACGATACAAGTGCACTGATTCAAAACCCCCAATCCAGACTTTAAATTTTACAAAAACCGATGAAAACCTTTAACAACGATACACCCCTTCTATTACTAATACTGTATATTATTGCAATATTTTATACAATTTTATTTGTATAGCGCATATTTAGAACACTACACTGTCTCAAAGTTCTTTACATGACAAAATGAAATAAAATGCCCCCATCTGATCATATTAAAATCTTATAATTATCTTCAGTAACCTAGAGTCTGGTTTTCGTAGTGCAAAATATATATAGTTTAGAAAAGCGGGAGATTTAAATACATGTTAAATAGATCTAAAGATCTTATCTGATCACAGCTGGATCGAATCACATCAAAACATTGCTGAATTGAAGAATATTGAATCGCTATGTTTAACTGTAATCTTATTTATCATATTGTAGAAACATGCATCTAAATTTATATCATATTGCCTGAGATTCAGAGAGACAGTCCCACCAGTAAAGGGTAACTGCCTTCAAAAGCAGAACTGAAAACCTAGTATGGTTAGCCAATGACCCAATGTACTGACCTGTTCTGGGCTAGCCAGCTTACAGTATTTGTGATCTTCATTTCTGTTTTTGGCAACTGGATCTTACCAGGTTCAGTCCAGCAGTAGCCAATCGAAACACTGCGCCACAAAATGGTATTAGCAGCTGCAGAATTCCAAAGCTGACAAACTCTGGCTGCCCTGTGTAACCAAGAAACAAAGAACAGAAAAGCTAAGATTAAATGTATTCACACTCAGCATTAAAGGACAAGGCACTAACATTGTTATAAGCATAACTTCAGAACTGTAAACACTGCAGTATAGATAACAGGAAAGATACAGAAGAATATCTGTATAAAACAGCATGGAATAATTGTCATGTTTCTTTCCAGGAGTGAAGGTACATTACCTGCACAGAAAAGGTACGGCTGCCTCCTGATTAACCACCAACTGGAAGATGTTTACCAAAAGCTCCACGGGCAGGTTCCTGCTCCAACTCTCATCCTCCCCTTCTGCATAATGTCGAACTGGCACGAGTGCAGCTTCCTGGCCAGTTATCACCTTTTCTTTCATTTCAGTTTTTACCATCTTCGTTTTTATCTTTGCAGGAGGGAGTTTGGTCCTGCCTTTTGACGTGTTCTTCCTCTTACGGGCTTTCGTCTTGGGTTTCCATATGTTGTCATAGCTGTTTATGTTGGGGATAACAAAAAGCATGTCCTCACCCTCCTGGACTGTATAACCGACCTTTGGTCGTCTCTGCAGTTTTGGTTTTTTCCTCTTGACCCGGACATCCTTTGTTATGGTGGTTTTCTTTTTTGGAGTCTTCCTTTCTCCAGAATTTGTCCTGTGACGATCCATCCGAAGTGTCGCGGTCAGCCCCGATGAGCTACTCCCAGCCTTTGCCGAGGCATCATCCCCTGTGTCTTGATGCCCCGTAGCACATAAATCCTCCATAGCTGCAGACGTAGACGGTTATTAACATGCAATATCTGATATTAAAGGAGAACACAAAAGGCTGTCTCCCGGTCAATCAGAGAATTAAATGACAATCAGAATAACAATTTATATCAAGGTGTTGTATTAATATACAGAACATGCTTTGTTACTCGCAGTAGCGAACTTAATATGTTTTTAGCAACATGTTTGTATTTTTAAGCGAACGCGTGTACTCTATTTAACAGCGAAGTACCATACCGGACGAGTGTCTGTTTTCATCCCGACTTCCAGATTCCCAGAGTGCACCGCAAGCAGCCCCTTCAACTATTGGTTGAGATTAGCCAATCAGCGGCGTGGCACACGAAGCGATGAATGTTATTTCCTGTATTGCTGCATGTGCTGGGAAAGAAAGTTGGGCGGTCTTCTTAAGGTTAAGGGAGTGCGATTTTTAATGCTTGTTTTATTTTGAGGCTTCACGACGGTAAGGATTGTGCACTTTCTTGTTGTATTTTTATGATCCATTCGTATAATACATGTATATTGTATATACACATGGCAAGAAAGTTATGTTGTTGTTTTAAGTTAACCTTCACAGAAACGTTGCACTAATAATTCCAGATGTTGGTAGAAAGCTACCTTCAAATTGCTATCGGACCAAGTAGCTACTTATGTAAGAAACTCATAAATGTTATTTTTATGTATGTAGTATAAATTGATTGAACAAAGGACCACCGATCCTCCGTTCGATTTTCACATGGGGATGATTTGCCGGGGAGGGGGACGGCATCTCGGGAGGAGGGTTGCGTCTGACGTCACACGCCATCCAAAGCCAGCCAAAGCAGCCATCCGCCATGTTGGTGCATAGCTTCTCGTCTAGTGCGTGATACGGCTACGCCTGTCCTGCCTGTGCTCTTTTGTTGCCTTCATCATGGTCGGGTGTGCAGTTGTCGGCTGCCACAGCAACAGCGTTCGCGACAAAGGCAAGGGATTCTTCCGGATTCCCAAAATAATAAAAAACAGTGACCCAGAGAGGAGAGACGAAGTCTTATCTAGCTTGCGCCGCCAACAATGGTTACACAACATCTCAAGAGAAGATCTCAATGAGAAGAGTATTAACGGCGGCAGAGTTTGTGGAGATCACTTTGTCAGTGGTAAGAATAAGTAAACGTTTAATCAAATGGTTGCTACTTTTTTTTTCATGTGTTTGTTTCCGTCGATAACAGTACTGGGCTTAGCTGATGTGCATCGGCTTCATACTTCACTTTTCCGCATGCGCGTACGGTTATGTGCAATTATCCGGGACGCAGAGGGTGGCGACTGGCGCATCTGTACAGCGGTGACGTTCCACTAGGCCAGTGTCGGGTAGATGTATTGCAACAAAACCAGATAGTGTAGTGAGTTAACGTTTCAGTTTTAAAGGGACAGTTAACCCTAGTCATGGTTAAGCAGTTTTGTGATGTGACAAAATGAAAAACAACAAGCTTAAAATGATGCATCCGAAGGCACGAAGTCAAGAAAGTATATGCAATATTTTTTGTAATCGGGTAAAATTAAACCTATTTCTGTATATGGCTGCTGAAAATCTCTCTTCCTTGTCCAGTGTTTGAGCAGTTTTATTCTGTAAAATCATGCACTGGAATATGTCTTTGTGCTCAGGATTAGGAGTATTACCAATACTGTACAGAAAAATCTGGGCTTTGTGTGATCAGTTCACTGGGCATCCCTAACAACTAAATTTCCATTGCTAATCCTGTGCATGGTCTGTAACGGTACACGGAAAAGTGAAGTATGCCTTGACATTACTGCATCTCTTGGTCCCCATTCTGTTAAATAGTTGTGACAGCTGATGTAACCTATTGTGAATACCACTCATTTGATGGCTTTTTGTGCTGCATGATTTGAGAGGTAAGCTGATGACATAAAACTGTGTGGTTTGAAAAATGACACTGCGACATCCTAACAGCCATTCTCTTCTCGTCAGGCAAACCGTCCTCTACGTATGACAGACGCAGTATTGACTGGGCGCCAACCGTGAACCTTGGATGCAGCGTTGTGAAGAGCTTGTCAGCATCACAGGCGTCGAGAAACGAACGCAAATGGAGACTGCTCCTCAGTCAGTCCCTTGAGCCAATTGAAAGCCTCACACCCGAGGATGCTAGTAGTGACCACATGGAGATCCCACTGACAAATGAAACAGGTACTTTACTATGTCTTACACTAATATATACATATACAGATATATACCCACTTGCGCACACGTGTGTGTGCGTGTGTGTATATAGTCACATATTATGCCACATTTTCCTGACATCAAGTTGCTACTGCAAATGGTTGGGTTTAGATTTCTTATACTATGTATGTGTATGTATATGTATAATAAAGATATAAAGAAAATATATAAAAGATGGAAAGAAATTGTAAGTGTCCAGGCTTTTTATTTCTGTTCATTTGCGTTGCTGTCACCCACATCATCTGAAGGACTAGGTGGGTTACAATATCTTAGTGATTCACAGGTGCCTATGGGTCCCATGTAGTAATGTCAGTTTCCACTTCAGATTGTTTGTGGCATCTGACGGTAGCCGACTCGCATACTGCATGGCGGATGGCGGTCTTTGGTGGTTGTGGATGGTGCAGTGTGATGTCACGTGCTTCCCCCTTATTTTGGAATTGGGTGGTCTGAGATGTTCAGGTCATAAAGGGTATGAGCCATGGTGGGGCACGGGTGTGAGCTGTAGGGACATTGAAGCTATGGGCTGCGGTGGGGTGTCGGCTACACTGTCTATGCATTGCACTGTAAGTCTGTATAGGCCACTTGTAATGGTTTGTCTTGCCAAAAAGATGTTACTCATTATACAGTATGGCTTTTTGTTTTGGGCATTTAAGAAGGAAAGATGAGGCATTATAGCTGAAATTATGCATAAAGGTTATTTTTTAGCCTTCCTTACCGATTGGTTCCAGTAAAATTTGACTTAATTTTGAATGAAATGGTTTTTTTTCAGTGTTTCATTGTGTGTTTTTATATAAAGTCTAAAGCAGAACTGTTTTTGAGATGCATATATTTATATACATATGTTATACATATTTATTTATATAGTATTGTGACCTGTTATTAAATGCTCTGAGAATATTGTGTAAAAAAGGCCTAAGGTTGATTTGGATCGTAAGATAAAATTCTAGATATTAGAGTAAAATCTTAGAAGTAGCCAGAACACACTAGTTTTGCACAATGGGCTGAGTATCCTCTTCCTGTAGTTTCATTAAAACATTTCATTGGCTCAGCCTATAAGCTGGTAAATAAAGTTTTTTTTAAGCATTGTATGAGTTTATGGTTCTATATTCTAATGTGTGTTTTAAGGTATTGATCTCAGCAAAGTTCCCACCAAAACCTGTCATTCTCAGGCCAGTTGATGAACTCTTTGAAACACTGTACACCATATATAAAGCATAATCCCTTGGCAATCTACTGTATATTGCAGAAAACAACTCTGAATAGGGAAGATATCTTATCTTCAGAATTTCCACTAGTCATTCAATTACTTTTTTGTTTGCATTAGTCTTGGGCGGTATCTTTTTTTCATGCCTAAATACCTTCCAAGACATTTTACCACAGTGTGACAGTACTAAAAAAATGTAATGATAAATCATATAGGCTGTTGTAAACTGGATGGAATAGACCCCGCTTTGCTTTTTCTTTAAACCCTGTGTATTGCTGCCTCTCGTAGTATCACCAGTTAATTAAGCTCTGGTGGCATATGCTCTGCTCTTCTATCGCCTCGATACAGCACCCCCATAGCAGTTTGATGGAAAGAGGAGCATCTGTGTTTTTGAGTATTAAAAACTGTATCTCCTGGCTGGGGTATAGTGTAATGCCGTTGTATTGCCAAGGCCTATTTGTGATGAAAGCATCAGGTAACTTCTTAAAACGGGTCACTTTTTGGAAGCTTGGGGCTTTCATTCAATCTATATTAATAATATTAATAATAATGATCTACCAATTTGTCAAGTAATCTTTGAAAAACAGTATAGTAGGAAGAAATCTTTGTAGCCTGGATCCTACTGGGGCTGGCAGAGGAGGTCAAATTGACAATGAGGAATTACTACAGATCAGCAGTGCTTTAAACTGAGGACCAGGACATATGGTCAGTAATTTAAATACAAAAACGATTTACTGATCTAATGCACTTGTCTGGCCACACTGGACCGACATGGTACGCAAGTATGGTTTCAATAGTTGTTAAACACTGAGCAATTTTAGTTTTTCCCCATAGCACAGCTGAATACAAGGAGGTCCATAAAGCTCAATTGCAATACAATGGCTGAAAAGATTTTTTTTTAAATATATATTTCTTTGACTCTGCAGCCGTGCATTGATAAAACGTATGTGCTGCTTGGAGTACTTTAGCTCGCATGTTTACTGTTCATTTGTCTGACACATACATGCATAAAGACTTCCTACTGTTAAGGCCGAAAGTCAATTTCGAACTAACATCTGCTAATAAATGCGTCTTCCATGCGTAGAATGTCTCAGAGTGCAAAAGTGTAAGCTAAATGTGTGCTGACCATGGTACAGTTGGGTTAATGCTTTCCAATGATGCTTTCCTCCCGGCATACAGGAACCAAACTGTATCGCAAACACACTAGTTACAGCACAGGTCCAGCTTGGTAAATCTGCTTTTAGGAAGTAATGTAAAGTGATGAAGAGCCACTTATTTACATTTGAGATGATGTACATCATAATTTACTATGTGCTGATTCCTTAGTTTCGTAGCACATCTGTGAGAATAACCCTATTATGCAAGAATCAAACTTCAGCAGAATTAGCATTTACTGAGTCACTAACGCCAGTATCTCTATGCATTTCATCCAATCAGGAAGTGGTAACATAACCAGCTTGGTTTGGTCATGCTTTGGTCATGATATGAGAATTATAGGAAGTTAAATAGTTTGTCAGAGTGATGACAGAGAGAGGCTTGGCTACTCATACAGCCCCCAGAGTTTAATAGGTAATAGTTGTCCATGGCTAACCTTGCATTTAGGGCTGAACGATTTACCGATTTCAAAACACCATTTTAAACAAAGCAATTAGCAAATTGCAAAGGCTGCAATTTAGGATATGCATTATATAGCACGTCTGACCCAGGGTTTAAAACTGTCCTGAGAATAGTTTTGCAAATTCATTCCATCCTCCTTGTGTGACAGTCAGTCTCACCAATGAGAACTGCCATGCTCCCCGCGTGGCAGTCATACTCACCAATCAGAAGTGGCCCAAAGTGACTGCGTATACGCCCACAAACAGCAGACACGTGAAGCCCAAGTAAAAAGTTACAAAAAATATTGGTTCTGCTGCTGAGCGATAAGTGAATTCCCTACTTATGTAATAGTCAGAGAATAACAGAAAGGTCCTATTATTAGGGGTCCAAGCAGCATTATTCGCAAATTCCCTAATGTTTTTATTACTTGTTTTATTTTCATTACTTTATTTAACGTAACAGTCGCAGCTTTTGTGTTAATAGTCAGGGGTCCACATAAGTGGTACGCATGGATGGGATCAACAGTAAAATATGTGGCAGTTTTACTCGCATGGGCGGGATCAATAGTAAAATGCACGGCAGTTTTCAGTCTTCACGGCACAAAAGCGTACCTAGTTTGAGTAACTTCATACTGGAGCTTCAATTACTATTGATCCTGCCCATGAATACTCACATATATGGACCCTGATGATGATGTTTTATGCATCATTGTTCCCTGGTAATTTGACCCTTGTGTACATGGGACTTTCTGGAAGCACGTTACTAAGGGTCAAAAGCAGTCGATCGCTGTTTGCAAATGTGGTACTTAAAATACGCATGTAAAAATACAATCACTTTACCATGTTCCGTTTGAGAATTGTTCTGTGGTTTCTTAAGTGTATGTTCTATATAATTTTTGTTAAAATAAATATATTTTGGATTCAGTTAATATATTTCCATTCTTAACTTTGGATTAATGTGTAGCGCAGTACGGTTCAATGTACGGTTCTGCTCAATTACAGTTTCTTATACAGATAGTGAATACTGAGTTTTAAAAAGATCACAAATCAAATCGCAATATCAGTCAGATAAATCGCAATTCGATATCTTCTTGAAATCGTTCAGTCCTACTTGCTTTTTTGGGTGAGTCAGTGGAACCTGAATGTTTTCTTTTAAGATGTAGTTTTATTGCAGTCATGCTGTGCTGATATTAAAGTTTTCCTTGCAATGCTGACAAACTACTTCATTTTCGTTAACTTCTAATGTAGCAGGGGCTTTCGTCCTCTCTTTATTTGGACCCCCATCTGCTATGCTCAGTCTAACTTCCACCATATTGCTGAGCAATCAAAGGCAAATTTTAATTAGTGCTTTTTTAAAAAAATTAAGTACTTCAGTATAATTGAGCTATTGTGACAGCTTCCTGGAACTTTATTATACATATCTCCAATGCAAACCAATCTTTGTCCACAGTAATGGAGGAAGAACGAGGCTCTGTATTCACAGAAGATACAGGCCTATCTGTAACCAGTACTGATTCTGATTTAAGTGAGTAAATTTTAACGATTTCTTGAATCTGTCTTAAATGTTTACAATGTGTTGGATGATTTTTGAAGGGGATTCCGGTGGCCATGTGGGTAAAACAAATCATTCCATTGTTTTATGAAGAAAATGTGGTTTGAATAAACTTGAAATATGGATATTTATGTAATTTTTATAATGGGTTATGGCTCTTCAAGGTTGAAATGCTTTATGAAGATATGGCTTTCCATGCATAGAAACACAAATTCTTCTCTGATGTATTTGAGACAAGTATTTTCATAGTGTCTAACTTTTTTTTATTTTCCTTCTAGGAGATGAGAGTTACTTCAGACTTGTTGAAGACTTTTTGGGATCCCAGTCTGGAGAGATACTCCAACTTGATGGCACACCATGCAAGAACAAGCTCTTGATTCAAGTGGGCATGTTAAAAGAAGACAGAAAGGTTTCTTGGGGGGGTGTTGTGAAGTGGCTTCGGAAGATTTTTCCAATGTACCAGTCATTAGACTTTCATGCCCTGATTGATTGGAGCACTGAAACATCTATGAGTTTAATTGGGAAGGCAAAGCTGGATTTTCTGGAGTCAAATGCTAATTTTGAATTTGTTGGTCCAATATGTGAGATGTTTGGAATTAGAAAATCAAATCTTTTGAAAATGTCAGACTTTTCTGAGCAAGATAAAGGTATTGATATCACAAATGGCCTGGTGATGGAACTTTACAGCTTTATTTTACGAGAAAAGATGGATCTAGTGGTTTTAATTGCTTGGTTAAGGAATTTAAACCATAAGTTTTGTAGTAAGGATAATGTTGATAAGACCTACAGAGCTCTAAAGAAAAAACTTTTACAAATAAGGCCGGAGTATCAGATAAATAAAAAAAACAGACATCGCACAAATTGGTTAAGAGATTTTTTTCTTCAGACTGAATTTGTTTTATATACCGATCCTTCTAGTTTGCAAACTAAGAAGCCATATAGTACAAAACAGAAAAGGAACCCATTTTTTTCAAAATGCGTCACTGGAAGCTCTGTACTTGATCGAGATGAAAATGAAGCACCCTTATCAATGACTACTGAAGATAAACGTGGAATGAACAGTATTAGATCTGAGACAAGTAGTGTTCTTCATCCATTCCAGACAGAGAATTTAGTAACTGTGAAGGAAGAACATGACCCTCTAAGTATCGATCACCATCAAACGGAGACGCAAGTTGAGAAAGACACAGCTGCAAATCTGAATGCAAGCAAAGCAGAAGTCTTGACTCTTCTTGATTTGTTTGTGCTAATTCTTCAAAAGTTGTCAAGTGTTCATGGGGTCAAAGCCAATGAGGCGGAGCAGGTTTCTAAGGATCTGCTTCAGAAACACTTCAGTTTAATGCTGCAAGAGGACACTATTATTAGGGAGTTTAATGAGAAAATCAACAAATATGAAATGGATCCGTGTTCGGTGACTCCGCCGTTGCACTTCCTTGACTGCAACGCCCGTTTCCTCCTGGCTGTAGGTGAAGCAGTCGAGCAGCAGATGATTACATTTGAGAGAGAGATTTGTTTGACTACTGGAGAAAGCCTTGGGCGGGACAAAAACCCAACGTTTGTATCCTTTATGAACTTTTCTGAAAGTGCAGCTACACGTTACATCCGCATGGTATGTGACTTCTTGAGTCCACTTAATGAAACGAAGTATAGCTGCGGTGGGCAGTGGCTAAATTTTTGCCAAATGAAAAACAAGCAGCCTAAACTGGCAGCATGCCGGTCCAATCGCTTTATTAGTTACTTTGAGTGTGCTGCCGGTGTGGCTCATCACCACACGGACATTACGGCGTTTTTGTCTGATCTCAAGTCCAATTCAGCCCATGGATCAAATATCATCCTGGAAAGTCTCAAAGATGATGCCAGCGACATGTTCATTCAGGCTCTTGTCTGTGTTCTCGCGATCGTCTACTGCAAAATCTTGGGTCCATACTGGCAGCTTCTGAAGAGCAGCGAAGAGTACATCAACTTCCGCAGGCATGTACACCTTCTTCATCGGAAGCTCGTTCAGTGGAGTGAGGATGCTTCTTCGCTGCTGCGGCCCGAAAGCTCCGGAAACATTTTCTGTCAGTTTCCTTTGCAAGAGAGTAACTTCACAGACGTGTTCACTCACTGCACGCCCACTCCCGAGAGAGACATGAGTTCCGTAATCCGGAAGTGTCTGGAGAAGACTGTGAAAACAATCACAGATATCACAGAGACTAATCTGAAGGATTTCCTGCAGGGTGGAACTTACAACAAAGACCCTTCAATGGAACAAAGTTTAGAGCTGAAAAACTGCCAACTGGTACACCTGATGGGAGATTATCCCTATGGGCACGCCTATCCCTATGGGGCGAGTTCAGTGTCAGCAGTGAATTTTGCTGATTCTCAAGATACGGAGGAATGGAATAAAACGCCACTTGATTCCTCTAGCAACACACCCGTCATGGCTGCTGTCGCCAGACACGGGGGGCCGTGCAGAAGCAAGCGGGATGTTGACCGACTGCTGATGAGATTGAACCAGGCCAGTCTTGCCGAGAAACGCGAAGCAATGCGTCGCGAGATAAATTACCAGAAAATAGCACTTGGTAAAGACAAGGACCTCAACCAAGTTGGCTTCTCCCTGGCAGATATGGTTGCAAAGTTGAAAAACGTGTTGCCAGAGACTGAGAATGATATGGCCGTCAGAGATCAAACTGACCGCAGTGGGCAGGTGATGGAAAAAATGAACCCGCAAAATCCTACGGTGGTTTCATCGCGGTCCATTTCTAAAAGTCCGCCACCTTACAAACAAACAAGACTTTGCAGCAGCATTAATTTGAGAGAGATTGCGATAAAGAATTACAGAGACTATAGGGAGAGCTTTAGTTTTGATGACACTCCATCTTTCTCCTCTTAGCGGTATGAACCTGTGCTATTTGTATTTCATTTTATTATTTTGAACCACATAATGAATTACAATTACAATAAGTGACACTTGTGCATTTCTTGCTTAAATACTATTAAATGTGAAACGACTAGATGGGTTCTGTGCAATAAGTGGCATTGCCCCTCCCCTGGCCCAACCCCTATTAATGACCAGTTCTGGATGCGATGCATTCATTTACAGTACTTTGTATCAGATATCTGTTTTACACAAATGTTTAATTTTAGAATCTTAAGAGTTAAATGTATTCAAATTTTGTTTCGCTTTTAGTTTTGTGAATGTTACAATGAAAGCATTTGTATATGCATTTATTTTATCTCTTCTGCCTTATCTGTTTTAGATTTGTGAAAGCATGTCCTTGATTTATAGACCTTCTTTGAAGAATGCCGTGTGCTTACTCATGTCCCTTGCTATTTTACAGTTTTTTTTTCCACAAATAAAACGCAGTGCTTTTAAAATGTCCAGGCAGTTTTTTTTGTGTCTGTGTGAATAAACGGTAGCAGAGGTATCCCCTTACGCTTGGGTGGAAGGGCTCGGTTTGCAGATGTACATTAAGCTTAGGCAAAAATTAGGATAAAGCAAAATGAATCCAGAACGGTGTTCCAGAAGATGTAGGATAACTGGGAGACCCTTTGCCTTGAGTTTCTTCTTGCTTTCTGGTGTGCTGGGTATGTCCAATAGCTCTAGGTTGCTTTAGGGCAGTTATTTTGTAGTAACTCAAGGATGTCCACTTGGAATGTTGCTGAAATAAAAAACAAGCTAATTTAATCAAATGATACATTTGAGGATATGATATAAGCTCAGAATGTGCCCTATAGCTTACATATAAGATTATATCCATAGTGTATGTGTATATGTTTGACCCATATGACCATTCTGTCCACACACCATGTCATGGGACTGCTACTGGACACAATTGATCTTTTCAGCTTATTTTAAAGAAGCAGCAAGGGCATATTTGTGTAGTTTTTGTGTGCAGAGAGTTTATGTGCATTTTTTGTGAGTAGAGCAGTTTGTAAACCACTATAAACATTGTTGCTCATTTGACGAAGATTAGAGATTTTCATCCAGAAATCTGCTGGAGTGGTTTTGTATTCATGGCGGTCCTGCTTTTTTTCCCCCCCATATAGAAGTGTTGTGATGGATTCTTGGTGGAGCAAAGCACCTATCACTCATGTACTGGTGGCTCTTTTTGGAATGGGTTCCTGGGTCTCAGTGAACTCCTTGTGGGTAGAGCTGCCCGTGGTGGTGAAATACCTCCCTGAACGTAAGTGTTACCATTGTCAGAAATATTTGAGGCTGTTTTTAAAACATGTAGGAACATAATTGTACTTCTACATTTCATTGTAACATCTACATTTCATGAAAAACAATTAAATTAACACCTATCTACCTGTTTATAGGTTGGATGCTGCCTGCCTACCTCTCCGTGTTGATTGCTTTTGGGAATATCGGTCCAGTCAGCATGTCGCTGATGCACCATTGTGCCCCTGGAAGAATCAATGAGCGATTGGTCATCCATGTCATTCAGGCGTTAGCTGTACTGGCTTCCGCCTTCCTTGCCATCTTTTGGTTCCAGACGTTTAGTGTGTTGGGGGTGATGCACTCTGTGCCCTACCTCCTGTTGGCATTCGTGCTGGCTCTGGTCTGCTGCACCTCCAATGTTACCTTCCTGCCCTACATGTACAGGTATCCACCCAAGTTTATCCGCACCTTCTTTGTTGGGCAGGGCCTCAGTGCTCTTTTCCCCTGTCTTGTGGCTCTGGGACAAGGTGTTGGGAAGGTAGAATGTCTGAACAGCACTGCAGAAAATGGCACCCTGGTACTACACCACCTTGAGGAAAATTTCCCTGCTCAGAATTTCTTCTGGTTCCTGTTTGTCATGCTGGGAATCTCTGGCCTTTCGTTCCTGGCCTTGGCGGTGAGGGCCACAGCTGAGCCACCTGCGCCGGACACCCAGGATCCCGACGTTCCAGTGAAAGGAGACACAGAGGAATGTCACCCACTGCAAAATGGGGGGATGCCAGTGTCTGAGAACCAGCTGGAAGTGGTAAATCCCCTCCCGGAAGTGATCTTCTGGACTCCAAATAACATCTATCTGCTGCTGTTGCTGGGAGTATCCAATGCACTTTGCAATGGAGTTCTTCCCTCAGTGCAAGGCTTTTCCTGTCTGCCATATGGGACAATGACCTTTCACCTCTCTGTTGTCCTTGGAAACATTGCCAACCCGCTTGCCTGCTTCGTGGCCATGTTTGTTCTCTGCAGGTAGGAACAGAACAGAGTTACATCACGTTTGCTACAAATATGTCAGGTGTTTGTGTCTATACAGTTATGTCTGACAATATTTATCTTTCTGTTGATTTCTTTTGGAAATATTGGACAATATATTGGTTTTTAAATAGTTATTCTTTCTACATAACGCATTTTGTTCTTTCATGCCCTGTCATAGGTCTAGCATAGGTCTTGGAGTCCTGGCTGCTGTAGGTGGGCTCTTTGCAATATATCTCTTGGTTCTTGCTGCCCTCAGTCCCTGTCCTCCACTTTTGGGGAGCACTTCTGGGATAGTTCTTGTGGTGAGTACTGTCTTAGTACATAATATGTATTAAAGCAGGAAGGATTAAATCATATTAAAATACTAATTATCTGAATTTGTTGTTTAGCTTCAGATCTGATTTGCCATACTTATTCACCCAGATGGATCACATTTGACTGACCCCTCTGCGATGCTAAATGCATAAGAGTCAGCATGTGGCGCCGCCGTGTAACTTGTGCCCTATGATGGTTTCTCACCCAATCAGGTGACTGCCTGGATTATTTTCAACGGAACATTTTCGTACCTGAAAGTGGCCATTGGTTCCCTGCTTCACGAGGCGGGACACACCGCCTTGCTGTGGTGTGGCGTCTTCATCCAAGCTGGCTCACTCATCGGGGCACTCTCTATGTTTCCACTGGTCAGCGTCTACCACGTCTTCCAGAGTGGGAAGGACTGTGTGGACAATTGTGTATGATGGTCGCATGAAGGGTAGGGTCTGGGGGCGCGGCTGTGAGGGGGATGGTTCCTTTTCTTCGTGGGAAGTTTTTATTTAACCCCTATCCCGTGTATGGGGTCAATCTGACCCCAGAGCATCATTAAATGGTAGGCAAATTTTACATGGGGAAATTATCACGTGAAAAGGGTTAACGCAAAGCAATTTTGTCTGTCAGGTTTTAGGCTCTGGTTTTAAATGAGTTTTTGGCTGGTTCAATTTGTAAACATAAACCGCTCTCAGGGATATTTTAGCCAGTTGGCCTGGGTTTTCATTAATTGCTGTGAAACTAGCATACACACCTGGAGTATGTACACATTTTTTATCTGACTCCACTATCTGCAGAAAATGTGTTTGGGCATGACTGAGATAATTATTGTATCACATTTCTTTTCAGATTGATAAACAATGGATGGTGGTTGTTGAAGTATCAAAGTACCCTTTATCAAAACTAAGCACCTTATCACATCAAAGTCAAGTTGCTTTATATAGCCTTTAAAAAGCCTTTATCCTGTATCCAGAATGACATGCTAAAACGGAAAAGAATAATGATTAATTACATCTAGTACTGTTTACTTGAAGCCTTTATCCAAAGAATATGTCGCTTCAGCATGTGTGGTTAAGTGATTTAATGAATGTTACATGGAATGATTACAAATCATTTCTAAATCATACAGATGTCAGCTTCTTTTCACAAAGTATAATCTTCTGTGACAGTTCCTGTGCATATTTCTAGAATCAGAATGGGCAACAGTACAGAAATTGGGAACCTCATATTTATTACAGGTAGAAATCTATTCTACGTTTTTGTATTCTGTAGAATGGAATTCAAAATTGAACTGACATTTGAACTGTTTAACATTGCCGGTTGGGTTCTGTAGCTACAAGCCTTTGTACCTGTGAAACACAGTGCTTAAGTTGGTTATGTGGAATGTACACACTATGCATTCGTTTGTTTAGCAAGTACAGTACACGTCTGCCAGGTACTTTTTCATTGTGTGTGTCTTTGTAGTTTTCCAAAGTAAACAAATGCCCTGTATTATTAAGTATTAAGGTCACACCCTCAATTTATTTACCTGCTGTCTTTTTCCATCGGTAGGGGGTAGTGATGCCTTAATTCCAAGTTTGGATAATTAGTATGTTTGTTACCTGTGGCTTATTGCCTTGCAGAATGTGGAAAATATCTGACCTAGAAAAATATGGCTAACCAGTGCTACTAAGGGTTAACAAGACAGTCGGTTCATCACTGAAATGAGGATGGTGATTTCCAGTCTCTTGACTTCTTGGGAAGGAAAAACTATTTGTTTTATGCTTTGGAAAAAGGGTAATGCATCGTGTTATTAAGGGGGAGGGAATGTGATTCAAAGAGATTTAACAAGGAAAACATGGACTCTTTTTTTTCTTTGAAATTAAATCGGTGCAGACGTAACTGTCATTATCGACTGATTCTCACTGCTTTGAGCAGATGAGCTCTGGAAGGTGTTTGTTCAGTTTTAGTTGAGGTTAGTTATTTACATCATACAGCCATTAAGGCATCGATTAACATTAGGTGCCTGATAGATTCAGACTTCAGCCAAAACCTTTTAAATAATGAAAAAAATATATCGTTGACGTGGCCTGTACCCAGGGGTTCCTTGACTGTGCCTTGACTGTTTAAGTTCAAAACGAAACTCTGTGTCAGTTTTGTGTAATGATTCCAGAAGGCAAATTTTCCAAGGTAATGTGCTGCTTTCTGCAGCTTGCCTCCATTCCTTTATAAAGAATATAAATGCACTAATCCTCACACTATGTAGCATAAAGTGTGTGCTTGTCAGTTTTTGTTATTTTGCTTTATAAAAAATATTGTCTGACATGTTTGAGAAAGATTGTCATATAATGAGAATTATTTAGAGAATTATTGTTATATTTTATTATAAATGTTTTTGTTTTGTAGTAATTAACATTGTTAAAGTTACTATTGATTGTGAAAGTGGAAAATTTGCTTACTGACTGGGATGCATGTCATATGTGTAATAATTGAATTATTTAAAATTAACTTTTTAACTCCCCTTAAAAATAAAACGTCCTTTTGAGGAAAAACTTTGCTAAACAGCTGACAGCTAACCACTGAGGATTATTATTATTTTTTATTTTTTTTTTAGATAAGAATATGTGTATGGGGTTGCACGGTGGTGCAGTGGGTAGCACTGCCGCCTCACACCTCTGGGACCAGGGTTCGAATCCGGCCCAGTTCCATGTG
>JAODKL010000047.1:17316008-17329008 GCA_026780765.1 Petrocephalus schoutedeni
CCGAACTGAGCCAAACCAAGGTGAGCTGTACTGAACCGTGCCGTGCCGTACTATGCAGTGGAAAAGCGCCATTAGTGATCGGCTGTCCGCAGATATGTGTGAATGTTTGTAAGTGCGTGTGTCTTAATACTGCCCTTCGGGGCTTGGCATCTCTTTGGAACAATACTGTTTATTTTTCACACTGAGCCATGGAGATCTTTGAGGACCTCTGTACCTCTGCATGATGTATTGATAGACAAACCAGTAAGTATTCAGCCGTCTACTTGTTTTAATAGAAGTTCATTGCTCGTTTTTCTTTACCAGACCTGGCTTGACTTCGCTAAGGAGATACGCAAACAGACTCAAGGTTAGTGCCCTTCCATGTCAAGCTCGATGCCTGTATTTCAAAGGGAGCAGGTAGTCTCCCAGGGCTATGTTTTATGGGCAGTTTGTCCAAAAATAATTCAAGCGTCTCATTTATAATGACTGTAGTCGCTGATGTTCCATTGTGTCCTGAGCATGAGCATCACCATTGATGTAGCTCTCAGCTGTGAGAGCTGAGGCCAAGAGATGTCCAGAGATGTAGCTAGTCAGCTATCACTTAGTCTGCTGTGCATAAATTAATGTAGCTAGTCAACTGTGTGGTGTTGTGTTCAGTCAATTGCCGCACCTAGAATCTTTAGGAAGATTACATGCTATGTTTTTTCCCTCAGGAATTTTTGAGTTTACCTTCAATGTCAAGTTTTATCCACCTGATCCAACTCAGCTGACGGAAGACATCACCAGGTAACACATATAAGAGCTCAGTCCGCCTGTGGCCCCTGCTGGTGGGCGACCTCAGCTCTGAACTGTCCTAAGCCTGCAGTGATCCTTGATCTCTGACCCAGAAGTTCTACCCCTTAGGTACTACCTGTGTCTGCAGCTACGTAAAGACATCTTTTGTGGACGGCTGCCATGCTCCTTTGTCACACTGGCTCTGCTGGGCTCCTACGCTGTCCAGTCAGAGCTGGGTGAGTACGATCCAGACCTGCATGGTCCTGACTACACTCGGCAGGTGCGCCTGGCCCCGCGTCCCAGCAGGGAGCTGGAGGAGAAAGTGATGGAGCTGCATCGTACCTACAGGTGAGCACCGCAGAAACCGGCCTGCAGCCCTCCATTCACACATGTGTGCGAGTGTACAAATGCAGGCTCCTGTACTGCTCTGCTACATACTGTCTGTCTTATTAACCGTCTTCGTGACCAGCTGACCACGTATCATGGACCCGTCCTCCTGTCCTTCTGCAGGTCAATGACCCCGGCACAGGCTGACGTCATGTTTTTGGAAAATGCCAAGAAACTGTCTATGTATGGACTGGACTTTCATCCAGCTAAGGTTGGTATATGGATGTCCTTTGTGGCTAGGAAGGCACACCTGGGGCATGAGAGTAGCCACTCAGTATCAACACCAACTCTGTATCTAATAGGGTGGCCTGTTTTTTCATTGTAAACCATGATTAGAACAATGGTGTACAGTGTTATTGTTAAATATGGCACTTAGCAATACTTAACTTAGCAATAGTCATATGAATCATCATCATATTCTGTACTCACTAGTCAAATCCTCTGAGATTATCACTGAATGCAGATCAAACAAGGAAAATGTCATTCCGAGGAGTTTGATGAACTCGAGAGTTGAAGGGCCTTGTTGTGTTCTGTAACCAAGATGGCAGAGCCATGGAATCAGTCTGAGTTTCGTAAAGCTTATGTTTGGAGAGGACATAGGACTGATAAGTAGAAACCAGGTCAATCTGTTTGCATGAAGGCAAGGATTTAAATCAAAAGAGGAATTTGTTCATATTAGTGGTTGGTTGATGTTGCCCTCTAGTGGTGCACATCTGTCATTGTGCCTTGTGTCTGAGTTGGACAGCCAGAGGTAGAGAGTGTTTAGTTGTTCTTCAGCCGGTTATGCGCAACTCTGCCCTTGTCTCAGGACCTTGAGGGTGTGGACATCATGCTGGGCGTCTGCTCCAGTGGCCTAATGGTCTACAAGGATAAGCTACGAATCAACCGTTTCCCCTGGCCCAAAGTGCTTAAGATCTCTTACAAGCGCAGCAATTTCTACATAAAAGTCCGGCCCTCTGAGGTATGTCGCCCTCTGCCATTCCGCCATACACAGAAGCAGAGCTTTTTAAGAACTTCTGCTCCCCTGTTTTCCAGTTTTCAATTCTCCCGCATCTTGAATATATGAGTTTTATTTTGTTTGACTAGTAATTTTTCCTTTGTCTTAAAGTCATACTTTTATTACTTACTTCTTAGCAGCATGATGACCTTGTGGTCACCACTGTATCCTCACACCTCTGTGGTTGTAGGTTTGAATCCCTTCCGGTCATATGTACGTGGAGTTTGCATGTTCTTTCTGTCAATTGCGTCCTCCAGTTTTCTCTTGCTGTCCAAAGGCTTGTAGTTAAGCCCAGCTAAAGTGCATATAACATGTGCCTGTGTGGACATTGCCTGCAGACTGTTCCCTGTCTCAAGCCCTGTACATCTTAAGATAGGCTCCAAACTCTGATACTCTTCTCTATAAATGGTTATGAAACATGGATGAATTATTTACTGGGTATAGCTGAACACCCTTTAACCTGCATATACGTGTTTTATAGCTAGAACACTATGAGAGCACCATCGGCTTCAAGCTGCCCAACTGCAAAGCCTCCAAGAAGCTGTGGAAAGTCTCTGTGGAGCACCACACCTTCTTCAGGTACAAGGTCACCTGCCACTTCCACAGAGGTGTCAGTCATATCTGCAGCAATGTGCTGTATGTGACAGTTTACTATATGGACTCTCAGTGTCATCACTGTAATGTTGATTTTGACAGGTGGTTGATGTTATCTCCCTAATGATGATTTGTATAGGCGGTTGGTGTCATCTTCGTGTTGATTTGTACAGGGGGCTGGTGTTTTCCCTGTGATTGATGACTGTGCAGGTGGTCGCTGTTATCTCCTTGATGATGATTTGTATGGGCTGTCGGTGTCATATGTGTGATGATGATTTGCACAGGCAGTCTGTGTCACTTCCATGATTATGATTTGTGCAGGTAGTTGCTGTGATCTGTGCGATGATTTGTATAGGCAGTTGGTGTCATCTCTGTGATTATTTGTACAGGTGGTTGGTGTTATCCCCATGATGATGTTTTATACAGGAGGTCATTGTCTTCTCTGTGATGATGATTTGTTCAGGCAGTCGCTGTGATACCCCGAATGATGTTTGTACATCATGATTGTTTGACAGCATTGTTTGACAGCATGCCTGTCATTCCTGTGATGATGATTTTTTTTATGGACTGCCTCTGTCTACAGACTTACTTCTACAGAAGCAGCCACCACACCCCGGAGATTCCTGGCCCTGGGCTCCAAGTTTCGTTACAGTGGGCGAACCCAGGCCCAGACACGCCAGGCTAGCTCCATGATTGACAGGCCTGCCCCCCTGTTCCAGCGCTCTACAAGCAAGAGGGCATCACGGAGCCTTGATGAAGGTATACATGTTTGTACTGCTGGAAAATGCCTGAAGTCTTACTGTTCACTGCTTCTTCATTCTGACTGATTTCAAATAAACCTTGAATGAACAGAATGGACAGGATAGTGAGCAGAGTCACATGGGAATTGGGCAGGGACAGCAAATCAGCACGACGCATAAATGAAGAAAATAAACAAGAAATAAAGCTGTTCTTTCTGCAGGAGAAGAGATTAAAACCAAACTCTCTTAGTGAAAAGGACAAAAAAAATCAAAATAGACACTGCTACGGCTCTTAGGGTTGCTGTCTGCATCTGGGACAGGAACTGAATTATTGCCAATAATATTGAGACCACAGCAAAATTTTCAGTTTCACTCATTACTCAATTTATGGGTGTGTTTCTGTGTAAAATATACATTTTATTCTCGGTTTCTCATTAATAAAGGGCTTTATGGGTCTTCAGTCCTGCTTCCAGCAGCCTATTAAGAATAGTCCTAGTGCACTTCACGCCACTTAATGTTTCTCATTCCTTTTGAAGGTCGCTTCTTGTAATCCTCCAATTGATGAGGCACTGTTCCATCTCTGGCAATAGAAAGTTGCTTCTGCCCTCTACCTGGTTAGGTTTTGGTCATCCCCAGTGTCTCCTGCTTCACCTTGTTCTTCTGCTCTGCTGTCTTAGAAACTCTGGGCCTGGAAGCAACCTGCCGCTCAGTGTAGCCTTCTGCCAGCAGCACTACGATTTAAACCAGGATTTAAACATGCAGATTTTTAAAAATATAGAGTGGTCTCTTAATTTTTTCCAGAACTGTATATATCTGGGGTATGAGAAAATGTCAGCCTGTAAGTAAGCTTAGCATTTCTGTGTGCAAAATGGACCTTTTACCGCCTGGCCTCCCAGCTCAAGCTTCTGACATCTCCTTTCCATTTATCCGTCTTCCATGCTTGTCCAGTAGAGGGTAGCGGGCCTCTGGCCTCCCTCACAGATAATCCTTCTGTTCTTGCATCCACTGACACTTCCTTTCATTTTATTGACAGACCAGTATCCTTCACACTTCTTATGATCCCCAATGATTGTTCTGCAGCCTTGCATTCACACGTCCTTCTGTTCCGCTATGGGCCACGTCTTTCTGCCAGTCACTCGAAGACGCCTGTCTGCCGCCATGTCTTGTTTCTCTCGTTGTCATGTTTACGGCGGTGCTTCATTCTTAATGTGACTCCCACCTTACGCCTCGGAGAATCACAGCGCCCAGGTTACGACTCTATCCCGTGCCGTCTCTGATCAGCATGGCACTTTTACAGTGATCGCAGCTTCTTCTGTTGACAAGACTGAACTGCCAACGTTCCCTCTTCAATGCCTCAATGCTCAGCTTGAAAAACCTGGAGAACAACTGTTCAGCTGCTTCAAATGTTTGCATTTTTGCTTTGGTTTGAGAGTCTACTGACGCCACATCGTGCTGCTGACTACGTTACAGTCTTCGCCTTTCCTTCCTTTCCCAGCCATACAACGTAATGTATTTTTCTCAGTAACTTCAGCCAAGCACAAACCTTCTCTGACAGAGAAGAGGACGAAGTAGATGGCGTGCCGGATGAGGACCAAACCGCTCGTGTGTGTCTGATGGCATGATGGCATGTGACAGGTCCCTGTGTGAGGAGGCATGTAAGATCAGATGGGGATGTTTAAGGACGGTTGGAGTGCAGCTCTGCTCCAGGAGCAGCTGCCTGGTGGATCCCTGTGACCCATGGTGTTCAGGGCATTCCCCTCGGTGGGACTAAGCGGTGTGAGTCCAGGCTTTGAGAGGGATGTCAGGGAAATGACTCCTCTGAAATTGGCAGGGCAGCTGCAGATTCAGACAAAGACAAAGAAGGAGGATGATTGGTTTGAAGTGCTGGACCGTGCCCCCATAAAGACTACCCCACCCCCTCCAGGTATGACCCTCCAAGTGAGGAGAACGGCACTAACATCTCGAATTGTGTGACACTCTCACCTGCACAGTGTATGTGACTCAGTTGCCAGTAGCTTAATCAGCGAGCTCTGGCGCCCTCCAGAGGGCATTACGCGGCTCCTTGAAGTCATGTGTCCGGTTGGGGTGCTTTGGTAACTTGTGGTCACTCTGTGTTTCCATCAGTGGGGTCTCTTCATGTCCAGCCGGGGGTCTGCTCCTCTGCTCAGGTAAGGCTAAGGAGAGTGGACCGCCACCCATACAAACGGGTTGGCTGGGTAATGGGCGACCCAGAAGCGAAACCCACATTAGACCCCGCGTCCCGGCTGGAGGAGGCCGCCCAGGAGCCGCGGGGTCGGGTGGAGGTGCCGCGAAAGACGCAGTCAGTCGCTGACTGGATGCTTAAGTTTCCAGACCTCAAAGAGTCGGAAGACTGGTTTATTTTGCTGGACTACATCCGCCAAAGTCCAGGTAGATTGCTAAGCACCATCTCAAACAGAGCTTTGCTAACGGCTAATAAGGCGGCCGCGACCCACTGAGGGCCATTTGCAGCAGCAGCAACGCCGCCTTGAGCGGCGGGAGACTCCATGCCATGTCGAGCAGTGGATTGCTGGCTGCTGTGATGAGCAGTGACCCGCTAGACTTCACGCCGAGCGGCGTGCCGGTACCGATACCGCGGAGCAGCAGATGCTAAATGCAACGCTGGGCAGTGATCCGTTAACCGTCATGCTGGTTAGCCTGTCCCTCTCTGGCGTTTGGAACCGCCAAGCTCGATGTGGACTAGCAGACACTAAGTACTGTGCTGACCAGCACAGCGCTGATGGCTAAACAGAGTAGCTCTCCGCTAACCGCCCCGCACAGCAGCAGCCTGGTAACCATTTTGCGAAGCAGCATGCTGCTAACTGCTAAAACCATCTGCAACCTCCCAGCTTGACCAGAATGCTTTTTGAGCTCCTTGGAAAATCAAAGACAAACTTCTTCTTGTAGGAGGCAAAATGGCTTGTTTTCATATGCCCCCCTGGTTGCAGCAGCTCGCGGTGTGGGGGGGTGGACCGCTTTGGCGCTATGACTCAGATGGAGACCTTCTCCTGATGTTGTGCATCATGCAGCTCAAAAAGGTCCTGTGGGCAGGATGCTTCCGCCTCTGCGTCCATGCTCTCTGCAGTTCTGTGGCAGGATGATTCATTTGTACTGTTGGAAACGCCCCTGACGGGGCCCACCTGGTGTCCATTTGTGGAATTGCATTCTAATATCATATGAGGGATGTTCAAGAAGTTTCCGCACTTTTTAAAATTCGATTTATTTACAGATTACATCACTTTTCTACATAGTCACCTTCCTTTGCCATGCAGCATTCCCAGCATCATACCAGCTTTTTAATGCCACTGATGCACCGCTGCTTCTTCCTCTTAAGGCTTTGAGCGGTCCAAAAAGGTAGAAATCAGATGGCGCTAAATCTAGACTATAAGCTGGCCATTCTCAAACATGGCAATCCACTCATAGCCCACTCTACGAGAGATAGATCTGTGCTCTCGGCACGCCTTCTGCCCACAAAAAGCGTGACAGAATGCTTTTCCGCTTTGGTGCAATTTCATAGCCATCTTCATCACCGGGTGACGTCTCTTATGCTAACCCTCAAGGGCGGCCGGCTTGCCAGACAGAACTAGTGACATGACACTCAGACATGACCAGTTACTACTCCTCCTGCCTTCACCGTTTTCAACGAAAATAGAAAATTGTGGAAACTTTTTGAACGTCCCTCGTACTTCTGTTGTAGTATTACATGTACTATGGAGCCTTGCATCCCTGACCCCTGGCCCTTGACCTCTGACCTACAGCAGTGGTGAAGACGCCAGATCGGAACAGCCGTCCTGTCAGCGCCCCCATCATGTCCCCGGTGTCCCCCATCTCCCTCGGGGAGAAAGCCGCCTTGCCGTCGACCCCGCGTGCTGACCACTGGGTGGCTCCTACCCCCAGCCGTCGCCCCAACCGCCTGGAGGACAGAAGGGCAGAGCTCAGGAGGGAATACCAGGCGACAGAGTCCCCCAAAACAGGGCTGGCACGAGAGGCCAAGGTACCGCCATGCGCGAGTAACTGCATACCTACACCCAGTATACAGCGGAACCCCCATACCCACGGTTTCAATCATCTGCAGTGTTCCAGGGTATGACAAAAAAATTTTACATTCCAAAAATAAACAGTGCCAAGCAAGACTAAGCTGGTGCGTACCCACAATAGGTTAGATATTTCATGTACAGGTACAATATGATATTTTTTTGTAAAATGTATAATAATAACCTGTTTTTTCATTGTTCCTTTCTCCTTTGAGGGCTATAAAAAGCATGATTTTCATTGCTCCATCCTTCCTTGATGATATGTGATATTTTTATATTGCTATACACTGTATTGCCAAAAGTATTGAGACCCCTGCCTTTACACAAACATGAACTTTAACGACATCCCATTCTTAATACATAGGCTTTAATATGGAGTTGGCCCACCCTTTGCAGCTATAACAGCTTCAACTTCTCTGGGAAGGCTTTCCGTTAGTAAGGTCAGGCACTGATGTAGGACGAGGAGGCCTGGCTCACAGTCTTTGCTCTAATTTATCCCAAAGGTGTTCTCTCAGGTTGAGGTCAGGGCTCTGTGCAGGCCAGACAAGTTCCTCCACACCAAACTCACTCATCCATGTCTTTATAGGCCTTGCTTTCTGCACTGGTGCACAGTCATGCTGGAACAGGAAGGGGCCATCCCCAAACTGCTCCCACAAAGTTTGGAGCATGAAATTGTCGAAAATGGCTGAAGCATTAAGAGTTCCTTTTACTGGAACTAAGGGGCCAAGCCCAACCCCTGAAAAACAACCCCTCACCATAATCCCCCCTCCCCAAACTCTACACTTAGCACAAGGCAGTCAGGCAAGTACTGTTCTCCTGGCAAAACCCAGACTCGTCCATCGGGTTGCCAGACAGAGAAGCGTGATTCGCCACGTCTCCACTGCTCGAGGGTCCAGTGGCAGTATGTTTACACTTCTGTATGCGACACTTTGCATTACACTGGGCAGCTGCTCGGCCATAGAAAGCCATTCCATGAAGCTCTCTAGGCACTGTACCTGTACTTGAGCTAATCTGAAGGCCACACAAAGTTCAGAGGTCTGTAACTATTGACTCCTGTTGGCAACTCCTGCACACTGTGCACCTCAGCATGTGCTGTCCCCGCTCTGTGATTTTACGTGGCCTACCACTTTGTGGCTGAGTTGCTGTTGTTCCCAATTGCTTCCACTTTGTTATAATACTGCTAACAGTTGAACATGGAATATTTAGTAGCGAGGAAGCTTCACAAATGGACTTATTGCACAGGTGGCATCCTATCACGGTACCACACTTGAATTCACTGAGCTCCTGAGACCCATTCTTTCACAAATGTTTTTAGAAGCAGTCTGCATGCCTAGGTGCTTGATATTATACACCTGTGGCCATGGAAGTTATTGGAACACCTGAATTCAGTGATTTGCAGGGGTGTCTCAATACTTTTGGCAAAATCGTGTATCGTCTCTAGAAATAGGCTAAAACGTCAGAATCCCTTTCATTCGAGAGAGAGTACAGTACTGTGTAATAATATACGATGTCCTTTATTATTGCTGTATTTAATGTTGGAAATGTCTTATTGTGCATAATTTATCATTTAAAGTTAACCGTTTGTATGTACATGAAAATCACTTTATATTTAGGGTCTATGGATGGTTCACTATCATCCGCGGTTTTGGCTATCAGCAGTAGGTCTTGGAATGTATGACCCGCAGGTACGGGGCATGACCAAACACCACATATGCAACTAAGTAGCCTGGTTTATTTTGCTGGACTCTGCCCAAGTCCAGGTAGATTGCTAAGCACCATGTCAAACAGAGCTTTGCTAACGGCTAATAAGGCGCCCGTGGCCCACTGAGGGCCATTTGCGGCAGCAGCAGTGCCGTTTTGAGCAGCGTGAGACTCCATACCATGTGGGACAGATTGCTGGCTGCTGTGATGAGCAGTGACCCGCTAGACACCATGCCGATCATGGTACCATCGTGCCCATCGGTGGCCCATAGAGTAGCTGATGTGCTTGTGTGTGTGCAGCTGCAAGCGGCGTCACGACGGGAGAGGAGAGAGACCCCCAAGACCACGGCTTCCGCGGGGGAGACACCAGCCCAGGTGCGTGCCACTTGGCTTCTGGGGCAGGGTGTGGGGGAGACCTGGAGGCGAACAGAGGCATTCAGGCAGTATTCTTCATGTGCGGTAGGGCTGGTAGCTCATTAGCTACGGGATTCCACGGAACCCGGCTTGACGAACCACTTTCACACATTCAGTTAGGGTCAGACAAACGCCTGCGAGAAGCTGGCACATCTGGACCGGGTGGGTGGTCAGCCTCTTACTAGCTTCTCTTTCTCCCCTTTCTGTGGCTGCAGCCGCCAAGGCCTGAGACGGAACCGGTGCGCATGAGGAAGGTCAGATCACACTCGTCGTCATCCTCACACTGAGATTGCTGAACATGTGGCTGCATCTGCGTCCTTTTGGTACCGTTGTGGCGGTTCGGGAGGAAATGCTTATTTTGTTTGTTTGTTTTAGTTGTTGGCTTGTTCTGCTTTCATTTTCAGAGACTCCTCCCTGAACAGGTTTTGTTTATCACGGGTCTGTGAGTTGCTTGGTCAGGCTCAGACTGGGTCATCCATATTTCATATTCTGTGTATGTGTATAATATATATGTATACATGCACAGGCAGAAAATGAAATATGGATAACTCAGCTTCACTCCAAACATGCAAGCTGCTGTTTTCTGTTTTTATGAAGTTGTAATGAGTGAATTAAGCCACACCAGTGGCCCATGTAGGATTTTTGCATCCGCATCCGGAGGCTAAATTTTATGCGTATTTAACATTTGTTAAAATGCCCTTAGTATCTCGAAGACTCTGTACTGGGTCTGAAGGATAGATCTGGGCATTTGATATCTAAATCTGTCTGATATGCAACTTCCTGGTTGATGTTTATTGACTGACTTCCACAAGGCAATAAGACGGTATCATCGCTGCCTGCCTTGCCTTCCCCGACACATCCTGAGTTTGCCTGCCGAATCACCTCCCATTGTCCACCTGGACTTGACGCCTGACCAATGTGCCATTTACCTCTTATCCTGGCATCGTAGTCATCTTGCACCTGGATTATGCTGCCTGTACCTTCCACAGATGTGTGGTTTCTCCAGTCACACATTCATTCAATGTTAGACTGCCACACTGTGGCCATAAAAGTGATTAGATAGACTGGAAAGAAGAAAAAAAAACAACTGTTGCCTTCTTTTTGTTTTTCACAGAAAAGAGCTAAGAAAATAGAGGGTGAAACTATTTATATCCGCCATAGCAATTTAATGTTGGAGGTTTGTATACACTCTGTGCCTGTTGTCCTGGTGCATGCTCTGTGTGTGCGATGACAGTCTGCTGCCTGGGTCCATCTGACAGTTCTTTCTCCATCTGAAATAGCTAGCCTGCCTGCTTATTCCCATATCTCTCAACCTCTGCGTCTTAGATCCTTGTGCTTGGTATAAAGTCGGTATGCGACCTCTATGTGTCTGGCCTCAGAACACTTTCCTGATCTTTCTGTGAGTTACAGGTTGTGTCGCTTATAGTCGAAACAAATTTCTGTCCTTCATACGTCCTTGCCATGCCAGCCCCTGTCTGTCTTCTGTCTGGTTGGCTTCTGTTTTTCGTCTAACTGACTGTATCATTCTGTCCCGTATAACTAATATGGTCCTGTTATCCATATACGGATAAGAGCTTGTGTCTGAGATTTGCAAGAGGATTCGTCAACGAATCCTTCATTTGAATAGATGGTATTGGACATATCTTTCTTTTTTCATCACTACTACATCAATGTAAATAACCTTAAAGGATGAGTAAATATGGAGTAATGGGTACAGAATGGCTCCTCTGCCCACTAGACCATCGGTTGAGCCGCGGTGATCGAGCTCGACCTCCCTTGCTCACCTTCTGACTCCTCGCTGTGTTTGCCGTCCTTCTCCCCCCCCCCCCCTAGGATGTGGACAAGACGCAGGGCGAGCTGATGAGGCACCACGCCAGCATCAGCGAGCTGAAGCGCAGCTTCATGGAGGCCATGCCGGAGCAGAGGCCCAGCGAGTGGGACAAGCGTCTTTCCAACCAGTCGCCCTTCCGCTCCATCACCATCAATGGCCAGCTGCAGCCGAGCGCCAACGGGGTGAGAATGCCTGCCTCTAGGGGGCACTCTAACGCTTCCATCTACCCCAGCAGATGGAAGGGGCTTGCCCTCAGGTGCCACCTAGCTCTCCCTCTGCATACCCGCTGCCCCTCACACCCGTCACTGCCTGTGTTTTGAGGTAACGGAAAGGTTCTGCCACCCACAACTTTGCAATGGAATTTCTAGAGCTTTCTGTGTGGCCAGTGTTCACATGGCTGAGATTAGTGACGCCTTTAAATGGACGAGGTTAGTTTTAAATGGAATAAGAGTATTTGTTGATTTATTTGCATATGATGTGTTTTGTAGTTTTTGTACCCAGGTGCCATCAGGGTCAGGGAGATAGCATTTTGTTTGAGTGCCTCGGAAATAAATCAACACAAAGCTCTCCCTCCATGGGGTTGGAGTGCAAACAGATACGCAGTGTTTTAGCCGTGCAAGGTAAAATGTAAACAAGCATGCAGCATTAAATCTCAGTGGTTTTCTGGTCACTTATCTGGAAGTTTTTCTCTCCGGTGTGTCAGCAGCTGGTGTCTCGCGCTTGTCTAATTCCAGAAAATTAGAAACTTGGGCCCTGTGGGGAGTTTATTGGAAGGAACTTTATCCGGCCATGGTTGGCTAACCTTATCGTAGAGATCTGGTCCACTAGTGTGTGTGTGTGTGTGTGTGAGCGTGTGTGTGTGTGTGTGTGCATTTGTGTGTGGGTTTGAAGAACCACCAGAATGTCCCCAAAGTGTGGTAAAACCTGAAATTTCCCTACTTTTGGGGACATCTTTTCAGGTCCCCATTTTGATAACCTCAATCATAAAAATCTGTGAATGCAATCAAAAAAGTCTTGTATGTGGGTTGGTTACTTATGGTTAAGGTTAGGACTGGGTTGGGGTTAAGGGTGTCGTGATGGGGATTTTTCCCATAGAAATGAATGGAAGGTCCCCATTTAGATAGGTACGCAAGTTTGTTCCTGTGTTTTGTTTGGTTACTTATGGTTCAGCTTAAGATAGGGGTTAAGGGTATAGTGATCGGGATTAGATTTTTCGATAGAAATGAATGGATGGTCCTCACTAACATAGAAATACAAAGGTGTGTGTGTGTGTGTGCACGCGTGTGCAAATAGGTGCATGTCCAAGTGAAAAGTGTGTGTGTGTGCACGTGTGTATGTGTCTAGGTGAAAAGCCTCTTTGCGTGTGTGTGTGTGTGTCTAGGTGAAAAGCCTCTTTGCGCGTGTGTGTCTAGGTGAAAAGCCTCTTTGCGTGTGTGTGTGTGTGTCTAGGTGAAAAGCCTCTTTGCGTGTGTGTGTGTGTGTGTCTAGGTGAAAAGCCTCTTTGCACATGTGTGTGTGTCTAGGTGAAAAC
>JAODKL010000047.1:17329252-17339302 GCA_026780765.1 Petrocephalus schoutedeni
TGTGTTTAGGTGAAAAGCCTCTTTGCGTGTGTGTGTGTGTGTGTTTAGGTGAAAAGCCTCTTTGCGTGTGTGTGTGTGTGTGTTTAGGTGAAAAGCCTCTTTGCGTGTGTGCGCAGGGGAAGACACCCAGCTTCCGGCCAGCTGGCACAGCAGCGGCAGGTGTTGCTGTGGCACAGGTAAAGCCTGTTTGCCGCTGAGAGCAGCCACTCCTTTCTTTGTGGTAAAGAAAAGTGAGCGATGGCGGCAGGCTGCTGTGACGTGGCCCCCATCGCTCGCAGGGCTGACGCCTGGCCTACGCCCCCCCCCCCCCCCCCCCCCCCCCCCCCACACGCACACTGCCCACCCTGCCTCCGCGTCTGGCTGCTTCGAGTAGACGGCATGGCTGCTTTGACCTCACACAGAGCTGCATGGCAGTAATGGTCATCTCACTTCTCTTGGTGAAGAGAGAAGGAAAAGAGAGAGAGAAAAAGGACGGATACAGAAGAATGGAGTGATCAAACAGGCCGGCATTGGGCTGCCCCAGCCACAGCACCCTCTCTCTCTCCTTCTCCCACCTTCTCTCTCCTTATCTCTCTCTCTACCTCATCTTCTATCTCTTCCCCCCACACCCTGGCCCCAAACAGGGGGTGTGCAAAGACTCTCAGGCAGGTATACACGGTGTGAGTGCTCCCCTGTGAAGCGGGGGGCTGGCTGTTAGGTGCCCAGATGGTTGTAAGGGTCACACTACCTCAGGTCTCATGTTCTCTCCCTCCGTTGGTCGTGGACACTGCTAGCCTGATCGATTCGGAAAATACGGAGCCCGTGATCCCCCAAAACCTCATGACCTGGAACCCGCTCGGCGTGGAGCCAGAAGGTTCCGGAGTATTCTGAGAAAGCTGCGGACCAGACGCTGCTCCTGCTCGTCCCCTGGCTAAGGAGTGTTGCCACCCTCACTGCTGTTTGCTGGACATGCCCAAGCATCAGTCAGAGCCAGACTCCCAGGCCAGGCGCAGAGCTGTCTGCTCTGGCATCTCTCATGGCGCCGCCGCCCAGTGGTTCCGCCAGTCCAAACAGGTGGGTTTTTACAGTGTCTCTCCTGTCTCCCGAGGAGTTTTGCCAAAGACCTTCACTGCTGCTCCACCTTGCAGACCAAACCAGCCATGAGGAAGGATCTAGTCCCCAACAAAAACCAATAGAATCATGGTAGTCATCCCTAGCCAAAGATAAAATTAACTATTATGTCGCATCATCCCCATAAAACCTCCAGAACCCTGTGCTGCCCCATGTGGCTTGCAGCCTGGCGGGACCACTGTGTGCACGATCGGGTCAGTGCAGGCTGGACCATACTAAGCATGGATGCATTTTGCAGCACGCTAAGCACTTGGACACGGCCAATTACAGAACTACTGATTGCCATGACTATGAGACGCACTCGTCCGACATCCAATCGGTGAACTGGAAGACGTCACCTGGCAACTAGCTGTCCGTAATGGTTTCAAGACTATTAACTGCTTAATTTCTTTCTTAATTCCCTAATTGTTCTAGCAGTTTAACTGAAGGATAGTAATGCTCAAACAGCAGGTATGAGATTCAACTTCAAGGGATGGAGAGAAAAGTTGATTTAAAGTGCGCTATGCCTGCTGCCGACAGTAGTAAGACGTTACCTCATTCTTTGCACACCCCGCTCCCCCAGATCACCCCAATCCGCCTGCTGCCCTCCTGCTCCTCACACCTCTCTGTGTCTGTTGATCTGCTACTGGATGCAGCCCGCTGGGCAGACCCCTCGAGTAAGGGGTGCCAAGCAGAGGCCTCTGCTGGGGATCTTACCGGTCCCAAGGGAGAGCACCCAGGATGATAATGGGGAAGAGGAGGCAGAAGAACCAGCGAGGCACTCCTCGAAAGTGGCAGTCGCCATTCTGGACGACGGCAAGCAGACGGCCAAGGCCTGCCAGTACCCCGTCATGCTGCGGCGGCCGCGGGTCTCCTTCATGCTGTCCTGCCTGCTGCTGATGACCATCACTCTTTGGTGGCTGGTCTTTATCTGAAGAAGTCCTGCCCCTTCACAAGACATCCCTTGCAGACCTGGCAACGTTGTCATCACCTTTCCCAGACCTTCCATGGGAAAGGCTTCTCTGGAGGCGGATATGATTCTGTGACGGACCATGCGACGACGGTGCAAATGCACTCAGACCTGCTGTCATTTACGTGTGTAGTCTACATGTAACCTTCGGAGGAACTCGAAGCAGCTTTTGCACTCAGAACCAGGAAGCTATGCAGTAAGATAATGGCTCTGCCAACGGGAAATATTTTGTTGCAGTTTAGAATCATAACCTGCAGGAACTGGTCTGACTGTCGTAGGAGTTCGGGCATAGTCATGAGTAACTACTCCACTACTCACTATATTCTTGATGCTTTTTGCTTGCCCTTCATTCACCATAGACCTTATTTAAAATTTGGATCTTTATGGCTCTTTTCTGGAATATTCTGCCTTGGCTCTGAGAAGCGACCTTAGGAAAGCCTTACTTACCATTACTGGCGCTGTGTAAGCTGAATGCCCATCGCACTTAGGAGATGCTGGATCCTCTTAACACGAGCAGGCGGCAGCCCGGCATGGACGTGAAACCTACATGTGTGTCACACACAGGTTGCGTGGTGCTCTTTCTTTCGGTGGGACCAATGTATTGTGGTGTAGTCTTTATAAAGAAGAGGACTGCCTTAACCTGCCCCCTCATTTGGACATATAAGCACTGTTTTTACCCTGTTATTGACTGTAAGGGAATGCAAAGAAAGGAGAAGCAGCCAATAAAAGTTACTGTAAAATGTATTTTATGGTACAAGCTGGTTTGTCTTTGAGCTATGAAGAAATTCAGTCAGGTTGAGCTGGTTGACGATGATACTGTCCTTTGACGCCATCTCTGTTTCGGATCTTTATTACTGGATTTCTGAATATTTCCTGTAAGGTTGATGAGTCCCTGATTGTTTCATTCTGTCACAGGAAAGTCTAGTTTGGTCTTGTGTTCTGTACTTGCCAGAGGAGTAGGGATCTGAGATAGTCATTTGACGTGGTTTGAGGTGCTAGGCTGGTGCTGGGCTGGTGCTGGACTTTTGGTGCCCTTTTTGGTGAACCGGCCTGCATTTCCACTGGTTTCAAATAAGGATGGAACGGTAACGTGAGAAGTAAAGTATAGGTCCCTATGAAATCCCTTTTATTTTTTTCCAATTTCAGGTTTTTTTGTAAATTGAGTGAGCTGCCACATAAAAAAAAATTAGCCTTTAAGGAGAGAAAAAGTCTCGTAGTTTTCAGAGTATGACTCGTTACGCTCTGTCTCTATTGCCTCTATCCAGTTTTGTCTCCTTAAAGACTATATTTCTCCTCGGTGTGTTTGTGCAAGTCAGTTTATTCTCTCTCGCTGTTTCACTTCTGTCCTTTGAAAAGAGCATGCTAAAAATTGAACTTGGCTGTTAGCCTCGTGATCTCTTCACGAGTACCGCCATGTATTATTTATTCAATCTGCAACATGTTTATAATTTTTTGCTAAATCCGGTCAGCAGATTTTTCGTTTTCCAGATAATGAAAAATCAGTGAAACGTTATTCCACTAATAAGCACTTCAAAGTTGTTTCTCTGCTGGTACTGACAGTTTCAGAAAAAACTATATCGAGTGTCAATCGAATTTTCCGGCTAGGTGGAAGATTTGATGTGATAGCCAGTCCCACTTCCAGTGACATTATGGTTCCAAGTTCTTAGATCAATTTTTCCATGATGCTATGCTGGAGCCAGTTTTTTGCAGTGGAAATTCCCAGAACCAGTTCCAGATCGGGAAATGCCCGACACCACACTGGTGGAAGGGGGCTAAATGTCATCAAAGGAGTCTTGACACATTTTGCCCTGGAGATAGGCCATCCAGGCTAAAAGTATTCTGAGCCCCAATTCTCAGTGTGTGTGTGTGTGTGTGTGTGTATATCTGTGTGTCTGTTGTACCTGTCACGTTGCAGTCACCCCTGGTGAAGAAGATGCAAACTGTCACCATCTCAGACATCACCAACAACATTCGTGGTGATGCCACAACAAAGGAGGTCCCTATTGTGCACACAGAGACCAGGACCATCACCTATGAGTCACCACAGGTAAGTGCTGTGTCTCTAGCCTGTAGTCTCCACTTTGACATGAGAACCAGCCATTTCCAGCATGTCACGTAACATATATTGTGACTCATTTCAATGTGGATGAGAAGAAATATGGGGATTGACTGCTGATGCTGGTGTGATCTCTATTGTTCCTGGAATACAACACATTTATACAACTGTAGTAGGTGCTGCATGGTTTTGAAAGAGGTGTAGACCTTGTAAGCAGTGCTTCCATGAGCTGCATGAATATTTTACAGCATGCATTTAAATTCATGAGTTGTGAATTTTTGACGGTGTATTTCTAAAAAAGTATTGCTGAATGCAGAGCTTTGCATAATCCTCACAGATATATAACGCCGGTGAAACAAATGTGAACGAATTAATCAAGATCAAAATCCTTCTGCAGAAATTATGAAACCTTCTTTTAGTTAAATATAAGCTAACAACCAATTGTTGGTGACTTGCTACAAGAGCAGCGACAGTAGTATGTTGAAGAGACTGCTCTTCCCTCTCGCCTCACTGCATTTCTCTTACCACATTTTGCAGGCATTCTGTACCTTTTCAAAAACATGCCTCCAATAACCCTTCATCACCCAAGAACTTGGACACATGCTGCAGAATGAATTTAGCTCACCTATTTTTAGAAGCACTGTCCTACTCGATGGAGGTGCAGTTTTTGAGAACATGCCCCCAGTTGGGTTGGGGCCGTGTTTGCCCTTGGCCGCCACCTAGTGGACAGTGCAAGCTGTGCAAACCACCTAGTGACATCCCTCTTTTCTGCAGACAGGAGATAATGTTCTGGATCGAGACAACGGTATTCTGCTGAGCGCCCAGACAATTAGTTCTGACACAGTCTGTACCACAACCACCACTCAGATCACCAAGGTATTGATATCCGATCACCATCGCAACATTGTGATAGGTGCTTTGGCACCTCTAGTGGCACTCATGAGAACCACAGTGTGGATTCCCCGCAATCATGGGAACTCTTTTCACCCCAGACGGTGAAAGGTGGCATCTCCGAGACGCGAATTGAGAAGAGGATCGTCATCACTGGGGACATGGAGATCGACCATGACAAAGTGAGTTTTGACCTTTCCGTCAAAACCATACATGTGGTGCTCCATAAATCCATGGGAACAACATCACAGTAATGTTATAGTGATGCTCAAAAGCCAGTGTTTACTTAACTCATATATCAACAGGAACATATCAGGGAGAGTGGAGGTCTAACCAAGAGTACACTATATTGCAAAAAGTATTGGGACACCCCTCCAAATCACTGAATTTGGGTCTTACTATCACTTCCATGGCCATGGTATATAAAATCAAGCCTCTAGGCATGCAGACTGCTCCTACAAACATTTGGAAAGCATGGATCGCTCTCAGGAGCTCAGTGAGTTCAAGCATGGTACCGTTATAGGATGTCACATGTGCAATTCGTGAAATTTCCTCACTATTAAATATCACACAGTCAACTGTTACTGTTATTATAACAAAGTAGAAGCAATTGGGAACAACAGCAACTCAGCCACAAAGTGGCAGGCCACGTAAAATCACAGAGCACAGCGCATGCTGAGGTGTACAGTGTGCAGAAGTCGGAAACTTTCTAGTAAATAGCTACAGACCTCCAAACTTCATGTGGCCTTCAGATCAGCTCAAGAACAGTGAATAGAGAGCTTCATGGAATGAGGTTCCATGGCCGAGCCACTGCAACCAAACCGTACATCACCAAGTACAATGCAAAGTGTTGGATGCAGTGCTGTAAAGCACACCGTCACTTCACTCTAGAGCAGTGTAGACGTGTACTCTGAAGTGACACACTTCTCTGTCTGGCAATCCGATGGACGAGTCTGGGTTTAGTGGTTGCCAGGAAATGGTACTTACCTGCCTGCATTGTGAAGTGTAAAGTTTGGTAGATGGGGGATTATGGTGTGGGGTTGTTTTTCAGGGGTTGGGCTTGGCCCCTTAGTTCCAGTGAAAGGAACTCTTAATGCTTCAGTATACTAAGCCATTTTGGACAATTTCATGCTCCCAACTTTGTGGGAGTCCTGACCTCAACCTGATAGAACACCTTTGGGATGAATTAGAGCAGAGACTGGGAATCAGGCCTTCTTGTCCAACATTGGTGCCTGACCTCACAAATGCTCTCCTTGAAGAATGGTGAAGAATTCCCACAAACACACTCCTAAACCTCATGCAAAGCCTTCCCAGAAGAGTTGAAGCTGTTATAGCTGCAAAGGGTGGGCCAACTACATATTAAAGCCTTTTTCTTAAGTATGGGATGCCATTAAAGTTCATGTATGTGTAAAGGTGGACGTCCCAGTACAAGGCAGTATAGTGTATGTGTGAGTGCAGGCAACATGAGCTAAGTTTGTGTGGGGGTAGGGGGCATGGGTAGGGTAGGTTTTTCCCACAGAAATGAATCAGTCTCTAGACTGTCTCTAGAAAGGTGTGTGTGTGTGTGTGTGTGTGTGTCTGTATTTGCATAGATCACATTTGAGGACCAAAATCTCCCCAAAGTGTGGTAAAACCTGAAATTTCCCTACTTTTGGGGACATCTTTTCAGGTACCCGTTTGGATAACCTCAATTTTATAAAAATCTGTGAATGCAAAAATAAACTTAACTTAAGTTATGGTTAAGCTTAGGGCTGGGTTGGGGTTAAGAGTGTCATGATTAGGATTAGGGTTTTTCCCATAGAAATGAATGGAAGGTCCCCATTTAAATTCTGTGTGTGTGTGTGTGTGTGTGTGTGTGTGTGTAGGCCTGTTGCGACTGTGTGTGGATGCAAGCTCTGTCCCTTGGCCCCTGACTCTGTGGTCCTGACCCTCCCCACCTTCCCCCAGGCTCTTGCTCAGGCCATAAAGGAGGCGAAGGAGCAGCACCCAGACATGTCCGTCACCAGAGTGGTGGTGCACCAGGAGACGGAGATCACCCCAGAGTGAGACGCACTGCTATGCCCAGGAATGCTTGGCTCACTCCATCACTCATACACGCACTCACCCTCCCATCAGTCGCATGGAGACGCAGATGTGTGTAAATCCCCATGCATATCCATTTATTGAACCTCCTTCCCCTCTGTGTGTGTGTGTGTGTGTGTGTGTGTCTTCCCGGCCTTATTACAATCAAACAGTCAATTTGCCTGCCGTCCCATCATGCCTCACTTTAGTGTGGTGTTTTGCACACAGCCCCACCACCCCCCTCCCCTTGCCAGTCATCCCATCAATGCTCCACCCCCCTTCAGCATTGCAGACTGGCAGTATCATGTTGCAGCTGGTCATCTCTGTCATCCCCCTACAATCCTGCACTGGTGCCTGCTCTGGCTTTTACTTCAGCATGTCATGTGATCTGAGCGATCATGCGGCACCTGTTGATCACATGACCTCATTATGTCTGACCTGGCCATTTGCTGTACGGTCCTGACTGTGAAACTGCCCTTCTTGTGGAGAGGTCAGCTGACACAAGCTCTCTCTTTTCTGACACTTTCTGTGGATCAGGGGAGCAGCGTGGGAGTGTCTGGGTCGTGAGCAGAAACGCTCTGCCACCTCCTAAGCTCCCCCCCCCCCCATCTGCGCTGTACCCTCCTTCAGCAACATATCTCAGTTATAGACCAGCACCCCCAGGCAGAGGACATGCCACCATCCGGCGGACCGATCTGCCATCCTGCCCCGATTCCTTGAGACTCACCAGAAACACCAGCAAAAATCCGTGGGTGGGAAAGTCCTAGCTACACGTCACGTCATGTTACCTCCCCGCCTTCTCTGGACACTGCCATGACATGTATCTTGACCTCCAGCCTCTCGATTGCACCAGCGCCCGCTCCAGGACAAACGCTTCAACTCTTCTTTCTTTTTAGGGAAATTTTCTAAGTGTCTAATGGGTTTTGGTGTAGTGATTTTGTGAGATGGGGACTTTTTTTTCCCCCCAAGACATTTTTAATAGGTGAAATTTGGCAAAACACCAGAGGGAACACCAAAAACATTCCAGGTTGTATTAATAACTGCCTTGTATACAAGCATTTTATTTTCCCCTTTAAAATTTTTTCTAACTGAACATAAAGTTTTGTGAATTATTCAGAACTGGAGGTCAGTCCTCCTGATATTTGTTCATAAGTTGTAGTGGTGTTTATAAATACGTAGTGCATTTATAAAGATGTTTCAGTGTAGGTTTTCACAACATCATGCAGCAAGACAGAGTAGCAAGGCTGTACTTTCATGTCTCTACCACAAGGGGGCGATATGTGTTCATCAGTCACTGCGTTGTCCAGCACTCTGGAATATTACATTACATGGAATATTAAATTCAAACTCGGCCTAAATCCAACGAGCGCATAAATGGCTAGATGATTTTTTTTTTATCCTCATAAAGTAAGCGTGCTCCCCAGCCTTATTCACAGAGCAACATTACTACAGCAATAGAATACAGATAACTGTCTGAATCCTGCTGCCAAACTTCCTTCCTGTCAACAGGGACTGCAGCCATAGCTCTTTGATTTAGATGAGAAAAACCAGAGCTGTTTATATCAGTCGAACTGTGAATTTCTTGTCTAGCCAGTTGTGAAGAACACTGAGTCAAACTACATGAGACTCAACAGCCAGATTCTGTTTTCCTGGGAACAGATTTTGGGAGTATAGCACATATATTTTTGGTCTATTTTAAATATGACACTTTTATAGGAATTTGTACAGATATGATTTTAATTATTCGAGTGTGCTTTTCAATGAATAAGTCAATCAGAAAGAGCCGATGCTGAACCTCGCTGCATTTCAACGTTCCTGTTCCAGGGTCCCTCCTTCATAGTTTGTAGACCTGTGCGTAGAATGGAGGAAACTCGGTTCCGTGTTATTGAGGGAAAGTGCCTGGTCAAGTATCTTTCAAGTTTCATGTGAAGGAATACATTTTGCACCACAATCAGTCTAGGCGACGGGGATGTATGACAGCCTGGCCCTAATGGTGCCAACGACAGGCGAGGAAGGTGTAATGCAGAGAATCATGTATGCTACAGTATATGACAGGGAGACTGTAAGGGCACCTTATGGTGCTATTTGAGGAAGCATGTAGCATGAGTTCTGTAGACCATATCTTTGATGGCGTTGGGACACCATCATTGTTGAGTCCTGTCTATAAATACAGAACCTATGGCGCTGGCCGTGGAGAAAGTTACAGCAGCCATCGTAGCTAATTCTGTTTTCCGACAAATCACTGTACATTCCTTCCCAGTATCTTTCTGAGCCTTGTTAGCTTTCACAGAGGCATCGTCCCACTCTCAAGGGACATATTGGCGTCGGTTATTCAGGCTCACTTTGAATGTTGTGGACTTTCTGATATATTTACTATGATGTTTTTCCATGTATTCTGTCAGTATTCATTTCACGTTGTGTTTTAGTGGGGAAAAATCTTGCTGTATGGCTTACATGCTTCTGCTCTTTCTGTTGTTCCCGAAGGTGTTTGTGAGCAGGTCAGCACTGCTCAGTTCTCTAATGTCACTTGGACATGTTTCATAGCAGATTTTTTAATTGTTTTTTTGTTTATGAAGCAGGAACAGAAATGAAAATGTGCTCATGGAGGGGTAGTACAGAAGTGAATATTGAGGGAACAGCTATGACCATAGGAGTACTAAATAAGTACTCAAGGACCAAATACTATTAAAGTATAATGGAATGAGTAGAACCAACGGATTAGCTATTATAACTGGAGCACAATAGAAACAGCTATGATTACAGCAGTACCAGTGCTTGAAGTGGGTCAGTACTCATTGGTGCACAGTACCTCACATCACCTCTCAATGTCTGCTGGTACTACATAACAAGGGCAGTACCGACACCTGGTACTGAATAACAAGGGGAGTACCGGAACCTGGTACTGAATAACAAGGGGAGTACCGCCACCTGGTACTGAATAACAAGGGGAGTACCGGCACCTGGTACTGAATAACAAGGGGAG
>JAODKL010000047.1:17353322-17364053 GCA_026780765.1 Petrocephalus schoutedeni
CAGATGTGTACAACAGATGAATGAGTGATGTGCCATCCACATTGTTATAGAGGCAGATGTGTACAACAGATGAATGAATGATGTGCTATCCACATTGTTATAGAAGCAGATGTGTACAACAGATGAATGAGTGATGTGCTATCCACATTGATCTCAGCCTCACCCACCTATGCTCCAACTGGATGGTATGGAAATTTTAAAAATCTCTAAAGCAGTCACTCGTAAGTACTTCAGTGTGACATCTTGTGGTTTAGAGTAGAACTGTGTCAGCACGATTGCACTACACAACATAGGACCAGCAGGTAAATACGAACTGAAAAAAAAAAAATTGGTTGTTCGGGATTTGATTTCAGCCTAGCGCAATGACGAGAGCTCAGTGAACATCCATCATTAGTTACGTGGCTCTGTGGACTGCATTTGAAAACCGGCAAAAGACAAGCAAATAGGTACAATGGCCCCCTGTGCCACCCAGGGAATCCCCTATGCCTCCTGGGATTACCTTCAGACTCACCACAACCCAATAGTGGAAAAGCAGTTATCGAAGTCAGATAAATCAGTGCTTTCCAATTTCTCCCGTGAAAAAGCATCTATTCCATGTATGGAATACCAACGTCACTGAAACCCATTGTGCTAGTGTCTGGGCGTTAGTCGGAAGACTCATTCCAAAAGGCTTAGAGAAGGCTGAAATAATCAAGTAAAAACAATGCCACAGGCGGGATGTTTCCGTATCATTATAAGATATGTGAACATACATTTATAATAAAGGATAAAGAGGGCTCTACCCAACCAATGACGCACTGCAATATTAAATTAGCTGATAAAAATAGTGAAAGGAATGCATTTCCGGGTATCAAGCATTTTTATTTATTTTTTTAATAACTGGTAAAATGATTTCCACAAAGGTGAAAGATGCAAAATAAAACGACAACCCCACCCACACAAATGTGTACGAGTTATGCTATTACAGTATGCCATACAAAGGTTGACATCTATTACTGTATTTTCAGACACTTCTAACCTATAAAAGTCTATGAAGCAATACCCTCTCAGACTAGTCTCACACACTTCATATTTTACAAACAATTCTAATTAGAGACAATGCTACTGAAAATAAGATTAGAATACTCATGAAAAAAAAAACCTGGTGCATGTGTTTTAACAGACAAGTCAAGCAAGAGTGCTGTTACCCTACAGCAATCCTATTTATCAAAAAACAAAAACTGGGACCAACGAGAGGGTGGGGCAACAGCGTAGCTGTTCAGGAGCGAGAACGAGAGCGGGATTTAGAGAGGGATTTAGAGGGAGAGCGGGACTTGGAACGGGAATCTGAGCGGGATGCTGAGGGGGAACGAGACAGGGCTTTGGTGGGGGAAGGTGATCTGGACTTGGGTTGGGGCATGGATGGGGAGCGGAAGTCACCCTTGGCATGCCCGGCACCACCCTCATCAACATCGCTTTTGGCATCACAGGTCTTAGACCTAGAACGAGACTTCTTAGAACGATCCTTGTTGCCTGACCTGGACAGAGAGCGAGAGAGAGATTTCCTGGAGCCATCCTTATTTCCTGAACGGGACCTAGAGCGAGACTTCCTGGAACGATCCTTGTTTCCTGATCTAGAGCGGGACCTGGACTTTCTGGCGCGATCCTTGTTTCCCGACTTAGACCGGGACCGTGACTTCCTCGAGCGATCCTTGTTTACTGACCGAGATCGGGACTTTCTAGAGCGGGAGCGGGAGCGAGATCTGGACCGAGAATCATCCCTGCGGCCCTTCTTAACTTCCCTCTTGCTCCTCTTGTTGCGAGGGCTGCGGCTTCGGGAGTGGCTCCGGGCCTCGTCTCGGCCGAGGCGCTTGTCGCGGCTGCGGCTGCGTTGAGCCCCGTTGCTCTTCCTCTTACTAGGGGAATGGCTACGAGAGCGGGAAGCCATCCTGCCGGCGGGAGCTCGAATCAGTACAAGCATCGACACGCCAAAAGGAAGTCAAGGCCACCGGAAACACCTCGCACCCCAACCTACCGGGAGCGGGAGCGACTGCGGCTGCTGCTCTCGCTGTGGCTGCGGCTCTTACGGGACCGTCTGCTCCTCGAATGTGACCTGGGGATGGAAGGAGGAACATCGCAGTGATTCATCCATGAGAAATCGCTCGGCAATTCCAGCTACGAATTGCTTTCTCAAAGTCATCTTGGGTTGGGTTCCATTCGTCATACTAGTTACACAAGACAAACTTGTGTAACCACAAAACATGAAGGTCACATAGAATACCGATTTGGCCTGAGCTACCTTCAAGGAAGTGTGAACGAGCCTTCTCTTCGGAAGTACTAGAAAGGGTCGCCGGAGAGCCTTACCGGGACTGGCTGCGACTGCGGGAATAGGACCGCCTGCGCCGTGATCCCGGCCTGTCCTCAATCAGTCGGATCTTTCGGCCATTAACTTCCGTCCCGTCCAGCTTCTCCAGAGCCCGCTTCATGTCTGAGTACAGCTTAAACTCGATCACGCCCTCATTTCTGCGACCCTTATTGGTGTCAGCATAGGTCACCTCGCCTGCCTGGCGCATGTAGTCCTGGACAGGAAGGATATTGTCAGCTGAGCAAACAGCTAATCAATTCTTAGCCCGTACACAACTACCGGGGCCTTTTCAGTCTATATTAATGAACCGCGATGATCAACGGTCATTTCCATACCTTCAAATCCTGCCAGCTACAGCGACTGGAGAGGTTCTCTACAATCAGCCGGTAGTCCGTACGGGCTGGCGGTCCATATCGATCCCGCCCACCACGGGCGTAGCCTTCAAGATGACAGGGACAGTTTGGGCACAGGTTAGAGAAGGGGACAAGCCTGGGGCAGAAAGGTGACTTATAAACCCCAGCCTGCTGCACTTTAATCATTACTGTCCATTAGATTTTGGGAAAGAGAGGCAAAGGGCACAAAAATGCTATCAAAATTCTAAGAGTAAAACCTAACCCATCATATAATATATGACAACATGGAGAAGTATACAAGTCTAATATATATCTAACACAATATTTGTATAACAATGTAATTTAGTGTTCTGAAGTGCATACAAAATCTGTATTATTATAGCTCACTAATAGCTTACTCACGGCCAAGGGGCCATCATTTAAGTACTTACGGCCAATTACAGTATGTGTCCTAGTGCACAGTTTCAGACAAATGAAACAAAATCAAAAAAGCTGTTTAGCTCCTATAAGAACTGAACCCCCATCTGACCCTATCCCCCATGGCATCCTCACCACCTGGGCATAATGGGAAAAGCGGTCTTCATTCACAATGGCTCCCCATTTTTGGTCAGCCAGAGGCCCAGAAAGGTCAAAGAGGCACACGCTTGGAAAGGGACCCAAGGCCAGCAATAGGGGCAGGCAGTCAGTCAGCCTCAAAGGACTCTTTCAATTAAAACATTGAGGGTCTTTGTTAAATCTCTAGCGTTAATAACAGTCACATAAAGTTAATACAAAAAAAAAAAAGAGAAAAAACCTAAACAAAAAAAAATCAGTTATTACTGACAATAAATTCTAAAAATTAACGGATTCATCAAACCAACATTTCAAATAATTGTTTTGCGTAAAATGCACGTGCACACGTGACACCTAATCAATCAGCTTATAAATGACCATTAAATATGCTTGAACATCTTGTTTTGTGTCAGGCGTGGCCAAGTCTGTTCCTGAGTGTCATTGTAAGACACCCAGGGCAGAAGGCACAATCAGGGCAGCAGGTTAACAGAGCTGTGCCGCACCTGAGCAACACAACATGTTCAAATGCTTCATTTGTGGAACTTAACATGGAAGCAGTCTACCTCCCAGCTTCAGTCCTGAGAGGGTGCAGGGTACTGCACTTTCACTCCTGCTCAGTTCAGAAACCTTGACGTAAATGCCCAACTACCTTTTATCCTGACATGCGTACATTACGTGGCTAAAAGTATGTGAACACCAGCCTGTCCGACATCTTATTCCGAAACCAAAAAGGTATTAATATGAAGTTGGTCTGCCAGTTGTTGCTATAATAGCCTCTACTCTTCTGGGAAAAGCTTTACATTAGATGTTGGAACATTGCTGGTGGGATTTATTGCCATTCAGGTTGGCCTTTGCAGGGCAGAAATGTGGCAAACTGACTTGTTGGAATGAGGGCATCATATGATGGCGCCAATGGAAAGTCACTAACCTCTATGGTACAACCCCCCCTACTCTGCTGCTAATGTTTGTTGTAGGAGACTGCAGGACGGTGTAATTAATTATATACCTGTGCCAGCAATGGGTATAGCTTAATACCTATAATTATTAGAGGTGTCCACATACTTTTGGCCATATAGTCATGTCCATCTGTACAAATTTAGAGGGATTCTAGTTAGTAGGCAACTTTCCATCCATTTCATAAATGTAGTTCTTTGACCTGGATAATTCCCCATAGCTCTACAGCCATCCACCCCTAAGAATAATGAAAAACTTTATTGACCCTTAGCTGATAAGCAGCATGAGTGAAAGGCATCGCACTGCAACATCCCAGGACTACAATAGAATCTCTGCTGTGCATCTCAGCCACCGTGTGCACGTTTGTGTATATATGAACGTGTGAGGCCAGGTGGCCGCATACTTACTTCGCCCTGAACCGTAGCTCCCATCGCGTCGGGGACCCTTGGTGTGCTCCACTATCACTCGCTCACCGCACAGGTCTTTGCCGTTCAGGTCATAAACAGCATCATCAGCGTCACGGGGGTCATCAAACTCTACAAACCCATACCTTTACAGGGAACCAGAGAGACCACTGAAAGCACATGCCAAAGACCCGGGCCCAGCCTGGGAGATTCAACACACAGAGAATGCAGCTGATATTAATGGAAAATGATCTGAAACCCCCGAAAAAGCATTCATCACACAAAACAATGGGGATGTTAAAAATCAAAGATGATCACATACAATCAAACAAAACCTCACACCGAAATAACCACAAGCAGGGCAAGTACTGAAGCTGATTAGTGCACCGCAGACTGCAACCAGTTTAGTTTAGTTATGTAGTGTGCCACCATGGGCCGGTATTGTGCAAAACAACGTGGTTTTCATTTTGACCCAAGTAAGCCGGCCCCGGAATTAGAATAAACCACCGCTTGTACTAAACGCCTCCAGGGAGTTCACAAACGGAATGCACACAGGAGTCACGTATCTACGGCCAAGCACCAAAGTCACGCTCGTCCACGACGACCGTAGATATGCGTAGCCGAATCAAACCACGATTTCGAAACTCATCGCTGCGCGGCGCCAGCCAATTAGATCGCGGCTCCTAAACGCATCGCTGTGCGGTAGCAGTTCGGATTAACCATCAGCCTAGGCCTTATTTCGGGCCTCCCTGTAGTGTAGCAATGAGATACGAAAAACACGCATACACACATCCGTCCATTAACAGGCGTATCAAAAGCCATCTGATTGCTATTTATATACATTTACGACGGCCTGGTTTAACGCTTTGCGGCTGTTCTGTTACGTTCTTTTCCACGCTACGTAACTTACGTTTGCCGATCGGCCGACCCGCTGCGACATAGCGAGCCGTGCGGCCAAACGCACATTCGGCGGGATTATACGATTCACAGTATCACGCGTTATAAAATAATAATCCTGCCCGAGAACGAAGCTTGGCCGACGCGATAAATTTCGGCAGCTGGCTGCCGGTGCGTACGCGCAGCAATTATTAATCACAATAAGCAACAGACCATCCAGCTAGCGGGCTGGCTAACACAGGCTACCAGGCGTCCGCATGCCCGTGAATCGCCCCTACCTTTGCAAACGGACATACACAATATCTTTAAAAAGACCGGAATTACGGCCACATTAACATTCCGTACTGAGACTGCCCTTTAAACTGCTTACGGATGTTTGCAGCTGGCTGCCCCCTAACACCTGGACAGGCCCTTAAATCCAGGCCACGGCGCATGTACGCCTCGCTTAGCCCGAAACGGGACTCAGCCTCGGCCTTCATTTTCGTTACCCGTTTTTGAGATCGACTTCCAGTATCTTCCCATAACCCTTAAAGAATTTCTCCACGTCCTTTTCCCGTGCGCGGTAGCTCAATCTGCCGATGTAAACTCTTGACATTTCCCCGGCCCTGGCTTCACGCAGCCCCCCTTAACACGCTATCAAAACACTCGGTCCGGCCGAAGAGCGCATAAGCGATAAGCGCCCTCCCCCTTCCGACGCCGCCTCGGGGGGCGTGGCTTCCGCTACGTCGCGCTCTTTATTACACTTCGCGCTCACAGGCGAATCACTTATTTCACAAGGCAGATAGTAGATGCCTTATACTTGCTATTATGTCAGGACTGCTTTTGTTTATGTAACTTTTACTATAATTCGCCAGTATTATTTGGGTAAAAATTTTAAAATCTCTCGGGAAAAAATGTATGTGATATAACTACGCCCGACATATTGGCGGGCATATTCAGTGTTCATGGGTCTAATTGTGGTCTAATAGTTAATCATACTCATTATATTATGTATGGTATGACACAGACCATTTTGGAAGAAGATTCTCAAGCTTGTAATACTAAATAAATGCTATAGTCTGTACTGACTGCTTTACAGTCGTGCTTTAATGATGATCAGTATCCCCTACAATCGATTTCTGTCGAGTCATTTTTCTAAATATAAACTAATTATGACCATTGACGCTGTATGACTGAGGCGTGGCTGGATTGTTCTAAATCTGAATAACATAAGGTTTTATTCCCTAATTTCTGTTTCACAAGGGTGTACCTGTGGGTATGGCCAGCAGAGGCATGTCCCTACCGAAGTTGTGGGAATACCGCGTGTGTTTAGGGGACAGGGCTTTCTGGGCTGATTCGGTCTCTACCAGTGTTGAGACCAAAGGTAGGCCTTTGCTTCCACATTTTGCTTATTCATTAATCACATCGCAAAAGAAACTTGACTCATACTAACGTAAAAGGATTTTAATCAGGCCCGGGTCCAGCTTTCGGTAACGGTGGGCCAGGAAGATTTTCTTGAAGCCGGGCCCGATTTTAAGGCTCATTGCAAAGTATTTAATGCTCATTGCGAAGTATAGCTTTGTAATGTACTTAGGTCTACCAAATCCATAGGCCTGTGCATAGTGTTTGCTGCGATACAGTATCTCACCATTTGCAATTACTACAGCATCCTCCTTTATGGCATTTTGTCTCATTTGATGTAACTCCAGTTTAATGTAATTCCACTTCCAAGGGCTCCAGGAATCGCCTGGAATTCCGGCTGCGGTGCGCCGGAGCCCCGCGTCCTGTTTCCTGGGACAGGCTCCAGCCCTCCCGCGACGAGGCCAACTGTTAAAAAACGCTAAAAGGCGACACGGCCATTCATTATATTTAGATATAGCCTCCTGGAAACTATAGGACATTATCGGTAACAACAGCCTGCAACTACATTAAAGGTGTTTTATATTTCACTCAATGACTGGCAGTCATTTTGATATACACATGAACACTATGGGCACTGGATCGGCGTTTAAGCTGCACTGGATCGGCTTTTAAACTGCACTGGACCGGCGTTTAAAATGCACTGGACCGGCGTTCAGGCTGCACTGGATCGGCGTTTAAGCTGCACCGGATCGGCGTTTAAGCTGCATTGTACCCGCGCCCCATCTCCGTCGCCGTTTACGGATGGGTGATGCGTAAAGGCGCATTATAGCGGGCAGCCTAGATGTGGCGATGGGGGAGGAGCTGTCCGCCCGCGTCGCAGTAGGTCCGGAGCCTTACGGGGTGCGCAAATACGCACCTCGGCGTCGATAAACATGTTTCGCGGCCGTCGGGTAACTACACCCGCTCGGTGTGGAAGGGATCGGGTGTCGCTCGGCGTTGCTCCGCGAAGCGCTACTTGTAACGAATTAGCTAGTTCCCTAATTCGCGGAAACAGCTTTGAAGTTTTGGCCGTGACTGCGTTCCCTGGCTGATTTACTATGACTGTTAGTATATTAAAGGCCACAATGGGAGGACCGAAGTGTAACTATTCGCTGTTAGATTCGATATTTGCGGTCACTGGATTCTGCACTTTTTTGATCGACGTGGGAACCGATGTGTGGGTCGCCAGTGAGTTCTTCTCACACGGGAATTTCATTTGGTTCGGGGTGTGGATCGGTTTTATGGTCGGCTCCTCTGTCGTGGTCCAAACGTTTAGCTGGTTGTGGTATCAATACGACCGAAAGCTGGAGGGTTTCGAAGCGAAAGCATCTGCCGAGAATGTGGTTTTTGGCACTGAACGATTGCTGCGACTTTCTTGTGTTCTGCACTGCTTTCAGCTTGGATTTCTCTTCAGGTAACACTGAGAAGTTACTCTTCAAGTGATGCGCAGTACAGTTTAGTTATTTGCTATTACTTACATAATATGAGTTCCATATAAGTTAGTCTCATAGTTAGTTATCCTCATACGTGTCCCTTTGTTAGTTTACCCGTTACTTTTTAGAAATAGGCTATTTAATCATGGTCTACATTTGTACATTCTTGACTAAACTTATCAAGATGGAGAAATGTTAGCTAGAGCTAGTCAGTGTAATTAAAGTTGGCTAACTCCAAGGAACTTACGAAGTAAATATTTTAATTTTTTTAATATCTTAATGTTTACAGCGACATTTTTTTTGTCACCAGCATTCTATATCATTCACGTGTGTCGTTAAACTTTTTTTTTGTGTAAGAACTGCAGGAAAGTGATGCCGAAGAGGCTGACATTCTTGCGTAATATTTTAATACTGTAGTTAAACTTAAGAAAGCACGTTGAACCTGGATAAAACACTCATGTTGCGATATTTTCACTTATGTAATTGCTGGAGTGCGTAATGTGTGGGCGTCTCCAGAGGAGAGTAGGCCTATTTTAGGCATCCATAGTTGCTTGGTGACTAAGAAACCTGTACTGGTCATGTGTAGAGAATGAGGTCTGTATCAGTTCTGGCGGATGTAAAGCTCAAACAAAATCAAAACTGCACCTGTATAACAGGGTTGGCTAATCTCATGCATTTGGTGTGACACATTTTCTCAGTCCTGCTCTCGCAAGAAAGCTTACCGTAAATATATTATTCCCTTATAAACCTCAAACCTTCTGCAACGTTTTGTGTTGGGGCAGTTTGTAAACCGTACGGGCTATTTACCTGGTATTAAAATGGCTACATACATGTAAATGAGTGTGCAGACTTGTCACACCAGCCAGCTGATCAAAGTTCGCGGCCCTGGTGTAAACATGTCTGAATGGTGGTGTTTGAGCTTATTCAGGTTTTTTTTTTCTCGCAGGTACATCTCTGCCATCTGGCACAGTGTTCGTTTGCAGTGTTTTGGGGATCTGAGCTCAGACTATGTGATATATATGAACCATGACATCAGCATGCTGCGACTCATTAAGACATTCTGTGAAGGCACCCCCCAGCTCACACTAATGATTTACATCCTGCTGCACAACGGCCGTGTCGGTACCTTCCAGTGTGAGTAACCACCCCCCTCTGCCACTGCACAGCCGTCGGCGGCAGCGTGGGGAATTTAGGCCAGTTTAACCTAACTTCCTTACTTGAGAACTTTTGCTTGCTTAATAGTTGCATTAAGGCCACTCACAATTAAAGCATGCCATTTAATCTTGTCTTCTGCAGATATCAGTCCTGCAGTCTCCATGGTCTCCATTGCCTGGATGGTGGTAGATTACCACCGCTCCTTGCGCTCTTTTCTCCCTGACAAAGCCAGTCAGAGATGGGGTTCCTCCGTGGTCTACTTCCTGTGGAATCTACTGTTGATTGGTCACCGTATAAGCAGCCTCGCCCTGTTTGCCAGTGTGTTGCCCTACTGCATCCTGTATCACTTCTTGCTGCTATGGCCAGTGCTGGTCCTCTGGGCCTATCTACAGAAGACGGCCTTTATGGACAGCACTTTTGGAGAGTGGCTGTACCGGACCATTGTGGGTGTGGTTTGGTACTTCAGCTGGTTCAATGTAGCCGAAGGTAAAACAAAGAGCAGGGCTATTATCTACCATGCCTTTATGGTCACAGATGGTGCCATCTTGATAACCACTTGGTGGTGCTACAGGGACCCGGAGAAGACACAGCACTATGCAGTGTGGTTAGTCTCCATACAGGTTCTTATTCACCTACTGGGGATCCTGCTCAAGATTCTGTACTACAGCTGCTTCCATCCCACCCTCTCACCGCCCCCTGCTGTTATAGATGGGGAAGACCAGTTGGATGGCAAGACCTTGTTGGAGAACCGAAGAATGGCCTGCCAGTCTAATCATTTTTTTGCTACCGAGCATTCATTACTGCTGACCAAGAATGTCAACAGAGCTGTCTGTCTTTGACAGAAAGCTGTCTCAAACCCCCATAACAGAAACACTGTGTTATGATAAAACTTATTTGGAGCATTTTTATATTACCCTGGGAGAACTGCCACTACATATCAATCGCATCTTTTGAAATGTGTATTTATGAAAGAATATATTTAGAGAATCTCTGCTTTTGGAGTTTTATGTGAAATGCTTTTCATTATTTGCTATTGATGCATTATTGTGTATATTTTTTTATCTATATAGAGTAATAGAAAGTTGTACAAATGAAATATTTTTTTAGGTTAAATAAGGCCATGAGTATTTTTTTAATTACCAGCAGCATTATGCCATTTAGTTCAAAAAAACATTTTTGCTCTATTTATACAATTCCTAGACACTATAGTTTTGTGTCAGTGTCTGCACCAACGAATTGCCTATGAAACCCAGCATTTA
>JAODKL010000047.1:17364153-17378680 GCA_026780765.1 Petrocephalus schoutedeni
TATTTATACAATTCCTAGACACTATAGTTTTGTGTCAGTGTCTGCACCAACGAATTGCCTATGAAACCCAGCATTTAATTGTATTGCCTGGATAAGTGATATCATTGATTATTCCTCACTTTCTCAGTGAATGATAGGCCTGTACTGCAGTTTGCAGTTATTAGAGTGGACCTCAATGTACAGTTGACCCACATTGTGGGGATTTAGGGGTACAGATTCCCCGTGATCTGGAAAAAAGCACATACATTTTCCAGTTCCCACTGAGAACATCGGAGTGAGCATGCAAGTGGCACAAAAACGTAAGAGAAATATGAGATGCAGAGATCACTGTGAAATATCACGTGAGGAGCTGCTGTAAACATGCTTGGTGTCCCCCAAACCAGCAGTGTATATATTTTATGCATTTATGAGTTACTAAACTTGTCTGTTGTCTGCTGGCCATTGCGTATCATGTGACTTTCACAAAACTCCCAAAAACTCCTTATAATTTTCCATTTAAGCTCTCATGCCAAAACTGTGATGGGGTAAGTTTCTATATGGGTCGACTGTATAGCTATACATAATACATAATCATTCCCATTTTGCACTGGCCCTGGCGTGCCACTCAGGGTGTACCACAGTCTTGTGCCCTGTGCCGTCTAGCATAGATATGAGGGACCTAGCGCCTATGACTAAGGTAAGTGATTAAAAAAATATTTGCACAATATAGAGCCCAGTGTAAAAGTGATTCCTATGGGCTTAATAATATTACAAGGGACATAAACAGTTGTATTTTTGAATAGTGTTATGCAGGTAAGTCTGTTTTCTCCTTGCAACTACATACAGTAAACAATAGGCTGAACTCATGTGAGGAAAACCTGACGTGAAGCAAGGAGGCCAGTCATGTGAGGGTGTATCTGAGGTCGTATGAATGTTAAAATGCAGAAGCTACTAGTGTTCACTGTTTTGGCCCGTTACTTTAATATCTTCCTGCATAGAGAATAGTAACAGGGAACCACAGCTTTTGGCCTTGTTACTGTGAAATGTCACTAATCTTTGCTGTACAGGAAGTTAGGGTGATATGTGTTTGCTTGAGACCGACTACAAATCCTGCTTGTAGAAAATTTGAGGCAGTGTGTGGCTCTGGTGAGTTAGGATGACGTGTCAATATACAGAAGGCTTCTGGTCCAAACCCTGTGGTCGGCAGAGTGATGTCACTGATAGACTTCTGTGCACAGCTTTAATCCCAAATGTCCCAAGGAGTAGCTGACCCAGTTTTTTCAATCATACATCATGGCCGATAGAAGCATCTGCTAAGGAAATGTAATTTTAATGCCACGGTCAGCTTGGAAGAAGACAATGCAATGGACACCCCATAAGTTGATAGGTGGCTCCTTCTTGCTTGCTCTTCAGATGTTAGACAAGTTTCTCTAAGAGTATTGAAACCGGTAACACTTTCTCTGCATTCTTCAAGAATGATGCTCTGACTGCCTCTGTAGGCTAAAGCTACACAGCCAAATAAAGTTATGGAACAATTAATTGTCAAACTGGACAAGTTTAGCTTTTCATTGACGCTATTTTTTTCTTTTTTAATTACACAAATCATCGTTGGGCAGACCAACATACAAAAGAACAGGACTGAAGATGTGTCATCCATTATTTAACAGGTGACACATTGATGTTGCAGATTATCAAACCAATACCAAATGCAACCAGCTTGTGAAGGCTTCTGCATTCAACAAATGAGTTAGAAATATATGTGTATAAAACTCCAGGCAAACAATACACAAAACAATTTACATATAGAAAAAAACATCAGGTCTCACACACAAAACAGGGTATTTGGCTACAGAACTTAAAGTAAACCAGTACATCCAACTTAAAATTGACATATCAGACCTAACTGTGGACCTGGGTGAATACCGTCTCATTCAGGCCCTTTGTGACTGAAGTTAAGTAAATTTAAATCCACAGTTAACCTAAAGACACAAACAGCACTTTGGATTTGGTGACTTGACCAAATACACACTACTGCCGGTATCACCTATACTCCACTGCACAGGGTTCAGAGGTACCATCAGTAGAGGCGCCTTCTCATCTCAATAAGATCCCCATCAATGTCTGCCTGGGAACACCCCCCTAATGAGTGATTGTCTGTGCCAAGAGAAGTCGGGTCACAGTATCCCAGAAATAGGACCCATATAAATGACAGTAACAGCCATCAGATGCTGGAGACGAAAAGGAAGAGGATGCGATGTCCACACCTGAAGGGGCCGACGTGGCGTCACCCAACTAAATTTGCAACAATGTCCAGTTTCATACACTGTATGTGGAATTATTTATCAATTAATCAGCAGGACCAAAAAAAAAAGAAAAGTTTTGAGGTGTTACCATAGGAACATGTTTCAGCACTGCGTTTGAAAAAAAAAAAAAAAAAACTTGTGAGGGAACAACATCTCTAGAACTGTATATCAAGTTATTTCATAAGTATTGGGCATTTTCTGAAATCCCTTACAGAATGGTATATGGGTTAAAAGGCACTATATAAATATTTACAAACATGCATACTCAACTCACAGCAATACACAAGAGTACATAGGGTACAGAGTAGACATTCTTAATGATCAAGCTGCTTAAAGGAATTCAGCTCGTTTGCTCCAGGCTGAGCCTTTGATGAGGCACAGTGCTGCCCAGTCTTGGGGTCCTTCCACTGGCCACAGTACAACTGTGGCTGCTGCCTGAACCTTTGACCGTAAATGTATTGCACAATAAGACTTGCCCTTACGTGTCTTACCACCTTGTTCCTTACAAACATACGCCAAACCATGGGGTTCCAGTATAAGTGTCCACTCAGACGTGGCCATTCCAGTATGAAGCGTCCCCACACGACCCCCACCACACACAGACAGACAGACACGCAACAGACAGACAGACCTGTGGATGCTTGAATGACTATTTTCACTAACAGAAATACAATTTAAAGGGGCCAAAACAAGAGAAGTGAATAAAAAGCACATGCATTCTTAATGTCATGCATAATCTCAGACAGTATTGAAGGAGACCAAACTCTGGAAAAACACATTGGCCGCTATTCACAGTCAGGGCTTAAAGGCTGCAGCTCCACAACCCGCCCAAAACCATAAAAACGTTTGGTCACAAATCCAGTTCTCTAATCACCATGCCACCAACTGTCTTGCTAACACAGTGCGATGGTACTCAGCTGTGTGCGTGGATCTGTTGTAGAACCAGGTATTATGGATGTGATTCATAACACCTAGCAATGACCTGGTGGAAATGAAGGCGAGTACATTGAGGATGGATGGAGTTTTTCAGAAAGTCTGTGTTAAAAAAAAAAAAAAAATGATGCATACATCCACCCATCCATATAGATATGATGGCACGCTTTACAAATGGCAGCCTGGGCACGCCTGTCAGTATTTCACGTTAAAACACTGCTGTACCCGGTCAGTGTGAAACCTTTGGTCAATCCCCAGCACATGGCGGCTCGCAGTGAGTGTGACGCACCGCCCCCCCCCCCGTGTCAGGGCCATGCCAACAGTAAGTAGCTGCCATCAGGTAAGTGTCCAGCCCCCTCCAGCTCAGCACCAGTGGCACAGTCTGCCTGCGTTGGGCAGCGCAGAGGCCTGAAGGGGACCGTCACCGCACTGCCCCTACAGGAAGTCCAGCTCCAAGGCTTGGTAGAGGGAGATGAGGTCCCCATGGGCAGAGATGCGCCAGAAAGGCATGTTATGCTGCAACAACACGAGAGAAACAAATGTAGGAAAGCAAAAAGGGAGTCGTCAGTCAATGGCTGACAGCAGACCCCGCAGACACATGCCCCCTGGTGGAAGACGCAGCACTGCTCACCTGCTTGGCAGCCAGCTCCTCATCACGCCCGTCTCCGATCACCACGTAGGTGACCTTCTTCCCAAAGCGAGACACAATGCGCTCAAAGCAGCTCTCCTTCCCTGTGGGAGGTGGGGTGGGGTGGGGAGTGGACCCAGCAGAGCGTAAGGGCACTTAACACACACAAAACCATGACAAACAGTATCAAATAGGAAAAAAATAGGAAGGCAAACTAGCTTCCTGTAACTCAATAAGAAACATTAATTAGACTTATTAATAAGAGCAGGTTCTATGTTTAGCAAGCTTAAATTTAGAACAGCTGCATTCTAAATGAAATGATGAAGGTTAGAGACTGGGCGGGAGGGGCAGGGCTTCAGGGGCACTCACCTATCTTGGTGGCACTATAGATGTTCTCAATGGGGAAGATCTCTCCCAGACCATAGAGCAGCACCTTGGCCAGGGCAGGGACCAGCTGGGTGGTTGTGACCAGCACGTTCACACATCGACCCCTGGACACAAACGCAGAGGGACAGACATGCTTTTATGGGTTGCCGCGCCAACATGGGCTGCCCCTGTGCCTCCGCCGGCCTCCCACACGCACCGGGACTGAATGAGCAGCAGCGACTTGAGGGCCGTGCTCATCCAGGCATCGGTCACTCTCTCGATGTCGGTCTGGAGCCTCAGCAGAAGCTCCCTCTTCATGGGGCTCAGCAGGCCTGGGGGGTGGTGGAGGGAGACGGGCCCTGATCACTGTCCATGTGCCCCCACACTCCCCACATGTATTAGCATGCAGCTTTCACTCACTCACCCCCTACGTTGCCTTTGTAGTTGTTGTAGATTTCCCTAAGCCTCCGGTACCGGAAGGCAAGCTTGCGCATCCACTCCACCCCGCCCTGCACGCTGCCAGAACCTGGACCGGCACCACTGCCATGGCCCGCAAAGCCGTCCGCCTGGAAGTTATAGTTGCTGTGGAAACACGAAAGGCTCATCCAGTGTGGCACAACAGCAGGGTGGCCTCAGGGCCCCAAACGGCAGCACGCAGTTAACTATGGACCAACAAAATCCCCCATCATACAGCCTAACTTGTGAAGCTTGGAGAGTCACTGATGTGCACAAGGGCCATGGAGCTGAGAGCGACTTACCTCAGGTCCTGCCCACTGTCATCCGAGGCGACGTCTTCCACGTGAACTTGATCGCACTCCTGGGGAGGTAAAGGGGAGGCGGAAAACCCAGTGACCCCAACCAGAGAACAATCCAAACCCTGCATCCCGTCTGGTCAGTCATGACCTCCACCCCACGATGAGTGACTTAAGGCTGGCAAGTCAGCACGTGAAGGTCAGGCTGACCACATGCAGAGAGGATGTGATGCCGTCTGACTGTTCTCAGTGCGGAAAAAGGTTTGTCTTGGTCTGTATTTTGGGGAAGTTGCACAATTTACTCAAGTTCCAGTCTGGTGATATTACAAAAACCAAAGATGTACATGTCTTGACTCATATGAGCCGGGCAACAGATTCCCAGATTCTAGCCTAACCGTGCAAATCCATCCTGCCTTTCATTTGCCATAATACTTTCCCTGCTTAATCCAAACATGTTTAAGATAATGTCTGCAAGTCTTCCCTTAGACGCCAAGAGGCATTTCCTAGTTTCATGGCCGTAGACTCCCCCACACAAATAACGATGAGATTTTTATGTATGTTTATATCAGAATAAAATGATCACTGCATGTACTACATCTTTATTCTTCTCATCGATTAAACTCACTGATACTGACCTCCAGGTCATTGAAGAACAGATGTGTGTCTGCCAGCTCAAAGATCAGCTCCTCCATCTGCAGACCCAGATTCAGCACCACAGTTGGGTCCTGGAAAGTAAAGGCATAATGAAACGACTGAACAAAAAGATGAATGTTGGGAGGGGGGCATTTTCACCAGTGAGCTCTTAGAAGACCTTGGCAAACTTCTGGGCATAGGAGCCAGTGAGTAGTGAATGGAAGATGATGATGGTTTCATCCAGGTCCCATAAAAAAATGCGCTGTAACATGAAGGGGAAAAAAACAGTCGTTAGGACAGAAGCTCCTACAACGTGGAAGCACACACACAGCATAGAGATGCATACCTCCAGGTCACCGTCAGTCGACTGCGAGCTCTCTGGCTTCCGGCCCTTGCCTTTTGCCTTGCCAGTACTGTTCCTGCACCCTCCCTCCTCGCGGTCCTGGCCACCTGCAGGGGGTGCCACAGCCACTGGGGAATCTGCAGGAGAGAAAAAACTAAATATGCAGCATACTGTCCATTCAGCTCATCCAACTCCTGTGAATACATATTAAGCCAATTTATTTTAAGGCACCTTACCAATCTTGACATTCTTCACCAAATCCTAGACTACATGGAGCCCCAGGGTTAAGAGCTTCCAATTTGCTGACAACTTGTAACTATGAACGGACTTCCATAAAGCCTATTACATTATAGATTTGAGGTAAATACATTGGGTAGTAATGGATACACTGGCTAAATTGCGACGCTCATGAAAACATTGTGCAGCTTCAGGATTCAGGATTTATTACTACTGTATTTTATTTATGTTAATAAACTACAACTTAACTACAAATTCGAATAAAAGACTGACTTAGGGAACAGACCATTCCCTGGGGACTGCCTGTATTTCTAGTTCAGTGTTTGTCAAACCAGTCCTCGGGGACCCCCAGACGGTCCACATATTTGCTGTCTCCCAATCCCCTGGGTGAGATAATTGTTAAAACTGCAAGGCTAGCTAAGTTTTTTTTTTCCTATGACAGAGTAAATTTGCTTTAGGGAAACTTGAACCCCCCCCCTTGCTATCATGTCTGTACATCACTGAAAGTAAGAAAAAGCCTGATATTAAATCTAGCTGACTAGTGATATAAGAATTGTATGTTCATAACATGCAATGATGTTATTAATATTGTACCTCGCCCAGCCTTATAATATACTGCAGCCATTTTTAGAAATCAACACAAAATACCACACCTAGCCTTGTGCTGTCATTCAGCAATGGTGCCAGTTTTTATGCCAGTGGAAAACCAACACGTTGAAGGGCAGTACTCTTAGTGCTTACTTGAAGTACCAAAAGTGCCATACCTGGTGCAGTAGAATAGTGTCTAACTTGTCAATCTATCATGGTGACCGAAAATCAGGAGAAAGCACCAGAGTCCCTTTTGGGATTACTTTAAATATAGTGTGTGTGCATGTACTCCTTAGTGAGGACTGTCCATTAATTTTTATGGGAAAAACCCTAATCCCAATCATGACACCCTTAACCCCTACCCAGACCAAAGCATAACCATAAGTACCCAAACAAAACCTCTGTGATTGGTGAAGCTATCCTGTATGTGGCATTTGACTGGTGAATCCAGGCCATCAGCACCTTCTGATTGGAAAAAGACTCCTTCTGATTGGCTAGGTCAAAGTACCTGTGCTATTGGGCAGTCTGGCTGTGGTGGTGCCCTCGGTCTTGTCATTGGTGTACCCAGTAACTGCCACACTCTCACCATCTCTATCGCTACTGGGTAGGCTGGCTGGCGTGTAGCTGGGGGGTGGAGCATAAAACTGGGAAAACTGGCTCTGGCCCAGTGCGTTGTAGGTAGAGAATTCCTGTAAAATGAAAGGGGGGGTGGGGGTAACAATGCAGCAGGTGAGCGTAGGGCCCAATCAGCATGGGCAGCAAGGAAACGGTTCACAACAGCAATGCCCCCCAGCAGTGACAAGCCCCCCCACCCCCTTACCTGAGGTGCCACGGTGACAGAGGCAGTGGTGGGGGCTGTCACTGCAGGGATGCTGGCATACACACTGGAAGTGGTGAAACTGGACCCTGAGGAAAAACTCCCAGTCAGCACACAATTCTCAGGGGACATCGCACCATCACGTGCCTCCACATCTCAGAAAGGCTCACGGAATTCCGGGGGAGTCTTTGAAAAAAGTAGGTGAGGTTATCATTTCATAAACAGGACCTATATAATAAAGTTTAACTTGAACATTTGACTGTAAACAATAATGGTACTATTGTCACCCTTATCCACCACTTTAATGTGGCACTGAGCTCGCCTAGAGCCACATGCCTTGGCTCGGGTAGGAGTAGTGCATCTGGCCAGGCTGAGATGAAGCATAGGATGTGCTGAAGCTGAGGAAGCCAGTCTGACCAACAGGGGGTGCCTCAGGCAGACTGGTCTCTGTTTTAATACCAGGCCACATAGTACCTGGAGTGGAGAGAGAGAGAGAGGTAGGGAAGAGGAGAGAATAAGGGAAAATGAAGAATGTACCCAACAAATTGTTTATGGAAATTGGATGCACTCCGCAGTGATCCTCAACTGTAAATGTACGCAATTTCATCTTATACAAGCAATCACTGCATGGGTGATGGACAGAACACAGCCCAGAAACTGTCACTTCACAATTGAAAATGCATGAAGCAACTGGGCAGGCTGCACTACGATTGGTCAATCTACCAGGCAGAGTTGTGAGTTAGGGTGCGCTGTGACTGGTCAACTCAGCAGACTGGCATATGGCGGGACAAACCAAAGGGTGGGAGGCCGTAACCCTGTGCGACCGGGGGAAAGGCAGAGTAAGCCGGCTGCTGCGTCAGGGTGGGGAAAGAAGTGACAGCCGGGCTGGCAGCCGGAGGGGTAACCTGAGGGTAGGGCCTGTCAATCAAAAAGAGCCATTACATTTAACATCAGTCACTCGACCTTAGCGGACACACACACAACATCCACGAGACCACTGCAACTAGAACACAGAACCTAGGACCTGTGATCTATCTTCCTGAGACTGAGACCAGACCCATTCATAAAACAAATAGCTTCAAGGTGCATCGTGCCTCCAAAGTGCGTCTCCAAAGGTGGAGCCAAAAGTTCACTACCAGAGGGGTGCAGGGCAATCTACTCACTTGGTTCCATGGTATGCTGGGGTAGTGTAGTCTGTAGTGGGGGTGAGGCCCTTGCAGGTGACCTCTGGGGGGGGAAAAAAACAATTTGTATAAAGTGCATAGGGGAATTACATAATTATACTGACAATCAACATCTGTTGATTCATTGTGTGCATGAGCTTTGTGCAAACAGAGGTTCACAGTAGCATACCGCTGTGGTTATAGGAGTTGGTGGTCTCACTTGACACCTGGTTCTCTGATGCAGTGTCCGTAGCCTGTGGATCACTGTTCTCTGGAAAAATAATAATTGAGGCTATGAGACCCGGGCTTAGAGCATAAAATACATTTGAGATACAATGTCTTAGGGTGATGATACATAGGGCAACTTTTTGAGCAGTGTTGCTGACCAATGTTGCTTGGGCACTTTCCCATTGATATTAGGCAACATATTTCTAATTGAAAAACTTGAACAGTAGTGGGCAACTTTTCACAAACATCCAGAAAAGTTGCCCTTTGTCTGATCTGGTTGGCAACTGCCCAGCAACATTGCTCAAAAAGTCACCCTGTGTATCAGCACCTTTAGGCTATGAACTTGAAAATGAAAAATCAAATTAGAAAATAAAAAAGCAAAGCAGGGAGTGAAGTCAAAACGGTTTTTCTGTTAAATTTTTCCACAAATGAGTCATGCATGAGTGTGGATGGTTAAAATGCAAATGGTGTGATTTCATTTTTGGCAGGATTTTTGTGCATTTTGCGACTTTGAAAGCCAAATGCCAAAGTTGAGATTCTATTTTCATTTTATCATTATCATTTTCCTCCCATGGGAAATATCTCCCATACACCCACACCTTAATGTTTCAGTCAAAGAATGAATGAATTTTAAATGAAAATGATCTCCATCCACACAGGCGTTTGTTCACAAAAATATTTCCAATCACATCGAAATGAGTGAAAATGAATATGACGTGGCTTTTAGCCTACAAGTGTGCATGGCCACAGTGACTGGTAAATGGACCGTTTCTTTGGGCGAGTAAGCAGCAGTCACACTGCATCACGCTATTTAGCTGCATACATATCAGTAACAGTGAAAGTGTCACTGGAAGCAGGTACTCCATATCTGCCATGTTGGAATAGCGTTTACTTCCATGAAGGGTGACCAGGTGACCAAACAGACAATGAGAGGGTTATCTAGCAGGATGAAATCAGGGAATGGCCATGTGACGAGTAGGGACCAATCAGGGAGCTTTTAGTGTTTAGCATTTTCACTCATCCACACTGCAACTCAAAAATGAAGTTTTAAGAAGTATAAGGCTGTGAGAGCATTTACAAAAGGCTAAAGACTCTGGGGTAGTGTGAATGAAAGGCAAAAACTGAGACTAAGGTCTGCAATTTTAAATGAAAAGAAAGCACTGTGGACGTAGCCTTAGCATCTAATGAGTGACATTAGTTGATACTCTTTATTGACTTACAAGCAATATAAAGCCTAGTTTCACGCTTCTGTGTGTGCTTTTGGGCTGCGGACAGTCGTCTGCACGACAGTTTGTGTTCGTACTACATTTGGCTGCACGAGCAGCTGGTCAGGTTCCGTGCATGCATACAGGGCAGAATACACAAATACTACTTGGAGTATACAGTTACTGGACAAACAGTACACAAAGTGTTGCTGCTCCGTTCCAGAGAAACTGCTTGTGTCTTTCGGATTCACTAACCTTCACTGAGCTGGGGTTCCGGAGGTGGGGGGTAAGAATTGGTGTCACTCCCTGGTGGTGGGCTGCTGTCATTTGCCACCCCAACTTGCCTGGCATACAACAATAGACTAATAATGAAACAAAACTACTACAGAGATCCCTTACAGGGATATGACTCAGTGTCATGAAGTAGGACCAAAGTAACTTCAATACAGCTCCAGCAGCAAGGGCTTTCACCCAAGCCTCTGCATTAATTGGCCATATATTTTCAACAACTTCATACATTTGTCATAGGCTTTGTTAGCCAATCCCTATTACCTGGAATGAGATTTTAAAAAGTGACAGAAGAGTGACTGACCTTGGCTCCTTCTCTCGGACAACGTCCAAATCGCGCCGAGCTTTTTTTGTCTGCAATGAGAAAGACATTTATTGATACCTGGTGAAGGTAAAGGCTAAGCATCACAGGCTGATAGCCGCTAAAGTTAAGGCTAAGTATTGTAGGCTGATACCTGCACTAAGGTAAAGTGCTAAGTGTCCTAAGCTGATATCCACTAAGGTAAAAGCTAAGGGTTGCAGGGCGGTACAAACTAAGGTAAAGGCTAAGCATCAGAGGCTAGTACACGCCAAGGTAAATATTAAGCACCACAGGCGGGTACACGCTAAAGGTAAAGGCTCGTCGTCAGAGTCTGATATCGGCTAAGGTAAAGACTAAGCATCATAGGCTGGTACACGCCAGGTAGGGGTGGGTAATGGCCAAAATGTCACACAATATTTTTGGTTATTAATCACAATCCAAGATATAGATTACGATTTTTTGGAATTATGTAGAAACATTCATCAACCACTTAACCAGCAAGTCGATCCTTACAAAAATATCACTTTTGTCAATAACTGCATGCTTAACTCAAGTGACCAAAAATACAGATAATGGAGAAATAAAAGAATTAAATAAATGCAAGACTGTGAATTTCAGTGAATGAGACTTTGCTTGCTTGTTTAGTTCAGTACGTGTGGAAGATGCTGCAGCTGAAGACGATGTGCTCACACACAAACACACAGCCAAACATTCCATGTGTTTGGGCGCCAATGTGTCAGGTGGGTAAAAATGTGGTTGTGTTGCCACCTTTTGTATGAATGGTACCTTTGCAAAGTTCCCAAAACACAGTAGATTGGCCCAAGTGACATTTCACATATACAAACCATTTCCACACAATCAAAGTAATCCTGTTTTGGAAACAATTCTACCTCAGCCATGCCGCACACTCTCTTTGACAATGTAGCTCACCCATCTGTGGACTGTGTGTTGTTTACAAGTGTGTGACAAGTACAATATTTTTAGCAGTCTGATGATATACGATTTCTTTTTTTAACCAAATTAGCTTACTGTTTAAAAAAATAATAATTAAGTGTTCAAGATCTAGTCACTAAGATATACCAAGAGAGATAAATGACAAAAAAAGCAAGATACACAGTTTGTGTTGAGATGCTATGCAGGCTGGAATCGCTTTGCTTCGCATTAGTCTGTATTTGTTGTAGTACTGCTGCAGCCTCTGAACACGCAGGCGTTGTGTGATGGATGCTTGCTGGTCTGTTCCGTCATTATAATAGTAGTGTTAATTGCACTTATATTTCTACAAACTATAAACTATAGCCTAATAGAACTACTAAGTGAGTCAAATCCAATTTTTTTTTGCCTGAATGTGACTCAGATCTTGTTTTTTAAGGAGTATGTGGACACACAAATCTGATCTTTTCAAATCAGATTCAAATCACCATATGTGGTACTGGATTGGATACATATCCGATGCGTGGCCATGCAACATGACTGAATGGTCAGGTAGGAATTCATGCGCTGAGCATTTCTTTGTTGCTGGAGACGCAGCTTGTGCAAAAATACACAAATGTGCACATGTGAACCATTCTGGAGGGCAGATGCGTTCACATTACAGTTAGATACAGGTCACTAGAATTATGGATGAGAACCACCAAGATCGATAAATCTGATCAGAGCAAAAAAATCTGAATTGGTCAATGAGGCTTGACTTGTGAATGTAGCTTATCGACCATTAGTGTCCGCCAGCAAAAGCAATGATTGTGTACATTGTGACCAAGCTGAAACAATATATTGTGCAGCCCTACCACAACAAAACGTTTTTGGAGAGGCTCTTTTTTGTATGCTGATATTTAAGTAGCAGCTGTATTCATGATTATTCATTACTTAAAACATTTGTTTTTTTTTCCTCCATTCTAATGATCACATGGGCTGGCTTTTGCCCAGATATGTGTTACGGTAAAGATTAAGCATCGCAGACTGACACCCGCTAATATAAAGGAGATTCATGACTATTCCTACTGCCATTTATACTGCCGCAACTGAAACAGAGAAGATAATAATGGATAGATGTCACATGAATGTCATTACATATCAATGGGTCTTATTGAAACTCACCGGTAGCTGGACCACGTCCTGCGACTCGTCCATGCTTAGGAGGAGCGACTGGGCCCGTTTCCACGGAGCTGGTGACCTATAGGTCTATTCTCTTTGTCTGTTGCAAAGACACACAACACCCAGCTAAGTACATTCATTAGGTCAGCATGCCAAACTAATACCACACTGGCCCATGAAAGATATGTGCCACAGAAAGACTGTCACTGTGAAAGCAGTGTCCTCAACAGGTAACCGAACATACATTCTGTGATGCATTCTGTCAGCGTTACACATTCCCCCTTCATTGAATGAAGGCTTCTGTTTCATGAGATCCTATAAGGCAGGAGCCTTATACCAATGCAGTCCTAACCAATGTGGCGACCTGCACAAGCATCACTGCTGTGGCAAAGTGAAATTGGCTGGCAAGTCAGCAGCCCCCCAGAAGCTGGCGTTCAAGGCAGATACCGCTAGAATTGATTGCTATAAGAATGAGATGCCCAGGACCCCTCAAACAGTTAAATAACAGCACTCTCACAAAAAGGAAAAATGAGGTCAGCTCACTAAAAGAAAAGAAAATATAGTAATAATAACAAATATATCAGAATAGATACTAACAATAACAAACATTAAGAAGATATGCCCACCTATTTTCCAACTGCTCAACTGGATCATAGGGTAGATAACATCTTACATTTATTATAATAAGCTTAGAAGGTCCAATAATGTCTATTTTAAACTGGAAACCAAAGCTGTCACAGCAAAGTGAGAAACCTAATTTATCTGAACAGGAGGGAACTACAAATCATGTTAATATGTTTTAATAAATTTTTAGGACAGTATGGAGCACAGAGACTAAGGAAGTGGATTTATGATGGAGTTTCCAGTCCCAGAAGGGTTCTACTGAACCCCTTTTTGAGAGGCTCTTAACCTGAACTGACTCAGTAATTTGTTATAAATGGATGAAGTACAGAATGTTAAGATATGGGTCGCTCTAAACGGAGTCTAGCAAACAGGGGTGGCTTTCCCAAAAGAGAACGATCTTAGTGAACAACGAAACAAGGTAATGAATCACATAAGGAAAAACAAGCTAAGTTCTAAGGTCTAAGGTGGTTTTCCAGAAGCCTTCGTCATCACTGAGACTGACAAGCTAAGTAGCACTTTGCTGGCTCCTCCCCAGCATCCACAAGGGAAACGGCTGCTTGATAACAGCAACATCGATTCCACATATTTCAATGGCTAAATATGTCGTGACTGTCACACTAGACATAGGCAAATGTAAAAAAAACTTATAATTAGAAAATCAATAGAAACACACCAAAGCAACCAAAATTAAGGCCAAAATAAATATAACTTACTGGTTGAAAATATAAAAATGGGCTCAAAACATGATGTCGCGTCGAGCAGGAATAGGAAGTAACTTCTCGAAAGAAGCCGTAAAACATCATCTTGAGGGGGTGGTAAAAATATATATGAATAAAAAAAAAAATACTGAAATGTTGTGCAACACTACACATAGCAAGAACAGCAGAGCATCATTTAGGGGGAAATCTTAGACCTCCTGAGGACTTGTGTAGGCAACAGAATTACACCTTTCACAAGCCCAAAGCACACTCTACAGCAGGGGTCTCAAACTCGCGGCCCGCGGGCCATTTGCGGCCCTCGGTACAATATTTTGTGGCCCGCACCAACG
>JAODKL010000047.1:17428498-17448782 GCA_026780765.1 Petrocephalus schoutedeni
CATGTGACCACGGTAGTATCGAAAAAATTTGCTATTGCGGTACGACGGTATTTACAATACCGTTACATCCCTATTAAATATGTATATAAAGTCCTCATCAGCTGTAGGTCAAACATAACTGCTTCTGCTCATTGGTGGATTTATGCTTTTCATTTAGCTCTTATTTAGAACTGGGGTGAACATGATTGAGGTGTAAAACCACAGCTATCGGTCATGTGACATGTAGCAGATATACAGTAGATAGAGTAGAATATACAGTATAATTTTTTTTCTGAATATTACCAATGCCTGCCACATTACATTTGCATATCAATTCAATTATCAAATTGTCACAATATCTGTGAATGTTTTTTGAAACATTTCATTTGAATATTTATTAAATCATTGCCTGATATGATATTGGAATAAAATTTTATTAGGTACTGAGCGAATAAGATCGCAGGACCTTCTCTGGTGGTGGGGCTCAGATGATCTGGGTGCTTGGAGATGGAGGTTTCATTGGCTTTGCAGTTTTAGACAGAGAGGTTATTCCTTTTTCTTGGGGGTTGGAGGTAGTTGCACCCCACCCCACGTCAGGGATGTCACACAGTAACTTCGGCAGCTGGCTCCAGCCGCCTTCCTGAGTCTGACATCAGCTCCCAGCTGATTTCCCAGTGGGAGTCTGGGGCCAGTTCTTTGTCTGGTGAGGAGATCCCTGTCTGATGGGCTGGGCCGGGAGAAATGAGCCAGCAGAACCACCGATACGAATACTCTTATTAGATGCTGCATGTTATTGGTCTAGTGAAAATCATCCCTGTTGAGGAACACTGGTTTAGATGGAGTGTCGCGTATCACACGACCAGAGGCCCCTTCAGATACAGGACCTTCTGATTAAGTTCTATGAAGTGTCATATTCAGATGAAGCTAGCTTTTTGTCCGTCTTTGCTTTGTTTCAGTCTCAAGAATTTACCTTGTGTGGAAGAGAAACCCCAACCCCCACGTTGAGTATGGAGGTTTTAATAGTTTGCAAAGACCTTTTGGGCAAATACAAATGACATTCTTTCAGATTCAGAGTACTTTATTTATTCCTAAGGGGAATTTTTTGTGTTACAGTAGCAATTTACATAAGAAACAGAAACACACAAACATGATGTACATACAATAGTAGACATAACACAGAATTACAAATCATATATATATGTGTGTGTGTGTACACATATATTAATAAATATATATGTATGATTATATAATACACACAAAAATACATATATACACTATATATAATACACACATATATTCAAAAACCATTACACTAGATTAAAAAAACTTTTCAACTGAGATACACCTTTAGTGTGCACAATAAACTTAAATGTGCATTGTGCATTGTGCATTGCCTCAGAGATGGAGACTCCTCTTCCAGCACAACGAGCAGTCATTATAGATTACAGGTTACTTAGATTATAGGTGGAGTATAGGTTCCTACCATGGGCCTGAAGGAGTCACTGACTGACTATGTTGTCCGAACTGTAGGTTCTGTAGGGGGTGTACAGTATTGTCCATATTGTTGAGCAGCTCTTCTCCACGGCCTACTGATGAGCAGTCCCCAGCATAGAGCCAGCCTTCTTAATCAGTTTCCTCAGCTTCTTAGAGTCACCAGCTTCACCAGCAAACTTCATTTGCCATGAAAGCCTGATAGAAGATATGCACCATCTTGCTGCACATTGAAGGACCTAAGCTTCCTCAAGTAGTAGAATCTTCTCTGTCCTTTCCTTTGTAAAATCATACATTGGATGATTAAATGAGTAACTGGAGCAGCAGTTACTTAAAAAAGTGTTTCCACAGTTGTGACCACTAGTGTACAGGTGGTCTAGTGCCTAGTACCACAAAATGAAGAGCGGTATTGATTACCCAAGCCGACAGTGTTAAAGAGGTACTCCATGGTTCTGCAGACTTTCCCATTACTGCTGTAATACTTCAGGTTTGCTGTAAGAACCTCCCCTCACTGTCATCTTCCAGGTGTCCAAGCTTTCCAATGATCTATACTGTCACCAGCAGCAGCTTTCAGTTCTCTCACATTCAGAGACTGCTAAGGCCAGGTCTCTCAGTGTCGATTTCTGTCCACTGGATTACTCACATTGTCAGTGTTCTCTGCGGGCTTTGTGCCTTTCCACTGTGGAGAGCCTGCTTGGTATGCGGGTCACCAAGTCTTACGGCTCACTGTTCCCCCACAGGGAGGACATATCTCTCAACTTTCCCTCTTGGGCCCTTAGAAATCAACAGCCCAGTCCGATAGGGTGACATCTCACCTTTCATGTTCCATTTGTTGATTGTCGTGGATGATGCACTACAGAGATGAACATGCCATTTTTACTGAGGATATTTGTGATGCCAGGGGGCCCAGATGCATTTGTTCCTGACAGATTTCTGGTTGCAAGAAAATGTTATTAATTAGCTAATTAATTAATTAGTTAATTATGGGGCCTTTTTGCATCTCTGTTCCAAGTCATAAAGGGGGTGTTCAAGCCATCAGAGAGACAGTTAGTAGTGCTGTTGGTCAGGAATTCTACTGTCTGTCACCTGACAGTTATTCAGAGAGGTTCAAGGTATTTGAACAATAATTAAGAATTCAAACAGAAATTTGATTATCTGCTAGGATATTAAGTTGAGTTAATGTGATATTGTGTGAGAGCCAGTATCAGAGCTTGTTCGCCACACTACCGCACCACCCATCATCATTCTCTATTTAGAGCTAACTGGGGGGGGGGGGCACTTTACTCTCTTTCATGCATGTCAGCAGGAAGCTTTCTCACCTATTCACAACTCTCCCTTGGCATCAGTCTTGCATCCTGTTTTGGTCTCTTTCGGCTATTCAGGGCACCCAAATCTCAAACCCCTTCCCTTCCTCCACAAATAGGAAGAGGGAAGAATTGAGCACTGCTGGATTCAGGGACAGGCTGGCATGCATGGGAGTGTGCTCAGCAGCATGTGGTGCTCACCCATGCCTCCTGAATCCTCCCTGCAATCTTCAGAACTCTCTGGTCCTCTCCACCAAGACAAGCATGTTGACGCACTAGCAATGGGCCATAGAAAAGTAATATTGCAAAGGAGGACTCCCATGGGAGTGGAACCTTCAACTTTTATCACACATATTACACACACTCGCGGATAGTAATTAGAATGGCACCATCCCCTTATAAATAGAGCAGGAGAGCGCATTATTGCTTAGGACTTTGGGGGATCCTGCTTTGGGGGAGGGCTGTAATCCCTGGCCGTCCTGGACGAGGCTCTCCAGGTGCTCTGCTCCCAGCAGCCTCTCTTTCTGCACACGTGAAGCCCTGAACCTGCTCAGCTCCATGACTCCTTCCCATCGGTCCCCCCCCCCCCCCCCCAAGTAAGAGCAGTAATAGAATACCATTCCTCGTTTCCTGCTCTGGCCATGATTGCCCCTCTCTGTTCCTTATTGGCTCCAGTCAGTGGTCATTAGGGTATCCACTCTCCTTTCCCTTGTGTCACTTCGTTGCTCTTTTCCCTCATTCCCCTGCTTTTCTCTCCCCCTTGCTTCATCTGTTTCCCCCATTCCATTTTCCTTTGACTCTCTTACCCTTTCCCCTCAATCTCCTCTTGCTCCCCTGTCTCCATCTCTTTCCCATTGCCTCTCACTTTCTATCTTTATTACTCTCTTCCTCTATCTGTCTCTTTCTACTTTCTTCCCTCTCCACCCCCCCCCCCCCCCAACTGCACAGCCCATCCCCATTTAGCTATGCTGACTCGGACAGAAGCTGCAGTCCTGTCACACTGAGCTGCCGGTACTCGGCTCTTCGCTGAGCCATCCCGGAACAATGCTGCCAGTGACCCCCTCCTTTTCCTCTCATCTCCAGCAAAACCCAAAAAAGCCACTCAAATTGGGTCACATTCCTTGCTCTGAAATATAACCAGTAGATCACTGCTGTCAGTGGTTTATAGCCATAAAATGTCTCTCATCCCAGAGGGCTTGCAGGGCTTCGCTTGTCAGAATCTGGCACCAGCTTCTTTGCATGTGATTGCGTGTGTCAGGATGCACCTTGTGCAGTAAATGGTGAATGTGCCAGTAAAAAGAGTGATGCTCTAACAGGAAGAGACTAGTGGGCCTTGCATATTAACTCTGCAGACAACTAGAGCCATCCGGCTGCTCATGATGGCACCTGGAAATCCTTTGTTTGAAGATAATCCCTCTGGAAGAAGTCTTGAAGTTTGTTCTTTGTTTCATTTAAGACAGAGAGTAAGGCCATTCTTTAATGTAAATTTTCATCAGATTTTATTTTGGCCATGAATGCAAGTTGACGTCTACTCTTCTTTTGTAGAGGAACCTCACGCGCTTTGTATACAGAGTTTACAGTGCTCCTTGTGTATTTTAGGCTGTTCCTCTCCCTCACCTGTTTTTGCAGACGTGTCCCCAGTCCTGGCAGGCTTCCTGGGAGCGGGGGTCCTGGTGGTGTCAGTGACGGTGGCCGTCTTCTTGTGGACCTGCTGCCAGCGTCGCTACAGGCAGCTGACGGGCGCCTACAAGCTGGGCGGTGAGCCGGGCGACCCGCCGTACCGCTTCATACACATGCTGAAGGGAGTGAGCATCTACCCCGAGACACTCAGCAGCAGCAAGAAAATCGTGCGGGTGGCACGGCGGCCCGGGCCGCGTGGGCGAGGCCCCTGGGATGGCGGTTGGGCTGGGCCGGCACTGTTGGCAGATGCAGCGGAGAGCGGACTGGTCAGAGGGGCGTTATGTGAGCCTGCTGTTCTGCCTGAGGGTGGCAGCCCGGGATCCAGCGACATCAGTGGGTCCAGCAGCGACACCAGCAAAGCGGCCTCTCCGTTCAGCCCAGCGGAAGAGGGCCCCCTAGGCACACTCAGCCTAGCTGTGGACTACAACTTCCCCAAGAAGGCTTTGGTAGTGACCATTGTGGGGGCACAAGGCCTACCGGCGGTGGATGAGCAGTCGGGCAGCTCGGACCCATACGTGAAGATGACCATTCTGCCCGAAAAGAAGCACCGCGTCAAGACCCGTGTGATGCGCAAGACCCTGGAGCCTGCCTTTGATGAGACGTTCACCTTCTATGGCGTGCCCTACAGCAGCCTGCCCGAACTGGTGCTGCACTTCCTGGTACTCAGCTTCGACCGTTTCTCCCGCGATGATGTCATCGGTGAGGCGGTAGTGCCGCTGGCCGGCGTGGACCCCAGCACAGGGCGGGTCTTGCTCACACAGCAGATCTGCAAGAGGAGCATACAGGTGTGTGATGCTGTGTGACTTTCTTTATACATGCTTGACTTAATGTGTATAAATACAAAAAAGAGGGAAAAAGCCTAAGTGTTGGGTTAGATAAATATCTAATGATGTCATATTAACACAATTTAAACTATACCATTTATGCCTGTACCCCTCATTATGAGAGGTCTTCAATTTAAACATGAATGGGGACTGATTCTTCACAGGAAGGGTCATGTGGTGTGGCATGTCACACTCTGATGTAATGCGCGTGACACCATACAGAGGTATCCCAGCAACATCAAGTTAAAATGTAGTGCTTTTAAACATAAAAGAGTATCAGAGATGAAAGGAAACAACCGGGCTCAGAGTGAAGCATGCAGTTGCTGTCTTTGATGTGTATGCTGTCTGCCTGGTTGGTTTTAAGGGAGAAATGAAGCATTCTGCATAGTTTAACAAGGGAAAATAAGATACCATATCTGGAAAAATGATCACTGTTAATATTCAGGATTTGATGGCAGCAGCTAAACGACACTTCATAATTCCAGAAATAATAACAGCAACAACTATTATTGTTGTTATAATTCAGAAGGTTTGCCGTACGTATCGATTCCTGCCTTATTTTAACCATAAGAGCAGGTAGACAAAAGCAGAGAGAACTAAAGACTCCCATTATGTCCAGACGCAGCAAGCCATCGATAAAAGCTGTCCTCGGAGACTGAGGATCCACACACTATTATGCATTTTAGCCCTAAGGCTGTAATTCTGTGTTTTGGGAGAACATCCACTTGTTTACAGTCCCCGCTATCACAGGACCACAGGCATTACCACTTTCACAGACATTTACTTCATTCATACTGGCTGTAAATAATGGCATATTTGTGTATTGATATGGACTATGGGTTATGTTTTGCTGGTACAGATACCATTAGTTACTGGGACCAGTGAGCACGCTGTAAAGAGAGCCATGGAGAGAGAAAAGAAAGAGGGGTCATGGGAGATGTAAAACACGGGGCTATAAAAAGGTGACTGTCTACACAAATGGGCACAGTCCCATTTGAATTAAAAATTTCAAATTTTAATTGGAGTTCAGAGAGAGGCTTTCATTATTCAGACTAAGGATTTTTTAAAAGAGGCCTTCAGAATCATGACAGTGATCTATACATTAATTCCATGTCTAAAAACATCTCTTTTCTGTTTCCATTAAATAAAATATGCCTTGCCAGATGTAATGTTATTATCTATAATTTAATACACATAATGTGATAAAGCAAAATTCTTGCATGCCTAGCATGTCAGGATCTAATGAAATTCAATTTATTTCAGTTTTTTCTCAGATTGAAAGTTTCTTGATTAGCATGAAAAGTGTCATTACTTTTGTTGCTAAAGTAATTACCAGATAGAAAATTAACGTGTAAAGAGGATATTTTAAAAAAGAAATAGGCTTTTAAGATAAAAAACAAATGCCCCTTACACATTATTCCTGCCAGCTGTGAAGTGTGTCATAAATGACCATACTTGTAGAATATTCTTTCACCACAGTTTCATCATATATGAAATATACCTGGCCATTATTAATGGCTAGAAATGAGGGACGTCTTTTGATTGCTGGACAGTGGTAAAGTCTAGCTTTCTGATTGAGAAAACAGCAGAGATAGACTTTTTGTTTGCATAGGAAAACATAGGGGCTCTGCAGCAAATCACCCTGGGAGACCATCCCAGGAGGCTGGGGCCTCCCACTCTCAGACTTTCTCCAAAGCTCACTCTGGCCTTCTGGTTGCCATGGAGACTCAACAGCAGCTCGGGATTCTGCACAAAGAGAAAGCATGAGCGGGAAAAGGAGGAGGGCAGGGAGTCTGAAGAGCTGAGAAAGATTCAGAGTGCCGACTAATGGAAAATCACAGCTTTTCTGCAGCTGTGTGTGTTATTAATCTGTGACAAAATGCCCATATTTGAGCTTTATGAGTACGTCGTATGTGTCTCTGCAATTGTGTGTGTGTGCGTGTACTCATGTGAGGGAATATGCAGTAATGGCACACACATCTTCTTCCTTGCAGTGTGTGAGCCGTGGAGAGCTCTTGGTGTGTCTGTCCTACCAAGCCGTCACTCACCGGCTGAGTGTAGCAGTGCTAAAAGCCAAGCACCTGCCCAAGATGGACATCACCGGCCTGTCTGGCAGTGAGTATCTGATGGAGACTCATTGCCATTAAATCACACCATTATATCCATTCAAGTGTAGTGTGCTTAGGCAGCTCTCATGAAGGTTTTAGGATACTTTAAAGAAGCAAACGAAAGAGAGCATGTGAAGGTTACTCCCAGACACTCAGCTGCAAGGTGATCATAATTAAGTTAATTTAACTAGTTCTCAGTCCCAGTTTAGAGCATGTTGCCTTTTCAGATCAGACAGTAGGTAGCTCAGACATTGAAATGCTCAACTCTGTTTGACTCCTCCTCTCAACCCATCTTTGTCCTTTTCCGTTTTCACCACCCTAGACCCGTACGTGAAAGTCAATGTGTTTTACGGCCGAAAGCGCATTGCCAAAAAGAAGACGCACGTGAAGAAGTGCACGCTCAACCCCGTGTTCAATGAGTCCTTCGTCTTCGATGTGCCCCCCGAGCTGCTGCACGATGTCTCTGTGGAGTTCCTGGTCTTGGACTTTGACCGCACCACCAAGAATGAAGTGGTGGGCCGGCTAGTGCTGGGCTCGCACAGCTCTGGTTCCTCTGCCGCCACCCAGTGGCTGGAGGTCTGCGAGAACCCCCGCAAGCAGGTCACCAAGTGGCAGACCTTAAGTGAGCACTAGCCCCCCCCCCCCCATGCCCGGTGCTTGGTAGCTGAGGGGGAGGCACAGAGCTCCCACGTCTTATTTCTCCTCTCTAGGGGCTTTGTACAGTGAACTCTTCATGTCATTGATGATCATTACGATAATGGGGCAAATCAAACACCAAACAGACTCTCTGTGATTATGTCTGAGCTTCATCAGTCATGCTGAGTGAACGACAGACTGAACATAAGTCAAATGGCCTTGGAAACCAGTTTGGTTGTACTATACGTTACTATAAGGGGGGAAACCCCGGGCAAGATGGAGACCTATTGGGGGGGGGGGTCAGTTGCTGAGTTTGGATCTCCTTTCTCTGTTGCGTATTGGGAAGTGTATACCGTCCATTCAGTTTGTTGCATGCCCAAACAATGACAAGATAAATGACGAAATAAACAAATAAAAAAACAAGCAGTTAGGCACATATTATTGGACCTTGGAATGTATAATTACGCAACCCCTTGTTTTTGGCCGCTGACCTGAAGGCTTGCTGTGTGGCACACACTTTGGAGAGGGTGGGGGGCCAGTTCTGTTCCATGACAACATGGGTGAACTCCATTTATTAACTCCATTAGATCTATGGTCACTTCATGTTGAGACTTCTCCATGCATTCCCGCTATGACACATGAAATACACGAAAAATGAAAAAGTCATATAAACAAAACATAGGACTCTCTACCTAGTGGACAGCTTTGAAACTATTGCAATAGTTTTATAATTCTTATACATTTTCTTCTTCAGCTTGAATATGGCTTGCTTATAATGTGGAAGCATCACTGGTAGATCTGTAGAACATGCATGACATGTCTGAGGTTCACAGTGGCACAGAAAGACCTGAATGATGGGAATCCAATTAAATCTAGGAGACCCTCAGCAGGATGATGGAGCATTTACGTCCCTGTATAACTGGCTTATACCCAAGTCTAATCTTTTACAGACGTTGGAATTTTTGTATTTTATGCGATTTTATACAAGCTGAAGCTCATGATTTTTTTTTTTTTTTTGCACAGTGTTTTTACATTTGCATTTACAAATGGCCCATCTCTTCACAATCAACATCTGATACTTTGTTTTGGAGAACGGCAGTCTCCAGGTCCCTGTCTGACGGGTGCCCTCTCCTTGCAGAGGAGACCGTGTCATAGTGAACTGTGACGTGTGTCATACTGAGCATTCTCCTTGGCTGCCATTGTAAAGCTTAATGCTAAAAGCATTTGCATAGTTGCCGACTGATAATGCTTCTGCTGTAGCATTGCCAAGTCACCTTAATACCTGGTGCTTCATTCTTGATTCTATCTTTGAAGAACAATGTACACTCCTCCATACCCCCTAACCTCCTAAATAATATCATTGCCCAGTGACGGCATTTTAACAAAACCCCTTTGTGTCAGAACAGGATCTTATGTGCTTTCATATGATCATTTCAGTGGAGGCTTCTTTAGTGTGCGATCTGCTGTCTCTCATTACCTGTCATTGTTAGCGTTTGCTGCTGTCGCGGAGGAATCCCAGTACCAGAGTTGCCTTGGAAAGTTGGGAGCGATGAGGTGGTTTTTTCTTGGGCTGAGCGAGTCTCTCCTCCCTATACTTAGTGTCAGTTTGAGCCACTCACCTGTAAGTGTCCTTACAGAAAAAAACATTAAAATATTACATGCAAAATATATTCCATTTTGATATATGCCAAAATATTAAGGATATGCTAAAAATCTGTACATACATTGTAAAATGTATTGAACAGTTTCTAATATTGCAAGATGCACGCTATTATGTATTACATATTAATGCAGGATGATAGATTTTGTATAATATTTTGCTTATTTTTACCATATATTAACATGAATGCATTATAGTCACTCCCAGACTTTTCGTGAAGGCATTCCTACCTTGGAATATCATTTCAGCAAGTTAAAATTCTCTTGCCCAGAGTGTGATATCGACATCACTTGCGCACTGTTGGCCGTTACTTGAGGTCTGTCATATCAGAAATGTAAACTGCTGTGCCAGGGGCCTGCCATCTAAAATCATGTTGCGATTGTGTTGCAAAGGTGCACTGTTTGGGCATAGGGCCCAAGCTATCACAGAACAGAGTCCCTTGGGCACTGATGTACCTCCACATGGCCTGGCCTGGTGTATCAATGGCCTCCTTCTCGTTCTAGGGAATGAGAAGTACTATTTCAGCATAAAGAATCACATTAACAGGGTATTCAGCTGGTTGGTTGAAACAAAATCTTGGTCTGGATTTGTACGTCCTGAACCTGAACTTTCCACCTCTGGTGCTGCCCTTTGTTTCCTAATATTGTTTTCGATGTCCGCTATCTGGGACATCATTATTGGCTTTTCTTATTGCCCCTGTGTGGAAAGGGGGAAACTGTACATAGTGAAATATAGATTTTTTTTCATTGTTAATCCATGTTTGTGTACAAAATTGCTGATCTGCCAGTTTACTTTTTCTGGCATCAGTGCTGGAGGAAAAAGAACATCTCTGGGCTTTAACTATGTGTCATAGTGGCGGGAACCTCACCTCTGTTCAGGGGTAAAGTTTTGATTTGGGAGACGGTCATAGGTATGGGGTCTGAGGCAGGGAAAGAACTGAATTTACAGTACCGGCACTTATCAATTCTAACGTAGCATCTAAAAAGTGCAGAATGAGGAAATATCAGATGTTTGATATAGAAGATCTGCAGCCTCCATCTTTCTCTACTTTCTCTAGAGTAGTATCTCCTAATCTGGTCCTCAGAGATACACATCCGGTCCAGGTATTTTCTCCCTCTGAGGTCTCTGCCAAACAGTCCCTAGCAGGGAGCAAAAATATGGCTTATCTGTGATTCCACGAGGACCGGACTGGGAAACACTGCTTTAAAGGCTGGTATGACACATAGATTCCAAAAGGTTGTTTCGATTCAGCTGAGTGCGTGAAGGAAGCACAACTTTCTTCTGGGTAGTGTTCACTGCTCCCATGATGTGGGCTTTGCAGTGGGAAACTTTTGTAGCTTGTTGTCTGTGCCTTTGAATTGGGGATAAAAGAATCCGAATTAGCACCTGGCCTGGGATCTCAAAGAAGCATCTGCCATTTTTTTCCCCAGTGGTCATTTCCATTTATCTGAACCCCAACTAGGGAAAATTAAGCAGTATCCTGATTTTTCTGCAACAGGGTAACCAGTAGGCAAGTTCATTTTAAAAATGCTGTAAGAGAAGGCCCATTTCAAGGTTGGAGCGGCGTGGAGCCACGGCTAGGCAGAGCGTCACTGCGTGGGCGCGCGATAGCACCAGGCCACGTAGCAAACTCCACATGGTGAGTCACGGGCGACACGGCGGCGACGTGTTGCGAGAGAAGGGAAACGGGTGTCAAGGTAGGAGTGATTAACATGGCTGCCTGGGATGACGAGAGTGGGGCTGTGTCACCAGGATTCTCCCATGTGGTTGAGTCAGTATCATTCTCTCTTGCTCCTCCTTCTGCTTTCCTGTTCTCTCCTTTCCTTCGTCATCTCCACTTGTTCTTTTCAGCAACCTCATTTTCTGTACCTCCTCTTTATACTATTATACGTCATCTGTCTTTCCCAGCCGGGCAGGGGAAGGACGTCCTTTTATGGAAGGTGCACACGTGCACTTGAGTGTGCCCCATGGCTACACATGACAGGTGGTGCAGTTATGCAGGGGGGAATTTGTTCTACTTGCGTTGCTTTGTTGCAGGTGGACAGATGGACAGGGGAAGCAGAACTGGCGCTATAATTTAGATCAGTGGGGGCGAGACTCTTACACAGTATGTTCACTATCAGTCTCACTTTAAACACAATTGGGACCCCATATGAAGCATCCTATATAATAAAAAATCATGCTATATGTTGTATATTAGAAAAAGCTAGTCACATTAATAATCATGATAAAAAAATTCACAATATTAAATATTGAGTTTGATGGTGATGGTTCTCTTATGTGTGGGATGGTTGTCTTCCTGTGTAGATGTATATTTGCACCAGATGTCACGCTGAAGAGGATACTTTTGCACTCAGAGTGTGTTGGGGGCTGGTGTTTTGATTCATTCTGTTTGCTCCAACTATCGGACAGCCAGGATGTGTGTGTAGCCTGGAACTACTCAATTCTCACTCCTATTTGGTTAACTATGGACTTCTCCTTTCTACCACTTGAATGTCTTTCTGGGCAGTGCAGAGAGCCCACTGCTGACAGGGTGGGGAGTATGTTGTTTAGTGTGGCCCCTTCCCTCACGCTTTGCTGATTTGCCCCTTATATTTGCCGCGGTTTGGCAACTGTTTTGTTAGTGACCTTTTGCCAGAAAGAGCTCCTCGGCACGCAGTGTTCCCCTGCAATGGCACTGCGCTTTGTAAATGTATTTTTTTGAGTGCCTCGCCCTGATTACTATCCCAGCACCCCCACCCTACATCAACTTGCCCACCCCCTTAGATGTTTGGTCTCTTCTAATGGGGTAAAATACAAAAAAAGAAAAGTGTTAATTGTAATAACCACAATGACATCGAAATGCCAGTAATGGTTTAAGGAAAATAACTTTTTATGTGGGGAAATGCAAATAAAACAGTAACATTGAACTGTGTTTAAAACTGCATAATGCCATAAGTCTATGCTAAATATATCACACTGATGCTAACTTGTATGTTGAACTTAACACACACAATGAACGTGCAAATAAAAACTGATACTCCATTTCTGTGGAACTTGCCTGTTGATCTACTGCCCTCTGCCAGATCTCGTTTCCCCTCCAGCACATTCACGATGCGGCAGTTCCAATCAGCCTTGGTTTCTGCGATTGCCGGCATCATCATTTGTGATGACACGTAATTCTACAGTCAGATGGAGTGACAAATATGTTGTAGGATGGATGCTAAGGCACACAGAAGACAGTTTGGTCATGTCCTGTGTGAGGACAGTGTGGGAAAGAAAAAAATAACAACAACATGCTATTTATTGACATACATTTTAGAAAGCTTCTTGGGGATGATATCTATAATGCCTCCACCCGGTCCCTGCATGCACCAAAACCATACCCACCCTCTCCCTTCATGTATAAAAAGTGTCCCCACCCTGTTCCCACATGTCATAACTAAACTATTAAATTATTCCAATGTCATGCAGATAAGTCAACTAATGGCATCTATATTCCTTTTGGATTTTGGGTTGAAGGCTACACACCAGTTATGCAAGTTTGATGGTTAAGAGCTTACAGATTTATGAAGTACTCCTTCCATTATTATGCAAATATATGTTAAATCCAATATGCAGTGTAATGTGAGCTAAATGTTTACATAAACGTACCCTGCAGGACAAGTGAGATGGATGAAAGTAGCTTTCCATTGAAATGCTGCACATCCATTTGATCTAGTGCAAGTATGGTGTTCAAACTACAGGCAGGGAATTATCTGTAAGCATCCTTCTAGTGGGCTTCCAGGCTGAAAAATAGCTTTGAATACTTACATGCACATGCATACATTTACACTGACAAGGAACATTTAGATGTCACTGGCCAAATTTCAGCAGAAGACTGCCGACTGCCAAAGGCTACAAGAATGTTATATGATAATTATGCAGATGAGCAGGTAAAGCCCTAGAGAGGCATTTATGTAAAGTCAACCAGAAAATGCATAACAACAGATTTTGCATTTATATGAAGCATAGCTAATGAAAAACAAGCAGACCAGGTTTCCTATTAGACTTATGACTGAGGAAAAAACTTCTAATTTATACAATGTATCAAAAGAGTTGTTTCTTATATTAATTGACCCCTGTGGGTAAGTTCTCTTTTGAGCTCTCCCAATCTTGCTCTTCAAGCTTGGCCGTGAAGGGTAGCCACCTCTTGCAGTACCCAGGGAGCTAGAGGTGAAGGACCGTGCTCAAAGGTACACAGCTAAGTAGAGGTTAGGCTTGAACTGCTGACTTTTCAATCACAGGCATAGAGGCTTAACACATTGCTCCCAGACTGAGAAGAACTCTTTAGGAGGATCAGTCCATTTTGAATTTAGAGTTTTTTGTTGGCCCTCATTGGTTAATAAAGTAATTGTTTCCTAGGTTGTACATTAAACAGCAGATGAGTTGGTCAGGTTAGATTAGTATGAAGCCATGTACTGTACAGGCATCCTGCCCGATGGGTCTGTGCTGCTGAATATTTGTTACTTTGATCAGATTTCTTGAGCCTGATCTCAGCACAGCCTTGGATTATTTTATTGCCAGGCTGCGTGCTGTGACTGCACGTCATCCGGACGTGACCAAATGTCAACATCTGTGCCTCAGCAGGCTTTGGCTTCATAACCATTACCTAGTGTTGGTATTTGATTGCATAATGGTTTAATAAAACCTGCCCATATGATGAGTTGTCACATTGCTGGCCTTTTGTTGTGCTAGTCACCTCACTTCAGATGTTGTTTCATCGCTGCCGATATGTATGTACCCTGTGAATCTTCTACACAGTCAAATGGCCAAGTGCTGCTCCTCATAAGGTGTCACTGTGCTGCAATTCACACACTTACCCTTCAGCGAAGTAGTGCTTCATTGTGAGTGTTCAGCATCTGTGCTTCTGGTGACCACAGTGAAGCCGGTAAAATGACAAGTCCGATGGGCTCCGAAGTTTCCGCAGCTGAGATTCTGAGCTAGATGCCTCAATTCTACCTTCTACAGCCTGTTACGCTGCCTATGGGTCCTACTGTGCTGTGTGTTGTTACCAAAGTATCTTTCATTTTCAGCTTCAGATATTTTATGCATGGGAGTCATATGCTGAAAAATATTACTGACTTTGGTCATAGTGCAAATGAGAGATATTGCTCTACTATATACCATATGTCAGTGATTTTCAACCACTGTGCCACGGCACACTAGTGTACCGTAAGATCATAAGGTGTACTCCTGGTGCTGAGGAGTTCTGCTTTAATGAGCCTCATTGATTCCAGTATGATAATTCTGCACCTAGCAACTGTTTACCTTTGTGGTTGCTGTCGCCATGGAGACTGGCAGAATTTACCTGGTGTAGGTAAAGAAGGAAATACAGTAACTTGGGAAAAATGAACTGTAAACACAATCATCCTCAGGGACAGCTTCTTTGTCTGTCTCCTCAATAGTCCTGCATGCAATGATGTCTCACTGAATTGTGCCTCAACCCTCTTTATAACACCAGGCATGCAATTACATAAGCAATGAAAAAATGGGGTATTATCATGTAGATGAAATGAAGCACATTGTGCATTTAAATTTTAACAATTCCATCAAAAAAGCACAAGCTTGGCCAATTTTAAACATGCTTGTCAGATGTCAGATCACAGTCCAAAATGGCAAAAATGAGTTATGATTAATATTAATTAACATGACTAAAACTGATTAATCGAAGAAATGAATACGGGTTAATGAATATGGGCAGGATGACACTGAGGTCATGAAGTAACTGCAGAGAATACAGGTGAAAGCGGGTTTATGAGCGAACAGGGGAAGAGAGCAGCACCTACGTAATGATTGTATAATACAAAATGCAGGTGGGTTGAATCAACACAATGCTAATCACTCTCAGGGTGGCTCTGCCCCTTCCCTATCTTACATAAAATGGTTTTATTTGATAATTCAAATCATTTGCAAAAAAAGAAAAATGCTAATGAGGCTTGGGACACTCTGTACATATGGGGCTCGACCCTCTGGTTGTTTTTAGCCTCTTTTCACTGGTCAAAGCCTGTGCAAGAATATCACCATGACAACTGAGAAGACTCCCAGCATCATCAGCTGATGACGACACCGTGCCCACCATTAGCGAGAGAGCAGGCGGAATGTGAGTGTACCGCTGTGTGACTTCATCTCTACCTGGCTGGTGTCTGCAACTTTGTGTCGCACGTGACACTACCCATTCCTATGAGCAAATGCTTGTGTGTGTGTGTGTCTCTGGCTGACCAGTACCTGCCGATGCCTGTGTCAGTGCATGTGTGTAATCTGCTCCTTTACAGAAACTAGATGCATTACGAAAGCAATGCAATAATGCAGAATTACATGACCAAGATACCTGACAGGCATCCATAGATGTAAATGGACCGTTGACCCTTTCAGAGGGTAAGCACAACACAGAAATAAATGTGAAAAATAAGTCAACAGTTTCCTGACAGAAAGCCAAACCTGTGATAAGATTATTTGGGGGGCAAATTGGACACTAAAATGGATAAGTGGTGGTTATGAGTTTTGTGCTAGGTGTCAACACTATCGACAGCTGGGGTCATGAAAAACAGGACACTCTAAAAGATAAGTCCTAATCATAAAAATGCTCCCATCCCAACAACCATGTTTTCCAGTTTTGTTGAACTGGTATTAAGAATGGTTAACTGCAAAAATGAGAATCAATATGATTTCCTCAAGAAGAAAAAAAGTTAGGTGTTTGTGCACCCTTGTCTACTTCTCTCTGTTCTATTATGAGTGTCCTTCAAAAACATCTGCAGAATCAGGTCTCCATGGATACTGAGGTGACCAACAACCACAAGCTAGGAAGATAAAAATGCATTCTACACTGGGTCAGTATTTCTGTTTCTGTGAAGAGTCAAGTAAGTTAAAGATGATCTGATTTCCAAAAGGCACAAAGTTATAGATTACATTTCTATAATATTTTGAGAAAGATTACTTTATTTCCATTTTTTACGGTTTCAAAATAACAAAAACAGAAAAGACTTGGAAGCTAAGGTTTGGCCACCCTGCATAATCAGCACTTAGTAACACCCTCTTTGGCAATTATCACACCTTGTAAAGACTTTTTGTAGCCAACTAAGAATCTTTCAGTTCTTGTCAAGGGGATTTTCACCTATTTATCCGTGCAAAAGGCTTCTAGTTCTGTGAGATTCTTGGCCCGTTGTCACGTCCTGCCCGTCTGATCCTCCTAAGTGCCATGCCCCCTTGTTAACCTCGTGTTAATCCTTCCGTTTCTCAGCTGTTCCTCATTCATGTCATTAGTCCTGTGTATTTAAGTCCACGTTTAAGTTTGATTCCCCAGTCCGGTCATTGATGTCGTTACGCTGTTTTGTACTGTTCCCTGCTCGTGTTCAATAAACCCTCCGTGATCCTCACTTTGTGGACTCCCGATTATGCTTCCCCGCTCCGCACCCGGCACCCAACACGACACCCGTCTTGCATGCACTGCTCTTTTGAGGTCTATTCAGAGAATTTTGATAATAGGTTGGAGGACCATGAGGGCCATGACAGAACTATTAGCCATGGCCCCTTGTTCTTGTGGTAGTCAATTCTGGAATTAGAGGTATGTTTAGGAACATTACCCTGTTGTAGAAGCTGTCATCTTTTTGTCTTTAGATTTTTTTACAGACGGTGTGATGATTGCTTCCAGAATTTGCTGGTATTCAATTGAATCCATTCTTCCCTCTACTAGTAAAATGTTCCCTGAGACACTGGCTGCAACACAAAAGCATTAGAACATTTAGGAGGCTATTTGGCCCATCAAGCTCATTTGGGGAGAATTCCACTAATAGCTCAGAGATGTTAAAATCCTGTCTAGCTCTGATTAAAAGGAACCCACGGTTTTAGCTTGTACTACACTAACAGGAAGACTATTCTATACTCTAACTACACACTGTGTAAAGATGTGCTTTCAACGTGATCTCCGGCAAATTCCCACCAATGGCCACGAGTTCTCTAATTTGAACTAATACTGAAGTAATTATTTAATTGGACAGCATCCAGAAATGTTAGAATCTTATGTACCTGGATCATGTCCCCCTTAGTCTCCTTTGTGTGAAGCTGAACAGATTGAGCTCAGCTAACCCATCCTCATAAGACATTCTTTTAAGCCCAAAAATCATTTTTGTAACCCTGCGGTGAACCCTTTGTAAGGCAGCAATGTCCTTTTCAAGGTAAGGTGACTAGAACGGCACACAATATACTAGGTGGGGTCTTAACCAGGAATGGTATAGTCTTGGCATCACCTCCCTTGACTTAAACGCCACACACCTGGAAATGTAACCCTTTTTAATTGTCTTCCCACACTGGCAAGAGTGGGACATGGAAGCATCAACTTATACACCAAGGTGATGATCTATCCCCACCCCCCATGCTAAAAAGTGTTCTTCTCATGAAATTCTGTTACAGCCCGTTACAGCCAAAAAGTTCTATTTTAATTTCATCATTCCACTAGACTTGTTTCCAAAATGCAATCCTATGAGCAGTTCTCCTGGAAAGCTTTTCCAGACCAAACAATTACTTAAAAAATACTGATGTTACGCTTGATACCGAGACTTCAATGTGTGTATCTAATATGGATATCACTTTTCAGTGGAGCTCTGTGCCAACGCTTGTATCAAGGACAGATGATGGCGTCGTTGATGACATGTGAAACGCAGGAACTCATACCCTTTTGTTTGAAAAGTCAATTTGCATTAGTATCACCAATATGGTGTCCTGTAATTTCTGTATCTGTGTGTTGGCACAGGAAACTATGCATCATAATGTTTTAATAAAACTGAATTATGTTTGAGTGGGTTCATAGACATTGTTGTCAGCAGTAGTTGATAAATGTATGGAGTAATTTGCCTACAATTAAGTTATATTTAATTGTAAGAATAAACAATACCACACCAACTGTCATGTGCACTATAGGTAAAGTCCTGCAGGCAATACTACCATTTTCTGTATTTTCCCTATTAGCAGTGATTTAAATCATTTCACTTTTCTTTAAAAAAATACACAAATATTGAAAAGACCTGATATTTCTGCATAAATGATTGAAATCAACATGGTTGAAGAAAGACATCAAAACGACAGACAAGCCGTCTAACTATAACATAGTGGGTGACATCATGACTTCAAATCGGCGTGCGACAGGGTGAACATGCGGGGAATTTACCTTCCCAGAACACTAGCCCAGGGTGAATCAGCATCTAAACATACACATCAACATCAACTGCTTCACAGTACATACACAAACACAAAGCAATTTGCAGACACCAGAGAGGGGTATATTACCAAAAAGAACCAAACTGCAAAAATATTTTTAAACACAGCGCAACCTGCTCGTGCTCCCAGTCAGCTGCTCACGCATCTTTTCCAGGTTGCACCGCCCCTTCTCCATGTTCTCACGCAGCCATTGCTGGTCCTGCTCACCCTGTTCCTGGTGCTCTCCCCACTTGTGGCACTCGTGGACCAGCTTGGCCTCTGATGTGTGGCATGCTTCCGAAGCGGCCAAACAGAACTGCCTCCACAGTCTTGAGCTGCTGCTCTCCGGCAGTCACGCTTCTGTCTAGGCCCCTGTCCAATGTTTTGCACTTTAAGTACTATGAAAACCCTCCCCCATCACTGCAATTCTTATATTGCACAGAGGTCTTGGGGGAACAATATTTCCATTCCACTCTATTCTTATATTTGGGTGGTATGAAAAAAACCTACTTGACTTGACCTGACTGAGGCCTGAGCTGTGTGAATTGTCCTGCATTCATACATGTGTCCACAAGAGGGCAACCTAACCCTGCTCATAGTATGTAAGAGTGGTTAAATAAATAAATATAAAAGACAAAGATACTGATTCAGTGCAATAAAACTGCCAATGACAAATCAAAAAAATCAATCTCCTTGTATGTACATTTTTTCAGAAAAATCAGAATTTTTTTTTTCCCAAATGACAATTTTTTTTCCAAATTTCAGATATTCCCAAACATTTCCAATATTTCCAGCATTTTATAATGTGATATTGTGTCACTTGACACCAGTATCAGAGTTTCAGAAAACTGCTTCATATTGTTACATATATCAGATATTGTTATATCTGATAATGTATCTGATATCTTCTTCCAGAGAGGTCGCTAGGGCAATCCACTGCTAGACTGGCTGAATAATGGCAATGAGGAAAACAAACTGGGCACACTAGCAGGACACAGGAATTCAGAAACTGGTCAGACCACAGGATGAAGAATTTCTGGTTATAAAAACATGCTGAATATAGCTGGTTCGTTGATTTGAGAGCTGATATTCTAAAAGATAAAGGATTTCCTCCATGCAAATGCAGTTCTTGTCATGTGCTTTGGACGATTATGAATCCATGTTTTCCTGAAAGTTGATGGTGCAGAACATAAATAGCATGACAAACAATGACAAAATCACTAATTGTTCAGGCAGGGTTCACAAGCAGAGAACATACCCTGAATACGCTATACATCCCATCCATCCATTTTCCAACCCGCTTATCCTGTTCAGGGGGGGGTCCGGAGCCTATCCCGGAAGCAACGGGCACGAGGCAGGGAACAACCCAGTATGGGGGGCCAGCCCATCGCA
>JAODKL010000047.1:17473443-17484464 GCA_026780765.1 Petrocephalus schoutedeni
CTGTCGTGCCTCCTGTGTTCCCTCCTGGTCCCTCCGTGTCCCCTGTTTTCTTGCCCCTGTGTCTCCTTGCCCTGCCCTGCCCTACTCTGTTCAAGTCCTGTTCTTTGGAAATAAACGTCTCGTATTTCAAGAACCGCCTGCATCATGGGTCGTCGTTCGCGCTCGAACCGTGACAGGTTTTGAAGAAGTTAATTTAATACCAAATAAAAAACATAATGAACATGAATTAAAAGACGAAGAACAATTACAACAATCACAAAGCAAATATTTGGTAATTAAGACAATAATTAATATTTTCTTAACAACAGTCACACTGTGAGTATGCAGTTTACACTGCCAGTGATCCACTGCCGGCATGCCATTTTAGATTTGGCAGCAGCCAAGGTGTTGCACGTTGGCAAAATTGGTAGCTTTAAATTCCTTATAGTTTACCATAATAATTCTCTGCTCTGCTGCAGTGAAACGCATAGCCCTGCTGCGATCAGTGCTTATGTAATTGGCAGGGGTTCGAATCCACGCCCACACACCCGAGACTCCCTAGAGCACAGGGGAGACCAACATTCCAAGTTTTACGACTCACAAGAGGTAGAGGTCCAGGGAAAAAGGTCCCGATAATTTAGGGACCCAGCATGCTGGGGGAAGACAGATAAGGTGTGTGTGGGGGGATCCTGCAGCCTCTCGAACGAACCCCCCTCCTCACATTCACCCACAATCATTGAGTTAGAAAAAGAGCCGTTTCAAAACATGCCATATACGTGTATTTGCATGTATGTTTGTTTTCATTATTATTCGGCATCAGTATTTAAACATGTTGATGTGGATGTGTTTTTTTTTAGACAACCACAATGGTTATGTATTACTCTTATAAATGTGGACAATTATATACCCAGCTACATGCTCATGTCTCTCTCAGGTAAATTGGGAATGAGTTTAAGTGGTGTAACCAAGTGTTTAGAGGTATTTTAGAGTATTACAGTTATTTCCTTTTGGCTAGAACCCCCCCCCCTTCTCTCAGCCTGCACAGAGGGATGGAGGGGCTCCTCAATGCCATAAATCATCCAGTGGCACGCTTTTTCCTCAGTTTCTTTGTCTTGAAAGAGACCAAGCAATGTATGTTAAACTTGTGTATTAAACCCTTGTAACAGTGAATTTTACCACATTTTATAATTTGTCAGTGTTTAATCAACACTGTTCTTTTACTGGAGTAATGACAGCTGTCAAACCACTCCCAACTAAGACATACTGTATGCAATGGAACATAACTTTGGTAAAATATACCTAAAAGTGTCATAACTGTGAGATGTGCAACATAACCATGCATTCTATGCATTTATGGTAATGATCAGTATGCACAGGATAAGTTAAAGTATACATTAATTTATATAAACTGTACCAGGTTTGAACATAAAATGGGATGCCATGTTTGGTATCAAACTGATGGTAAAATCCATGTGGTGACGGATTATTACAGAATTGGATGTATCCAAAGTTAAATTCAAGAACCATCAGACCCCTTTTCCAAAAACTTTCACCACAAAAACAGCGAGGCTGCCTACCATACCACAGAATGCCAACAGATATTCGCTTTTTACAGCCTCTGAAAAGGCACAAATGGAGGGAAAAAATAAAGATCTCACCGTGTGGTAGAAAAAAGTTCCTTACCTGGGTGAATACGTCAAGTGTCAAGGAACTGGACTTACACACATGCTGATATCAAACTTCCACATTGTCTTTGTCCCAAACTGTTCTATATAAACTTTGACCAATGACATAGAATACACGGGTACTGGAATGCGGTGCTGAAGACACCCTATATATCTGTGGCAGCTCCAGACGGGGCTGCTACACATACACCCACATACACATTATTTGTATTTATATCTTCCATTCATTTATATGGGAAAAACCTTAATCCCAACCATGACAACCTTGCCATAAGTAACCAAACAAAATAGAAAAGTTTTGACTTTTTTTTTTTATTGCAGTCACAGATTTTTATAAAATTGAGTTTCCCCTTTTTGGGACTGAAAAGTTTGTCCCTGCAATAACAAAATGACAGGTACATTTGGTCCTCGCAAAGTAACATATATATAACCCACACACACAGTCATCAGTATCATGGGATGTGCCTTCTTACCCACTAACTGTAATTTATTCAAGAACTGCAGTAATAAATGTATGCCAAATAGGAATAGTTGATCTTACTGTATCACTGCATCTGTAGTACCCCAATATATACATTAAATATACCTCATTAGTTATGTGATTAGTTAATTCACCAGAGGTCCAGAAAGTAAAAATCCAGACCAAGATTTTGTTTTAAACCGTTACATCAGTTGAGTATAGAGTCACAATCACAGAGTGCTCAACTGGTTGGTTGAAACAAAATCTTCGTCTGGATTTTTAATTTCTGGAACTGAAATTTACACCTCTGTAATTCACTAAGTTAACCTCTATCCATGTAAACATTACGGTTATATCATATCATATGTGGTGTCATTGGGTTCTTTATACCATGGTCAACGTGAATATGTTGCTTACAGTAGTCCCTTGTATATTGGATTAAATGTTAAATGTTATTAAACATCACCCAGTTTAAATCCATCTGGGAATAAAACTTGGCAGAGCCCTCCCAGCAATGAAATACCATATATAAAATGAGTCAATGTTAATTTAATGACCCTTACATCATTAACATGCAATGACCATTGGCCAGATAAAACCCGTTAAAAGGCCTCAGTCAGAGAAATATGCTCTCTCTTTCTCTGCTCCTATCTTCACTTTGTACTCTTTTGTGCTTCCTCACCCAGAATAATCCCTGAAGTGCAGTTCCAGAGGACAACACCATCTACAGGCCAACAGCCACACAAACATCAAGCAGAATCCTCAGTTTTATGTCATTGGGGCTTACAATACTGTATTGGTCATAGCGAGGTTTATTCACTACTGCTTCTCAAACAACTACATCAATCTATAATAAATAAACCTGATGCTGACATATTTCAGGGTATGCACGCATGCACGCACGCAAGCACACAAACAGAATATTGATACAACATATACTTTTCTACCAAAAAGTATAGGTAATTCCTACATTCATAAGAATATCATTAACACCGAACCATAACTCCTAAATCAGGAATCGTCTAGTAGGCCTGAATTATAATGTAGCTATAGCTAATGAAGCATATTAATGCAAAACTGTCTGATTCCTTCATAGCTTTCGCACATTCAATCACCTCTTTATATGACATTTAAATGTCAATGGTTGTAATAAAACTTCTCTTTATCTATGCCAAGTTGTTCTGTTAAAACAAAATAAGACAAGCAGACATTTATCATAAATATAATGTGAAAGGAAAAATAACCTAGCTCTTTACAATAGACATCTTGTCTGCCCCAAATGTTCATCTTCTTGAACACTGCAGTACATGTTTAGTCACTGACATGCTAATTTATGAATTCACTGCTGAGTTGGAGCTGGAAGCCTTCTAAATGCTCTTTCAGCTTCTCCCTCAAATCTCCACCTCCTGCAGCAGTCCTGACTTCTGCTGTGTAGCCCCCCTCTTTTTCAATCTGTCCCATGATCCTTTGCACTCCATCACTGGCCTCCAGATAAGGTTCCAGGCTGCCATCAGTCATGTCATTGTGAAATCCTACCTCTGACACTAACAGAGGCTGAATTTCAGTGTCCCTTAGCTGATTCCAGGCTGTGCTTTTTCTCGCATCTTCCCCAGGTACTGGGACCAGCAGGAGATGCCCGTCCCTGTCCTCTTGTACCCAAAACACCTGTTGGTCCGCTGTCCCAACACCCACCTGTACCTCACCAACAGAGTCCATCACAAAAGCCTTTGGTTGTGGGGTGAGGCCTTCCTGGACCATCTTGACCTGCTGGGTTTGTACCTGTGGTTTATGCAGCTCGAGGCGCATTGACTGCAGTAGATGCAAGTCCTGGGATGGAGAGACTGCCTGCAGCGATCCTGTTGACAGAGAACTTGTGAGATACTTCTGACTGGGCTTCTCTGACTGCTGTGGTATCTGTACCCTGTGAAGTTCCTGGAGTGCACCAGTCTGGCTCACACTTTTTAGCGTAGCTGCCTGAGGCTGCACTGGCGGAACCTGCTGCTGTGACCGCTGCCAGTCCTGTGGCAGCTCCATGGTGACTATCTGCACGTCTTCGACTGCATTTCCCTCCTGCCCTCCCGTGCACTCACTGTAGTAGTAGTAGTAACAACAGGCCTCAGGACCTGTGTCTGCAATCTTTTCCTGAGTCTTTCTAGCATTCTGGGTTGTAACTCTACTCTCTAGCTTGTGCCTGTTTTTCTCTTGTGTGTCTCGGCATTGGGAACCATCTTTGCCTTCAAGTCCCTCCTTAACTTTCTCAGATGTCCCTGAATTTCCTTCCTCCGTGTCACCAAGCTGCTCTTGCCCTCTTCCACAGTAGAAGCAGTAACCCACCTTCTCTTTTATCCTTGTGAATGATGATTGAGGATATCCTCCCCATTCACTTGAGTCTTCCGCTTCATCATCAAAGAGGTTCAACTCCTCTGCCATCCTCTCTATCTCCATTTCTTGCTCATCTGTCCCCTGTCTCGTATCTCTGTCTGCTCTCTCTCTGACACCACCTTGTAGGCTCTGTCTTCCACTACCTCTATTCTCTTTCCACTTTGTGCCCCCCCTGAGGTGCAGGAGTGTTTGTCGAAGTCGGTCCTCCCGGAGACGCAGCAGTGTGTGTCTGAGACGCGTCTCCCTCCGTCTGGCTGCGTTGAGTAGGCGGAGGGTCTTCTCCAAGCTGTCAATTGCCCTGTCGTAGCGCTTCCTCCACACTGAGGGACAGAGCTGGGCATAGCTATGCTCTCTGGGCAAGTGAAACCCCGGGGGCGGTGGTAGCCGTTTCATGTACCGAGATGGGGAAGGCGGCCGAGGGTGCAATGATGATTCAGGGTCTGTAAGAAAAGGTATCTGAGAGGAAGAGGGAGCACTCTCAGAGGAAGGGGGCAGATCCTGGGATGCGTGAGGTGAGGATTGGGAAAAAGAGGAGGGCAAAGGAGAGTGAGCACTTGGAAGAGGCTTTGCTTCTATCCCAGCACCCCCAGCCTCCTTCACGGCACAGTTCTGCTCAGATGCATCCTTCAGGGGAGAGTCCACCTCACCAGCAGCATTTCCTGTGCCAGCAAAGCTCTCTGGCTCCTGCTGATTGTCAGGCTCTAACACAGCCCTTGACTGCTTCAGGGAACGTGTCTGTCTTCTTGGAAAATACAAAACAAAGGCATTAGACATGGCAAGATTCACCAGTCTGCATGGGTGCACTGGCATATAAGTTTACAATGTGATTGCCCCATTTAAAAAAGCATGCACCACATACAAGTTGAAGGGATGAACTCAAGATGCATCATTTCGAACATCTTTGCATCAGAAAAACCCAATTGACAAATATATAATTATTAGCAGAGGCGATATGCCTTTATTATTTATGTGACCAATAATTTTAGATTTTGATTGATTCCCCCTCAAATCCATTTCTGTATCTGTACCATATTGAACTGCATAGCATTTTGCATCACATCATACAGCGTCAAGTCACACTGCATTGCAACAGGACAAATCATATTGTATTGTATAGCAGTTGCATCATATGTGTCTTCATTGTATCAGATCGGTGCAAGCGCAATGAAGATGTGTATCACATTGGCCTTAGCAATAAAGAGCATCATCCATAAAAGACATGAATTTCTTTTGTGAAAATTACAGGGTTAGATGTGCAAGTGTGTGTCTCTCTGCATTACCGTGCTGGCCTGGTTGTCTGTGTCTGCTTGCTTGTCCTTTGCCCTTTAACACTAGTGCATCGCTTTTGCCTTGAGAATGTTTCAAATACAGTAGGTAATGCATCTTCTTTCAGTCTTCGGTAACCACTGCGAGCAAGAGGGAGAAGGGAAAAGAATAATCGGTTGGGAAATGGATGGATTGTAGCTAAAGAAAGACACAGATTTTGTTGCAGACGTTTTGGGGAGGACTGTTAGGACAGATAATTTGGTACTGGCTGTATAAAATACAACACTGACCTTGATAAAATGCAGAACATTCAGAGACATATGCTCACCATTAGCAGGTTGCAACTGACTGATTTGCACTTGAAGTCTATCTTCCCCTAGCTTACCTGACTCCAGACAGCTCAAAACTCTCCAATGTGAAGTGTTTAGAGCAGAAGTAGATGAAGTGACTCTGGGGGTCCCATTGGCCCTTTCCCTGGGGGTCCTTGCGCTTGGAGTTTAAGATCCACTGTGTGCGCCGTGGGCTACCACGCTTTGGCAGTCTGTCAAGGATCCAAGGATTCAAAAGCTTGAGAGTCATTTGTACAAATACAATGAAACGCTTCACAGAATAGTGATCAGGATCATACAGTATACAACATACAACATACAACATACATGCTGAGGTTTAAATGGCAGTGCAAACATTAATAAAGCTGGATTACACTGGTACACTTTATTAAAACAAAAGAAACAAAACAGCTCACCTATGGAAGGTAATGCCAGCTTTACGTGTTTCTCTAGTGTCACGGGACTTACACCCAGCAGCTGAGCAGTGCCTAGGCATCTTGAAGAGAACAGTGAAGTGAGGAACAAGTAAAGTGAAAATCATTACAAAAGATTTTAGCGAAAAACATACAAAAAGTATAATATATTTGGGTATAATTGTTGCAGCAGAAAATTTGAATAGGAGCTTTTGACAGGTACACTGAGGTATTATATAAATATTTTAAACTTACAGGAAATATTCATTACATAGTATTCACAAAAAACAAAAGCCAATAATAAATTACTCATAACTGTCTTTAAAATTACTAACATAAAATATTAAGTGACTTGAACACATAGTACTTATTCGTTACGTGTGCAATTCTCTGTGATGCGGACAGGGGGCAGTGACTAGTACGTACTTCCTACGACATGTTTTACTGCCTCATTCTCCCCGTCTCTCTTTATTATCGTTTGCGTCCGTCTTCGAAAATTGCACATTCCTTGCCATTAAAATCCTACGTACCCTATCCTATATATGAAAAACACTCTGGGTATGATGTGGATCTAAGTAGGCTAAATGGCTCAAATTAATTATATATCGCCACCTTGTTAGCCTGCTCAATCCACGGTCTGGCGTTCTCACATCGCAACCCACATTATAGACCCCAGGCTATACAAAAATACGTTGACAACTAATCTGCAAACATTTTATGTGCTGTTTTTTCTACTGTGGTATACGATTTCAGCTTGTATTTTTAAAAAAACTTAATAAAGGATCTCACCGCGGAATCTTTCGACCTCACGAAGATGGCCGCCTTCTTCTTCCCCTCATATTCCCTTTTCTGTATGGGTCCCAGTACCGCCAGTTTTTACCAGACTAGCCAATCGTCGTGAACGGTGTTAACGGCGCTGTTAAGATTCAGCCAATGGCAATTTTTTGTTCTGAAGGCTCAACGTCATTTTTTGTTGCTGTACTGAAGTGTAAACCGAGAACTTTTGATAATGCTTGCATTTGTTTTCCCGGTCAACAGTTTAATACTGAATATAGTCTGTATTAATATACTCTTGTATGTTTATGGACGCTTTATCTGGTTTCTTTATCTCTACTTTTTTTGCATATATAATTTTATGCAACTCCAGATACTGATGCTGAAAAAAAGTGTAAATCGGTCGAGTGGATAGCCGATACTGCAAGTATTTAAATATTATCAAGTAGTTATTATTAACACTACTAAATATTTTTAATCATAATACGATTTGAAAACATGGTAATGATAGTAATTATTATAAATGAATATTAATTTGTAAATGCTAGTGTAGTTAATTTCTTATTCTACAAATAATAGCTAAAAAAATAAAATTGTAAAATTAAAATACAAAAACGACCTTTTATATTTTCCGATAGGTTCTAAATAATACTAATATTCAGGAGGAATTTAAACTGTCATGGCGTACTGGCATATCTGCGTCACTGAAAGTGTGCTGTTGTTAGTATTTACTGAGTAATGGCCGACATTGCGGACATTTACACTTCCGTGACCCCGCACCTTCGAAAAACGTTTACTATGTAATATATAGGCAGGAGCCTCGCACCGCAGGGACCCACCATCAGGCGATCTCGGGGACTTCGGGGATCCGCTGCGGTTTTGGCCAGACTGTGACACGGCACACGTGGAGAAGGACGGGCACTGGCTGGGGGGGGGGGGTCGGCAGTAATCTGCCCACACAGACGGCCCCCCCCGGAGCCAGCAGCTGAGGGCCCCCGCGCCATTTCCCCCACCCAGGTGCTGGTGAGAGGGGCTTGCAGGACTGATGCAGGAGACGGGGGCCGGTGGCAAATGGCTCGGAGGCGGCTCGCAGCGAGCCCCCGTCCCGCAGAGGCGCTCTGCCATGCGCCCCCCACCCCCCAGTGATGGAGGCGGCATCCTGTTACTGGGCACCCCCGGTGGTTCCGCTGCTCCCTGCACGTGACAGCCGGGATCACACCACATTTAGCAATCGCTGGCACCCAGACGGGGTGGCTGCACAGGGGAGGGGGGGCAGAAGAGGCTCACGCCCGTCACAGGGCGGCTCGGGTCAGGAAGCACGGAAACAAAGTTCACTTTTTAGTTAAAGGGACGGGAAGGCGCACGTGTCTGACAGAGAGGGCCGGGCTTAAGATCAACCCCCCCCGCCCTAGTGACTCACCGGGCGTGGCACACAAACACACACACAGACACGCGTGTGCACACACACGGCTACAGGAAAGTCCCAGGCCAGACGTCTGAGGCCCCCAGAGATCTCTATGCGAGCACCGCTGCAGTAGCAGGGGACGCGGTTTCCGTATATAAAGAACCCATTTCCTTTTTCTTCACTTGCAGGCTTGCTTTGGCACTGCCACTTCCCCCCCCGTCCTCTCTATTTCCTTTATTCTGCTGAAACATCTCGGCGCCTGTCGTTAGGCCTGCCCCACACAGGCTGCCCTTGTTCCGGCCCCCGTCAGCCTGCCGGAGCCGAGGGCTCTTTATGCCGAGGCTCCCCGCCTGTCAGCGAGCAAATGAGGGCGACAGACGGGCCGGCAGAGGGGCGACACCCCGAGCGGCACCAGCGGCAGGCGCGCCGCGACCTCTTTAGCATGTGGTACCTGAATGGCAGGCTGACAGATCCGCGGGAGCCTTGACGTGTGCTACCCACAATGCCGTGCATTTATCCCCATGATAGGTGCATGTTGGGATAACACTCAGTCCCAAAAAGACTTAACTAACCCTCCTCACAAGGAGGTTTGTACTTTCTAGTTGAGTGTGAAATGTCCTTGGATGGTCCGGGTTAAATGAGGACGAGCGCTTGCCTCCACCGCGGAAGTGTGACGATGGACAGATGAGCGTGACATCAGCGACGGGGACGTCTTCCGAAGAGCGCGGGCAGCAGCGTGGCCAGGATGGGAGGAGCTGGGGCAACGAGGCTCCTCCCACTTCCCTGCCGCTCAGGTCCATCTTCAGGAAGGGGAAGCCCATAGCCCTTCTGGTTTTGCTGCCTTTAAGCCTAATTAGGGGGAGGTCCTGGTGTTTACAGAGGCACAAAGGCCGACCCATCAGGGAAGCGAAGGGGTCCAGTCCTTCTGTGGGTGATGACATCATCGGACACGCACCAATCAGGCCACAGCGACCGCACGGAGGCTCTGCACTTTGCAGGTTGCGTCCTTTTCAATCAATCAAGATCCTGCGAGGCGTGCCGAGGCATGATGGGAAGGCAGCAGATGGCCCGAGGTACAGAGCGGACTGCGGACGTGGCGTGATCGGCACGCCCAGTTGGTCACCCGTGGGCCGGTGGGCACGGAGCGGGCGCCCAGTGCAGCCGCGTCAGTGCGGCCCGCCCGCCCGCACGGTGCCAGCGGGGCCACCGCGGCCTGACAATGATGTGACACCCAAGCCCGTCTTGACAAGAGGCCGCGCGGCGCGGGGAGGCCGTCTCCTGCCGCCTCCTGCCCCCGCATCAAAGCGCCGCCACAGCCAGTGACATTTTGCCGAGCACAGCTGTTGGACGTTGACAGCGTGCCAACCCGCATTCTTGAAGGGTTGTTTATTTGCTCTGTGTGTGCGTGCGTGCCTGTGTGTGTGTGTGCGTGTGCATGCGTGACAAAGCGAGGGAGAGAGGGAGGTTGTCTTGATCTAGACGGCCTGCGTACAACTTATCTTCAACTCTGCGATAAAAGCATGCCGGCTAACACGTCGTTAGTGGGAACACCGCGATATTTTAAATCACAATCAATTTTCAATTATTACTTCACTCTCCATTTCAGGAATGAAAAAGTAGAAGAAGTATTTCATTCTGGAAAACGCAGCCTTCAGCGTTCCGATTTGCGGGCTGACAAAGGCTCCATCCCAACCAGGCTGGAAACTGCGCCCCCCACCTGAACAACCAGCCCCCTCCCCCATACTGGCAAGTGAGCACCAGCTAACCCTGGGGGCTAGTGGGCTTTTTATTTTTTCTAACTAGATTCTCAGGCAAAAGGAAAAAACAAGTGCAATTGAGAGGAATCAGTTTCCGGGGGTAACCACAGCGCTACGCGCCGCCTAACCCTAACCCTAACCCTCCGGCCACTTCGGTTCCGTCTGCAGCCTCACGCGTCTCACTGTCAGCCCTAAAGTCACTGGTGTCCGCCACGGGGGAGAGCAGATTCCAGGAGCAGGGACAGCAGCCGGTCCCAAGTGAGCTTTGAACCGCGTCGGCAATGACCTGCCCCACCCCCCCCCCCAACATTTTGTTTTTGTTCTTACATATCCCAGCATGCTTTGCTGCAAAAAGCCAGGAGTTCAGGAAGTGGCCCTCGCATTGTGCGTACGGGGGCTGACACGGCCTGGGACGCGCTTGTCTGCCAACCTGACATCACACACCACGACACACGCCACATCCGTGCCCGTCAGCCGCCCGCACTCACACCACCCCCCCCGGCATGGAGACGGGGCGGAGAGGGGCAGCCACAGGTGTATGGGGGAGGTCACCTGCTGGGGGGTGGGGTGG
>JAODKL010000047.1:17495839-17510205 GCA_026780765.1 Petrocephalus schoutedeni
TATTTCTGAAATAACGAAGGGTTTTGGGAAAGGCACGTGGACCTCGCTCGTTATTTTCCTACGAACTACGTTATCTTATTCGTTATACACAGTTCGTTTGTTATTTTGGGAAAGCCACCCCTGGTCAAGATGGGAAAAATTAACAGAAGTAACAACTCCTGGGAAGTGGCTGTCTGAAATAAGCCCAAAGCCCTCAAGTATATACTCAGACCTGCTTCTGCCAGTGATTAAAACCAAATGCAGCCCATCATGAGTCACAGAGGCCCAACAGAACATCATCACAACTGAATTCTCCGCAGCTGGTTTCTCACAGGAGCAGTGAACTGAATCTCCAAGTCCTATAGGAATCTATTACTGGACAAGACAGTAAGCCTGAACTGCTTCTGAAGATGCACAGCACAGCTCAGTTAAAAAGCCTGGGTATCAAATTCAGAATAAAGTGTTCAGAACTGTTTGAGATTTTCAACAAGAACATCTCTTTTGGGATCTTCTTTTCACATTTTCATTATATGGCTGTGTGGCTACTTCAAGCTGCTTTTTTCCATTTTTGTAATAAAAGCAGGATTTCTCTGGTCTGTTGTGGATGGGTAAAAGAGGTATTAAAATTAAAATGGAGGGGCTGACTTTATTTTTTGTATTTTTTAAACTTTATTGATTTTTAAAGGAGCATAATTACCAATAGACCAGAAGTGTCACATCCAGCCCCGTCCATCGTATTCATTCCCTGTGTTTCCCTCAGGCAGGCATCCCTCAGGACCCCTTGTCCTACCCTCTTGGTGATCACTGATTGCTGCCTGGTGTTCTCGCCTCTTGTTGCCCCTGTATTTAAGTGCTTCCTAGGCCTGTGTTCATCAGTCCGGTCATTGTTGCTTATAACACTTTCTAGTTTTGTTTGTCTTCCTAATAAAACGTCCCCCACAAGGGATTTCTCACCCAACGCTGCATCGTGGGCAGTTCCACCTCTGCTTGGCGTGACAAGAAGACCTAAATCCTAATATAAAAAAAGGTATAAATAAGACAGCGATCATCACAATGAGTAAATATAATAATGTGTAATAATAATATAAACAACAATAAGGGCAAACAAAAATAGCCAGCTCATAGTCAGTTATGGACAATAAGACCCCCCCCCACACCACAATAACTATGGCAATGACACCCAGCCAAGCCCTGAGAGTCCCGTCAGCACTGACTTTAAGCATGCAAAGAGGAAGTGGGGCATGAAGACCTAACCATAAATAATGAACTTGGTGTCACATGGGGTGTTACAAACAATGTATTACAATCAAGGATGTGACGAGCAAAAGGGCCCCCCAAATATTCCTCAGATGCTGACATTCATTCATAAACCAGAACTGAATCGAGTGGGACACTGGAACATTCATCATGGAGAAAATCCCACAATTCTATGAGGTATGAAGGAGTCGGACATCGACTTCACGCTCAGCGCTCCAGAACTTCCCATAAATGTCCAGTGATGGTTAGGACCAGTCCCTGGGAGACATGGAAGGTGCTGGACGTCATCCCAGTGTTAAGCTGTAATTATCATCTTGTAATTATGAAACATCGTTATTCAGGTCTATGGTGATTTTTCAGGCTGTACTATTGTGGTGTTTGACAACCGTTCCAGTCAATCAGTTTCAGCTTGTAACCACATACACTATTGTGATTTTTGTGACTGCTGTCCTTCCCATGTTAAATAATGTTGCACCTTTTGTGTCTGGAGTACCTGCAGTTTTACCACTGTTTAAGTTACCTATGTTTAAGAAAGGAGTCAAACAGATATGAGATTTATGATTTAGATTTCCTCTTGGCTGTTTTCACATATTTTTTCTCTAAAGTAAGTCATCACTTTTAATTAGCTCCTCACAGTCCACCCACTAATCCAGTTTATTAGTTGGCTGAGAGTGCAGCTTGGTATGTTCCCACCCACAGTGTTATTAAGACGCCTCAAAATGTTTAAATTAACCCTAACTGAGAGTTAGCCACACAAACAAGAACTTTTTCAATGACCTGATCCAAAGTCTACAGTAAGCTCACAGCATTTGACATTAACCTCAACTGGACAATCCTATAAACCATCCCAGTTCCCCTATAGACTGATCATGTTGTAGCTGTCACTGTTTCAGACAGACAAGGGCTCATGTAACATTGTTACAATTTTTATATACAAGGACTCACCCAATACTGTTTTTTTAATATAGGCAAAGCCTCATTAGTGCTGCAGCTATAAATAGTTAACACCTCACCCCACATTGTCACAAAATATAGGTGAAGTCTCACCGAACACTGTAATAATGCATAGGCATCGCCCCACCCAAAACTTATTGTATGTAATTCATGCCTCCCCCTTTGTGGCTCTGCATCATACACACAACACCACTATATAGCTAAGGTCACTATTCCCCATTAGAGACCTATCAAGCCAAAGGGGGTCTATTGGCGTCGAGAATAGTGTTAAAAATCACTGCCATCTAGTGGGCATAAAAACTGTGGCAAACCCTTAAAAATAAATGATCTGCCAATAAGCCATATTAAATCTCTGTTGTTCTGTTGCAATATGGACATAATATGTAATAGCAAAAATATTTATAAAAAACTTCTAATGTATTAAAGGCAATATAGTGTAATATTTTACTAAATTATGCGCATAAACGTTATTTGGTTATTAGATGAGGGTTTTATCACATTATTTGATAGTGTTTACAGTATGAGTGGTTGTCAATTTTTTATTATGACGTATACAGTTATTACATTATGCGCAAATAGTAGCTACAAGCTCCTACCACATCTTTACATAATCAAATTAATTCACATGCTCAGTTATTCTGCCAAAAGTAAATAGTAACTGCTGTTCAGAAACTCAACAATAATATGCATGCATAATGAATTCATAATAATTTATATTGTAAATATGTACACTCGGGGCAGTTTATCATGTATACCTGCTTGTTAGACACAGCAGTATGCTCCTTCAAGCTGTGAATCACGTGGTTCTAATTGAATACTATACTATTACTGTGATCAGTATTTGAAGCATCCTAGAAGCAGTGTCTATGTGTCCCCTTAATCGTACAGTATTTCAACATGTCCACCATAAAAAGTATAGGAAACGCGGTTGAATACCTCAGCGGAGTATTCGAACAAGTTTGGGCAGGCCTAGGGACAATGATGAAAGAGGTATGTGTGATTTTTGGCTTGCAATTCTCTCTCTCCTGCCATTTAGCAGTCAATCTCAGACGTGCCCAGAAGTGTGTTGCTACGGAAAACAGGCTGGACTTGCAATGCGCTGCTTTCCTTGAGGAAAGCCACATCCCGCTTCTGCTTTGAATTATTTATTTATAATTTATAATTATTTATACTAATAAAACAACCTTGAAATGTGAGTTTTTCAGCGCTAGGCTTTTAAATGATTAAATATTTCACCTGCTCATTGGACATTAAAGCTATGCGATTTTATGGATACTATGAGTTTCACACCTGAATGCATAAATTGGATTAGCATGGGGTGTAAATAAAGCATTTCAATACAAAATCCTTAAAAGAATGCCAATAGGTGTTAAATCGTTAAAATTTAGTCTGGTGTTGAGACACTATGATTTTCCTTTATGACCATATTTTCAGTGCAATTTGTGCATTGTAGGTAATCGAATTTTATAGAGATGATTACTCCACACTCAACTAGCCTGAGATCTGGAATCTCAGAATCGAGTCCTTCCCATACTCATTTTGAAATCCACCGGGTTAGGCAATCTGATTGCATTCCTGGCCACGCCAGATGTCATTTGCTGCTTTCACAAAACAAATCTTAAAAGCTCACACACTGACTCGCATACCGTCCATTCATTTCTATGGGAAGAACCCTAATCCCAATCACGACACCCATAACCCCTACCCAGCCCTAACCTTAACCATTAGTAACCAAACAAAATGCGCACAAGTTACTAGAGGGGGCGAGTGGTGCGAGCAATTCCTCCAAAACAACGTAGAGCATGTTCGAAACTACAGGTACCACTGCAATAAGTTAGAGGATGGCCCAAGAATCATTACAGAGCTGGAAACGTTTCAGAAAATGACAGATTATCATCTTGATATTTAAGGCATGCTAGGCACTCCATGCTAAAATGAATTCAATCCTTACACCAATAACAAAAGACGTCAACAACAAAGGTAACTGCAGACATTTATTTAGCGCTGCGTAAACAAATTAAACTGGAAAGGAAAACACCTGCTATTTTCAAGCAATGACATATCTCAGAATGAAATATATGGTCGAGAGGAAAGCGAAGACATCTGGATAAACATGTTTTGTTTCATATGTTGTGAGCTGCAGGTGTCAAGTCGGCATTTAGGGTGTTTTTTTTATTATAAAGGTAACACAACCAAAAAGAGAAACCTTGATTTGTTATGTCTTTTACAAAAGAAAAATGGAGCAATATATGGACATATCTATTAAAACAAAAAACGTCATCATGCGTATTACTATTGACCGGAAACATGAATTTCTTATAAAACATTTGGGAAGCTAAAATCGCCAGTTGTTAAAAGTAATATAACCGGCTTTATAGAATGTGGCCATGCTTGTTCATGTTTTTTTTCCGCTCCACACTTCCTCTGGCAGTTTCTGCATTAGCAGGCGTACATGGCGAAACTACCTGTCTAATCATATCGTTACATTAGGTCAGTGTTTAAGAGCAATAAAGCAAGTTCTCCTTCCATCCGACGCACACGGCTCTCCATACATACAACCAGGAGACCACGAATCAGTATGTTGTACAGTCACGATAATGTTTCGGCTCAGCTCAGTCGCATAAAAAAGGAGTTTGTACGCAAAAATATGAAGGGGTTAAGAGCAACGCGAATAAACGCACGGCGCACCAGTCCGAACTTGCAAGCTCGCTGTTGCTCAAATGCGACGTGTTCCAACTCCTCTTAAAAGGTTCCAGATGGGCTTAACTCGCGGCGCATACTTGAGAATGCCATGGAAAAAACGTCCTCTTTAACACATTAAAAAACAATGTCCCATAACAGCAAAACAAGACACGTGTGAGCGAAATCGTTTCTTTTCTATTGGCGTGGAGGTAACGGTTAGGGGCGAGCTGCGTGGCGGCGGCTCGAAGCCGTCTCCCTGGGCTGCGTCTCCCTGACTGACGCGGAAGGTGGAATCCAGTTTCTTTTTTTTTTTTTGCGTCGGAGGGGAGGATACGGGATGCGAGCCAAGATGACAGAAGTAATGGAACTCTGAGGGCGAAAAGGAACAATTACTCAACTTCACAGAAAGAAGCGTTTTACTTTTAACAGAAAGCGCCGGAGAAGCGAATCCAAATGGCGGCAGAGGTAAGAGGAAGCTTTTTGGAACTCTTAAGGAAAACCTAAACTAAGTATAGGCTTAAAAGGGCACATTTTACCCACTTTTATGATACACTACCCTACTTCGTAATTTCGGTATTCTCTCGCCACAAGCCTTTCTACTCGAGGGATTCTTAGCTGTATTAAACACTGTACTATATGAAGAATATGTAGAAATATTTAAACGTTTAAAGAAAAATCTGACGCGGGGCAACATCTGTGTTTTATTAGTCTATGTCTTTATGATTGTGCTTGCGACTTTCATTGAAATCAGCGCTAATAAAGCGTCGGGGGACGCTTCGTGGGACCGCACACTTTCTGGGGGTATGAGAAACGGCCGCGGACTTGGAAGCGTGGACACTGTCCGCAGAATTCGCTTTGGCCCATATTTAGCGCAATAAAGTTTTGCTGAGTCTGACCGCCGCGGAGTGAAATGGAAAGCACGGGGAATCAATCAGCCTCCTTCGGCATTACTGTGCCAGCACCGGGTGGCCTCTGCTACAGACAGCAAGACGCAGGGAGATACTATGTATGATAGCACCTACACTGGGGGTATATTCTGTATATATTTAAATGTACTACACATTATCATATAGTGTGTGTACATGTACACACACACACACACGCACACACACACATATATATATATATATAAAACATAATCGAAATATATACATAAAATATTTCTATTTGAAACATATTGTAGTATGTTGAAAGTGATTGACATTCCAGTCCATGTCCGTGGTAGGATTACTCCCGATTCAATAATTCCGCCCTTCTAGGGAATGGAAAGCTGACAGTTAGTCACCTGTACTCCTCTATTCAGTCTCTCCCCTGTTATTGAAGCTTGCGGTCTCCTCAGCACTCCCTGAAGGTAAATAGTAATTGCCATCGCAGCCCTCACTGGCCGACCAGCAGGTATTTCAGGTGCCTCCTTCACTGGGCTGTACCTGAGGGAACTGCCATTCAGGACATGAGCAAGAAACTGCAAGCATGGTCTCTCGTAAAGGACGCCCGTAGTTCTTGTTACTGCACTGAGAAATGTACCTGCTGGCTGGAAGGACTTTGTTTTACAAACCGATTCAAAAATACACTGAAGTTCCTTACCCAAATTTTTAAATATAGAAAATATTGAATAAGGGTTGTGTATTCATACATGCCATTTTTGTACGAAATGCAGGCTGGTAGGGTCGTTTACATTGTCCGCTGCCAGAAAATACTGGAATAATTCACAAGTAGAAAGTCACAGTCTATGTTGACTTTCTGAGAGTAAAATTTTACCCCTTGCAAAAAAATAAAAATTAATAGTTGTAAGCATACCATGTCGAGCAGATAGCAGCTCAAAATTTACTCTTGAAGTATGGTAGGCATGCAGCAGTCTGGTATGCATGTCAAGACAGACTTATTGTCCAGAAGCATGTTGGCATTTTTGGCTTGAATCGATGTACACATTATAGTATACCTGGCAATACTCTCAGCGGTCTGTGCCTGATACCACAGTGTGGTCACTTATTCTAACCAAGTCTAGTTATACAGCCTGAAAGCTCTGTCCTCCCTCTTAGTTTTCAGATCTGGAGAAGGCCATCAACACTCTGGTCACAGGGTTCCACAGTGCAGGTGGCGAGAACAGCACAAGCCTGAATACAGATCAGTTCAAGGGCCTCCTCTCCGCCCAGCTGCCCACCCTGGCCAAGGTAAGCTCCTCTACAGTGTACTCAGCCACACCTGCCATTCATCAGCAAAGGTGTGGTCCTACCTTCAGCTCAACTGCCTTCCCAGCCAAATGGTTCAGGAAACCAGTGTCCGTTACATTTATTTTTTTCTAAGAGGATTTTCTTTTTTTGTGATGTGGAATTCTTATAACACGGCCTCTGAATACTTTGTAAGCTTTGAAAATGGTCACTTTATTTAAGTGAATGCTGAAGCTGTACAAAATGAGTAATTATCACCAAGGTAATTGCTAAAAAAAAAGCTGTTAGTTAAAAAGGAAGAAAACTGACACTTTTCTTGAAGGGCACAAGCAAGTTCAAATCATGAACAACAATAATAACTGCATGAAATACATTAATTGTTATGATCAATTAATGATGAACGAACATGAGATCAGTATGTAACTAACACTTACGTTCTGGTTAATTAATGGGTTAGAGTGCATTACATTATTTGTGCCCTCTCATGTAAAGTGTTACTGGAAGAAACATGAAAATCAACCTCGTCAAAGTGAAAACAAATGTTTTAAGTCCTGAGTTACTCCCATGTCTGCATCTGCAAGCGATTATAGGCAGGCGCAGTCCTTTGGCTTACATGTCACAGAGATTCGCAATGAGATCTTATGGTGGCCATTCCAGTAGGCAGTAGCAACCTGGGCACCAGTGGTGCAGTTGTGGGCAGCCTGCAGGTTCCAGAGCCACAGTGCTCGCCATTCACGCAACGGATCAGCTATTCCTCAGACTGAAGTGGAACAAACTCATGGCTTCCTAATAACTTACACATGTTTTATTACAACCATCTGTTTACCAAATATCTTTGGAATCAGCTCAGCTAGTGAAAGCTGTGTGACAGTTACCAAAACTTTTAAGGGTGCTTGCAAACAGTCACACTGCATGGAATCCAGAGATGCCACTTATTACTTGCATTCATCTGAAGACAACTCAGACACCAACTCAGCTGAAGACAAACAGCATGAGGGAATGAATTCTGCCCCGTCTGTTCAATAGCTCGCTGCCAAAAATAATTTGACGACATACCGATGATGACTGTAAAGTCATCAAGTGCTGGAGTCATAAATGTCCTTCTTGATGTACCCTTCATGCTCTTGTGCTGTAGAAAGTTTATCTTGGGGTCCCTCATGTGACTTTTGTATGAAAGACATGGTTTTACATGTTTACATGAAATATTACATTTCTCCCATAACAGCAAGGCATTCTGTTTACCAGAAGTTTTTCAGCAGTATTCAGAAGAACTCACAAACTAGTCTTCTGTAGAATAAATGCTTACTTAGCTCTTTCTCAAGTATTGCAAAATATTACCAGGCTCTTCAGAAGTATGGGCTAAATTATAAATTAGCAATAAGGGGAAATGGTGTGTCTTCTTTTATTTTAAAAAAGGTACATTTTTGGCTGTTTTGGCTAGTTGTATATGTTGTAATTGGTATTTCGCCACGCCCCCCATATATGTCAATGCTATGTAAATGAGGTGGCCAGTCTTGTTGTTCCCTTGCAGGCCTCGGGAGGTGAGCAGGGTTTGACTACATTGCTGCAGAGCATGGGTGTGAAGGACGGCGAGGATATCTCCTTCGCCAGCTTCTGGAAACTGATCCAGTCGCAGGCGTCCAACCTATATGACCAGATGAGCCCCAAGAAGACCACCAAGTGCACCTGCGTAGCGTTCTGAGATCTCCCTCACCCGAGCCGAAGGCTGAGTGTCAGCCAGGATTCTGGAAGTGCAGAATGAGAGAAGCCCATTGATCTTCTGCCCGCGGCCTTGCCACTAACCCCAGTGAGCGTCTCTGTCGGTTGTACTGTGGTATAACTTGTATTCCCTTTCCTTTGTCCAGTCAGCTTCCTCTGCTGTCAGTGGCTCATCTCACAATGACCTCCTCTGTTTCCACCACCCCCGTGTTCTTGCAGAGCTTGCCTGAAAATAGTCGTTTTATATCCATACTCATTACTCCTACCTGTTGACAAGTCTGGCTAATTAACTAACAGCCCAAACCCAAGTTCAATTGTATCGCACCACTTTGGAGAATTTTGAATTAAATAACTTGAAACCACCAGCCTTGTTGCAATATGCTCCTTGTCCAGTTCATCCTGCTTAAATCACAATAAAGTCTAGCTGCTCCCGCGACACAATCTTCTGCTTTCCTTTAGATCTTTGGCCTTTTCATACATTGTCATTCCTTTTAAAATCTATAGCAATATTAAAATAAGATCATGAAAAAAATGTGATTGAAATGAATATTGTATTTTTTCATATCAACTCATAAAATGAACTGTTTAAATGAGTATAATTTCATGTTTGATTTCTTTGCTCTTCAAAATGTTATTTTTGAACAAGAAGAAAAGGAATGAACTGGAGTTCAGTTATTTTACAGTTCTGCTGTCTTATCTCCCAGTTTGCACTGTCAGCAGCTTCTATACACACCAGGTAACACAAATCCGTAACTTTAACTAAGATATGGTTGCTATTCAATAAATTTATTAACCTGTATTGCTTGTATTAAATTGTCGGATTTAATATAAGGTTAAATTGCCATTGAAAATGCTTTTTAAGACAGAAATGTGAAAATCTGGATCATGTACAGTATAATATTTAGCTGTAAAACGGTCGCCGGTCTTCTTCACAGGCGAATATTACCTGCCTCATTGGTCCAAAGGACAATTGTGATGCATCGTGCTGTTATGGAGATGATGGAGAGAGGCTAGTGAAATAGCAGCGGTGTATAGCATAGGGGCTACAGAGTTTATAAGGACAAAGAGGTAGACTGGACCTTCCTATGGAGACGCAACAGAACTGACTGTTTGTAGTACAGTTTAAATGGTAACTGTTTCAGACTCGTCGTTTTGGAAATGAAGGCTAGACCTATGAGCTTTTAACATAACAAAAAACTCTGCAGTGTCATGATCAATCCTCTAGGTGCCCAGTGCTGAGCACAGACAAGCTACTTTTTTAGAAAAGAAAAACAAAACTGAAACCAGACAAAAATACATGGAATTGTTGGAAATGAAAATGGCACAAGTTCAAAACAAAAGTACATCACAGAATATACAGTATATCATCTCTCGTCCAGCTACCTAACAACCAAAGATTTGGATGCATGATAATGTTCTTAAACTAAACACTGTAAAACTGTAACACATAAGTTTTAGTCATTGGTTCTAAGTCCCCATTATCTAAAGCATCTGATTTCTCAGTCTGTATTGATGGTGGGTCTGTCAAACCGTCTCCTTTTATCAGAAATCTAAGAGTACTATTTGACCCACCACTGAACTTTGATCAGCGTATCACCAAAACTGCATTTTACCACCTCTGTAATATTGCTGACCTTCAGCCATTTCTGTCTGGTAATTAAGCACAAACTGTGGTTCATGCCTTTATCATGTCCCGTATTGACTATTGCAGTTCCCTTCTCATTGGCTTTCCTGCTACATTGTAACAAAAGCTTCAGTTGATTCAGAACTCTGCTGTGAGACTCCTCACCCATAACAACCGCTCTGCTCACGTCACCTCCATTCTCTCAAAGTTACACTACCTACCGTTCCTGTCCCGTATCAAATTCAAAATCCTGTTATTCCCCTCCAAAGCACATTACCTAGTTTGTTGACTGGATGAGAATGCAGCATTCAAAAAAATACATTACTCCTGGCACGTTTTTTTTTTTGCTAGTTGGCCAAATTATTTCTTATCTAAATAGCAGACAAATACCATCACTACCAAATCCCATGACTCACTGACTGGCTAGAAAAAACTCCTTCTGAAAGTATTTTTCCAATTAGAAAAGATTTATAGGCATTTTATATGCTTACTTTTTCCTCAGCGGTTGCTCAACCGTGTCCAAAATTCATTGAGAATTCTATGTTCTGTTTTATTTCAGCAAGTTTCCAATTTAATTCAAATGGACATGATAGAAGCAGCATCTAACAGTAGGATGCAAGCAAAGAATGACTCATATTATACATAAGATCACTGTGTACTTCCAGACATGACAAACTGTTTTCCATCCAGAATGATCAGTTTGCTTACATACTGTAGATTGGGTATGACATTACTCTGATCATTATAGGATACTATAGGATATATCTTTTTCTACTAATTGCTAAAGGGTGTATAATTCCCGCTACCCAGGACTCCCTGGGATCCATGCTGCTGGCAGCTAGTGTGAAAAGCTGACAGCGATATTGACATGTTGTGTGGGGGTGGCAGCGAGCGGCTCCGCGGGCTAAGCCTCGGTGCCCATGGTCAGCCACAGCAGCATAGCAGGACAGTCCCATGTCTGTGGGCCCCTGATCGAGGCCCTTAACCCCTAGCTCCAGGGGTGCTGCATGCTTGCTGACCCTGCATTGTGACCCCCACCTCCCCAAGCTTGCTGTCACCTGTATATGTGTCTGTGTGTCTCATGGAGAGCGAGATGGGGCAGGTGAAAAGAATCATTCCAATGTGCCAGTACTTATGCAAATGGAAATGAAGGGTCTTTTCATTGTCATTAGTACTATTCATGCCATGTGCTTCCACAGCTTAGTATAGACTACATGGATGGATGGTGATTGTAAATTGTCCTTAGGCTGTGACTGTCTGCTTTTCTCATGAAGGGATTTTAATCCTGCCTGGTTTTTCTTCCTCAGTTTGTCTGCAAACTAACCATGACCCTGCACTGGATAAGCAATCATGGGGTGTGGCCAGATGGATGGGATTTCCCACTGATAACTAATACAATGTGCATTAAGCTGGAGGATACTGTGGCTGCTGGAGTATGCTCATTATGGAAGGTGGAGGTATGGAAAGGCCTCACGCAGTCCCTGTGCCCAAAGAATGGACACACCAGGGCCCCTAATGACTACAGACCAGAGGGATGGATATTCCATATAATGAAAATATTCTGAAAGACTGGTTCTCCAGAGTCTCAGGTCACTCATGAAAGACTTCCCAGACCCACTACAGTTTGCGTATATAAGGCAGGAATGAAAGATGCCCCACAGAGCCTATAAACTTGCGCTGGGCAAGTCAAGAGAAATCATAAGGATTCTCTTATTTGATTTGTCCTGTGTGTTTAACAACCTTCCCTGCTGGGAGAGAAGCTTGAAGTGATTGTGGATGCAATGGTTACCTCAGCAACTGGCTAAGGTGCACCAGTCTACATCTCTGATATGATGTTGGGCAAACCAAGGGACAGAAATGTCTTAATTCACATTTACCATTTGCACCAGAAAGTTCAGGTACAACTCTGGTACAACATTTCAGTGATTGCTTGATGATTCTGCAGTTGTAGGATGTAGCAGCGAGCAATGCGAAACAAGGTGGAGATTTTTGAGGGTGGTGTGAGAACAAAGGGGCAGGTACTGGGTTTCAGACAGCAGTGAGTCACTAACCACATCTTTATCCATGGTGATGGAAGTCTAGCGAAGTGTGCAGAGTAGCCAGTTTTTCTCCAGGAAAAAGAAGTTATTTTGGAGTATGCAGCAAATTACTATAAATGGTTCACCCAGCTCGGAGGACATAAACCCATCTCTCCTCACTGTATACTATTCCACCTGTAGCAAGTTAGGTCTAGCTCACTTACTCAATTGTACTTTGTCATTTTTCTATTTATTTACCCATTTTGCATCCATTATGCTGGGAGTTATTTTTGTGATGTTCCTCAGCAACAACAACAACAATAGCAACAAAAAAATCTGGAGTGTGTTAAATAATGTGTAGACACTTGGAGTGTTTGGACTCCATTCTTAAAAGCCATCTTTATGCCCTTTTGTACAGGAAGTGCCTGAGTCTGAAATAATTAGGAAGGATGTTTATTGTTCCTGGGGCATTATTTTTCATTAAAAGTTGTGGGAGGCTTCGGTTCTATTCCATCTTCCTTCTGTTCTTTGTGCTTATTTAATCTGGGAAACAGTGTAGGAAAATTTCACACGAGTGTGAAGCTGATTTCCTGTACTTCCTGTTCTCCTTTCTGTCTGTTCCTGGTATTTCCGCCTACCTGCAGATAGTATGGGAATAGTACTATGGGGCAGCCAGACTTTTAAAGACAGCCTAGCTGGGGGGCGGGGGTGTTGGGCACATCAAGTCAGACTGGCATCTGTTTACCTCCAGGAAGACTTGGAAGACTTAAAATTCTACATAAGATCGAAAAAATACGGTTTTCATCATTCCTCATTTTCGGGATTGTCTGTCCGGAAAGTCATTTACAGATTTTGTGCTTCTGCAGTGGAATAAATTTCCCATTCTACTCAGCACTGCAGAATCCAGCCATCACGTCAAGGAAAAATCAAAAGACCCATTAAACCACACTTCAGTCGTTTATCACAAACACACTCGTCTGGAACACTGTGGCCTAAATTTAGTTTCTGACATTTTATGCTTAGATTTGCCAATCTACAGTGGACATGTTATTGTTAACAGGTATTGGTAACATGTTATTGCTAAGCACTTATGTAAGTCACACCGGTTAAAGCATCTGCCAAATGCTGTAAATGTAAATGTTAATGTTAATGTCAGGTCATTTTCGGCGGTATCAGTATCTGCAGAGATAGCACTAAGGGACAAAGAAAAGAAATGGTGACAGGAGTAACATGTTTTGGGTTACTGGCTGCAGCATCAAGACCAATAAAATAAATAAGAAAGAACAGGCAGAGAGGAACTAGCAGCAGGTGAAACTAATCAACAGGTATTTTTGTCACATTCACTTCTCACTATATAGCAATGAAGGAGAAAATCTAATAATAAGCATATTAAAAATATAATGAAGCATTAAAAATGATCTAACTCAAAACGTCAGGTAAATAACATTACACGTTCACTTGCTAGTTCTTTTCTAGCATTATTCTGCATTCTGCATTATTTTTGATCAATGACTTTTAGAGGAAATCTTCTGTCTATGCACAGGTGCACAGGGACAAATCAACACTTTTGTTTGTTTAAAAGAAAAACATTATTTAAGGATTATTATTATTATTATTATTATTATTATTATCCTCAAACTCTGTGCTAGTAGGAGATAAATCTGAAATCCACTCTCATTTCTGTTCTCACTTTCCCCAGCCAGTCGTCATCGGAAAAATAAAGACCAATTTTCTTTGATGCAATGGTATTATGTTAAGATTAATGGTATTATGTTAAGATATTGCCAGTGAAAAAAATCACCCTCGTGCAACAACTACAAAATTCAACCAAATGTGTAGTGTTTCGCCACTAACTAAAAATTAAAATATAATAGTTATAATAATAATAGTGTATGTGTGAGAGAATGGTGTGTGAGTGTGCCCTGCGATGGGCTGGCCCCCCATCCTGGGTTGTTCCCTGCCTCG
>JAODKL010000047.1:17589995-17609849 GCA_026780765.1 Petrocephalus schoutedeni
ACCAGCCCAGTCGCCAGCCCAGTCACTAACCCAGTTGCCAGTCCAGTCACCAGCCTAGTTGATATTTCAGTCACCAGACCAGTCACCTGCCCAGCTGCCAACCCAGTCACCAGCCCAGTTACCAGTCCAGTCACCAGCCCAGTCACCAGTCCAGTCACCAGCCCAGTCGCCAGCCCAGTCACTAACCCAGTTGCCAGTCCAGTCACCAGCCTAGTTGATATTTCAGTCACCAGTCCAGTCACCAGCCCAGTCACCATTTCAGTCACCAGTCCAGTCACCAGTCCAGTTACCAGCCCAGTCGCCAGTCCAGTCGCCAGTCCAGTCACCAGCCCAGTCGCCAGCCCAGTCACCAGCCCAGTTGCAAGTCCAGTCACCAGCCCAGTTGATATTTCAGTCACCAGTCCAGTCACCAGCCCAGTCGCCATTTCAGTCACTAGTCCAGTCACCAGCCCAGTTGCAATTTCAGTCACCAGCCCAGTTGCCATTTCAGTCACCAGCCCAGTTGCCACCCCAGTTACCAGTCCAGTCACCAGTCCTGACTCTGATCTGCTTCCATTCCAAGGTCTCTGCAAGGCTGGTTCTCCAGGGACCCCCAACAAACACCAGCCATGGACAGTCTGTGTCGCCTCAAGCTTATAGTTCAAACGAGTTTTATGGCATCTGCCATGCCTTAGGAGTAGGGTACTGTCAGGCTTACCTACTGTGTCCTGTAATTACCAATTATAATGCCCCGATTGCCCTCATGTGTGGCACCTGTGTGTTTCCCTTGTGTGAGGGTTTAGGTCCGGGCTTCCTGGTTAAGCATTTGTTATTGTATGTACTGATGTTGCTGTTGGAGCTGGTGTCTGATGTCGTTACTGTTACCTCTTGTATCTGTGGTGTGCCTTGTTCATTAAATGCCATGCATTTGCTCCTGTGCCTGGCAATTTGTGACACAGGTGCTGACTGGGATGAACTCTAGACCTTCCTCCAGGAGATCCTGTGCAAGTTAAGTGGATGGAAGGATTACTGTATGCATCATTACATACAGACAGGGGTGCAGGAACCTGTACAGATTTGGGGCGGAGAGTGTGTACCATCCAAACTTTAATTTAGCTTCGTTTGTTCATGAAAAAATAGACCTCTGCTTTTAGATTATTAAGTTGTGTCCCCTGTCCCCCAACTTGTTTGCCCTTGCATGCAGACGCTGTAATGTTTCCATACCGCCGCATCTAGCGACACCGAAACTCTGACGTTCACCGTGAGCGGATCTTACCCGACTTAGGATGAGTCGTACCGCATAGGCGCCCCCGTGAACTCTTTACGCGCAACGAGTGGCAATTATAAATTAAAATGATATAATTATAAATTAAACGGACAACGCTTTTTCCTGCAACGTGTAAAAGATTATACTGCTAGCACTGAAAACCTTTCCTTCGTAACTGGCGTTGTCTGATGATCTCTTAGCACAGATCAGACTTTTCTGGGAATGTAAATGAATTGCCATAATTAATTCTCATAATTAAATTACACCAGCGGCAATCTGCGCCGGTGAAGTAGGTGCCATACTTACAAACTTACTGTTTTACCAGCTAAAACAGTTTGCACAATACCCCACGTTTTCCCGGGAAAATGAGAGCTGTTGTCAGAGAAACTGTCGAGGTCTTTAGAGAAATGCCTCTTAGCAACCACAAACGCATTTAGAATCTTTCATTTGCATTGATTTTAATCATTCTAATTCAGCAAATTAAGCTGCCCGTTCAGGGCGTGTCAGTAGTTGTTTCGCGATTTAGTAATATAAATGTAAAGGTACAGAAGAGGCGTACAGTATACAGAAACCCAGAGACAGACCCATATACTCACACACAGAGGTATAGACCCGCACACTCGCACATAAACACAAACAGACAAGCATTCACGCAGAGACACACAGACACCTGAACACATACAGTCATACCTGTTTACTAAAAACATATATCAGGCATTTCTTTGTTGATCATGTTTTCATGTTTTCCTTTTGCCAGCAAATAAATGAGTGGGTTAAACCAAAAATCCAGAAACATGTGGCGTTATAAGAATGTTTGTACCATACATCCATTTTAACGCCAAATGTTTCTGTAATTTGGACATACAACTTGTATGTGTAGCAACATGTAAGCATATAACCGGTTAAAATGCTTATAAATGGATCTATCTCATTGTCAGGCTAAATGAACATTATCAGTAGAAGATCAGAGCCCTCTAAAGGTCAGAGTGGCGCCTGTAAACGAATTATCCTTTGTCCCGATATCTATTTTATATAGCCAGTTTTGCTTAAAATTCGTATCTTCCGCGAACTGTATACAGTCCATCAGGACCGCAGTTATTCTGGTTTACAGTGTTTGAAGTTGAAATTGTTATTGGAAGTTCAAAAAGGCTGTCCTCTTCTCACAGAGTAAGGTAGCTAAAAACCTCTTTGTGAAAGTTAAGGCCCAACCCACCTGGAGCAGAAGCTAGCAATGCATTTAATTAAGAAAAAAAGCTTGCACAACGCTTAATGAATTATTAATTGCACCATGAGTACGCAATATTAGGATTTTACCGAATCCTTACTACTATTAATTTGGTCGATACTTTGGTCATTGCTTGTCACACAGGGCTCTGAAAGAGAAGTGGACACTATTCCAGAGTGATCTGCATCTTTCCATATTTACACCTAGTGTGTTATTGCATCATGTGCCTTCATCCTAATTATAGGTGACTTCCTATACCCTGGAGCGACAAGATCACTCTACAGGCTTACCTTAGATCCTTCACGTTTACGTTTTGCCCTGTTGTCGGTTTTTGTCGGTTAATATTCACTTATATAATAATCACCCATGCATTTATCCGCCCAATCTTCCATCCATGCATGCATTTCTTAATCCGTTTGTTAGACGCATGATGAATGTGAAGAATTTCTCGAAAGGGTCAATAAAGCAAATCCAGATTCGCTTTTAACGACCAAACCTCTGAAAGCAATGATACATAATGGTTAAGTCGTAACAACTTAAGAAGCATCATGAGTTTATAATATCTAGTTGTAGCATCTATAGCATAAACGCTCCTATATGCAACCTTATGCATCTGCCAGTGTATAAAATGCGTTTAATCTGTCTTAGTTTCCCGTACGTGCAACGTGAGAAATCCCCGCATTGACGGGGAAAAAGACGGACGACACTTTACATCTGAAGTTACAGTTAACGCCAGTAAACACTTCTTAAGTAAAGTAAAGACAAATGAACTCTTACCTCTTATATTCCTCAACCCTTAAAGAAATCCGTTAGCTCCAGAGGCGTGGTGTTTATTACTATGAATTTTGTCAACAGTTGTCCATTCCTGCGTATGTTTTTGCCTTTCCAAATAATAATAAAAACTGTTCTGTTTGACGATCACACGAGGGCTATCCAGCCACAATAACCTAAAGCAACACCTTTACTAACCAAGTCTCCGTGGGCTCTTCACCACATTTTTTACACAATTTCTTCCCTTTTATCTGGCGAATTCTTCACTGGCATTTGTTCCTGGAGGGTTAAACTCTCACGACGGGCGCCGGTCTGCTTGCGTTTCGGTGCAGCAAAGGCTGGTGACGCTGATCTGCCGCAGTCAGCACGGAGGCACCCGGGCTGAGAATAGCGCGTCTGCCTTAGAGCCGCAAGGCGCGGCGCCGCCGGAGCTGTCCGTGCGCCAGTGCTGAAGCCGGCCGACCTGCGGACCTTCCGTAATACAGGGGAATCATTACATGCGATCAGCACTGATGATGTCTAATACCAGAATAGGGGATACCCTTTTTATTAAAATGCAAGTGCTGTCCCCCATCGGCGCGAGCCGTCTTTTAGTGTCAGGGACAGTTCGGTGTTTTATTTTCGGGTATTTCCAGTGTAAAGCGGATAGGAAATGCTTTACACTACAAAGTGCTGTGCCATGTCCACGTACGTAGCCCATACATTCTAGGGGGGCAACCAATCCCATTCCCCTTTCCGATATGAGTCTCACCTGTAAGTCATTCGCCGATATCTTCATCTTGGCGAAAAGCCAACGACTGTTCTGAGATGGAAATTTCTGAAAAGTAATTCTGCAATTCTGCATTTCCTGTGACGCTGAGTATTGTGTTTTACATGTGTCATTTGCATAAAACTTGCAAGTCTTGAGTTGGGCTGTAGGACGTTTGTTAAAGTAAAAAATAAACAAGGTATATGAATGAATGAATGAATGAATGAAAGTTGCATTTGTATAACACTTTTCAGGACAACCAAAGCACTTCACAGAAGCAATGGGGAGCCACTTCAACCACCTCCGTTGTGTAGCCCCCACCTGGATGATGTGACAGCAGCCAATCTGCACCAGTACGCTCACCTCACAGTAGCTAAGGTGGTGAAAGGCAGGAGAGAATTCACCAATCAGATACAGGGGAGGATTAGGAGGCCAGATTTGAGAGCGCCACAGTGGGCAATTTTAGCCAGGACTAGCACCATTTTTACAGCACATTGCACTGGGGCATTGGGCTCCACACAGACTATGGGATGGGCTAACTTCTTGGCCACACCAACATGTAAATAATGTTGTAAGAAAGAGGTTCTATGTATTTTCTATTAATACACATTGTTGGTGAATTACCACAGTTAAAATCAAGTTCAAGGTGACATTTCGGAAAACATTTAGTGGCAAAACAAACACAAAAGTCTATGATGTTGTTTTATTTTTCATATAGTAAAAACCTTAGGGAGTGTCCATTGTACCACTGAAAATTTGAATTATTCATGTCCCTGATTCATTTCTTCCCTTAACTTAATTTGCACTTATTTTGTGAATTTGCTGTTTTGGACTATGTGTTCTGGACTGTGTGTGTTTTTGCACAGATATATTTTGTGTTAACTAGAGATGTTGACAAACTAATCACAATATCCGTCTTGGTGTAGGCTACACTTCCACGCTTTTAGAGGTGATTTTAAATTAAGTTTAGATGCCGCCATTAACGTCAGACTCTGTGCATGGTTTTTCATATTCTTTGGGAGTATGTATATATTTTGGCACCACTGGACCATCTATGGTACAGTTCCTGTTCCTTAATTGCATATGACTAGTGTGCCGGGCTCTCAGGGGGGGGGGGGTATTTCAGGAGAGAGCTTCATTACAAAGGCAGGTGGGCGTAATGTCCCAAGAAATAGTGTGAGTGTGCGCCAAGGGAAAGCTTCCAGTTTCATGGCTGAGAGAGTCAGAGAAGACAGTGAACTGGCCTCTGGGTCTGAGTTATATGCCCGTCAGTGTACTGGCCATTTTATAGTGGACTATAGTTCTTCATGAAACTCATTTAAGGGATTACGTCTAGATAAAATGCACTGGGAGGCCTAGTGAACTCACACAATTGCCCACTGGAGCGTGGAAGTTGCAGAATATACAGGGGTAAGGAAAAAGTCACTGTAGGTGAAAGTGTTTTTTTATACAGTATATATAAATATCCACCCATTTTCCATAACTGCTTATCCCATCTGGAGCCTACAGGCACAAAGCAGGGAACAGCCCAGGTTGGGGCACCAGCCCATCACAGGGCACCCTATGGGCAGCTTGGTAACTCTAACCTCAAGCATGTCTTTGAACTGCAGAGTACCCAGCCCCCCACCTGCCCTGTTCTCCCCACAACAACAAGGGGAGAACATGCAAACTCCACACTTGGAGCCATGGCAGACACTTGAACCAAGGTCCCAGTGATATGAGGCAACAGTGCTAACCACTGCACCACCATGCCAGCCTCATTTGTAAGCATATTTTATTTATTGTTTGAAATATTTTTGCAGTGGAGCGCTTTCCTATATTTCATGTAACTGTGACTTAGTGTGTCTGTACATTACTACATTATACTACAATATACTATATTGCCAAAATATTGGGACACCTGCTTTTACGCACACATTCAATTCAATTCAATTCAGTTTATTTTTATATAGCGCCCTTCACAACAGAGTTGTCCCAGGGCACTTTACATGGGTACACATGAACTTTAATGACATCCCATTCTTAAAACATAGGCTTTAATGTGGAGTTGGCCCACCCTTTGCAGCTATGTGAGCTCCAACTCTTTTGGGAAGGCTTTCCACAATGTTTAGAAGTCTGTTTATGTGAATTTTTGACCATTCTTCCAGGAGAGCATTTGTGAGGTCAGGCACTGATAATGGATGAGAAGGCCTGGCTCGCAGTCTCCGCTCTAATTCATCTCAGAGGTGTTCTATCGGGTTGAGTTCAGGACTCTGTGCAGGCCAGTCAAGTTCCTCCACACCAAACATGCTCATCCATGTCTTTATAGACCTTGCTTTGTGCAGGAAGGGGGTATCCCCAAACTGTTCCCACAAAGTTGGGAGCATGGAATTGTCCAAAATGGCTTTGTTTGCTGAAACATTAAGAATTCCTTCCATTTGAACTATGGGGCCAGGCCCGACCCCTGAAAAGCAACCCTATGCTATAATCCTCCCTCCACCAAACTTTACACTTGCCACAATGCAGTCAGGCAAGTACCGTTCTCCTGGCAACTGGCCAGACAGAGTGGCGTGATTCAGCACTCCGGAGGACACGTCTCCACTGCTCTAGAGTCCAGTGGCAGTGTGCTTTACACCACTGCATCCAAAGCTTTGCACAGCACTTGGTGATGTAAGGCTTGGATGCAGCTGTTCCGCCATGGAAACCCATTCCATGAAGCTCTGTACACACTGTTCTTGAGCTAATCTGAAGGCCACATTAAGTTTGGAGGTCTGTTGCTATTGACACTGCAGAAAGTTGCTTACTTCTGCACACTGTGCACTGTGTCCCCACTCTGTCATTTTACATGGCCTTCCACTTCGTGGCTGAGTTACTATTGTTTCCCATTGCTTCCACTTTGTTGTAATACCACTAACAGCTGACCATGGAAAATTTAGTAGCGTGGAAATTTCATGAATGGACTTATTGCACAGGTGGCATCCTATCATGGTACCACGCTTGAATTCACTTGGAGAAGCAGTCAGCATGCCTTGCTATATATATATATATATATATATATACTATAGGGACATGCTTGGAACAAATGATTCCACAAGGCTAGTAAACCATGATACACTAATATCATTAATCTGTTTTTCACAACAAACTTTCGGTTAGATGTTTTTTATTATTTTTATGTCTATTATTTTTCTCGCATTTTCAAGATTTGTTGTGGTCAAGTTTGTGTGTGTGTTTGGGGGGGGGGGGTGTAAATATGACTTCTAATGGCCTGTAAAACTTTACTAGATTGTTAAGGAGAAACTGAAGTGGCTGGTGACAGGCTCATATACATTGTAGGTATTTGCAAGGTGGTGGGCGGAGCCTCCATCTCTCCTGAGAAGGTCTGCTAGGTGACTACAGGGACATGGATCAGTTTCCTCTCACTTGATTAGTGTTATCTGTTTTATTTATATGACTGTTGGTTTTCCAGATCCAGGCTGATGCTTATAGTTCACCTGCCTCACCCTCTTTCTCCCTTCTTGCTGAAACGACAGCCCCCATATTTCTCAGCTCACGTGCTCCAATTCCTGAAGTCAGCCAGCTGTCCCACAGTATGAAGAAAATTACCCTTAAATTGTAAATTCTTAAGCAGATATGAATTCAGTCCAAATGTTACTGACTTCCTCCTCTCACTGTTTTTCTGCCATCCCGGGGCCAAAATAATTAGGATGTTCTGCAGTACTTTGATGCATTTACCATTTTACTTAAAATCTCAGGTGATCTCCAAAATAGTTTTCCCTGCTCACTTGAGATCCAAACATCTGCAGAAATACATGAAATTAATTGAAATTTTGTCTCTGGAGACAACCTGGTGGAAATATTAATTACCTGATTTCTGCTAGGCAATGTAAGAAACTATGCCAAATTGTGGTGAGTGGTGCCTGGGAGCTGCCGCAAGATTTCCAGTGGGACCACAACGAGTAAAAAAAGGTGCCTCCCTGGGTTCTCTGCCCTGGAATTCCTAGAAACTATGTTCCATGTAATGGAGGAAAAGTGATTAATTGTCATTGTTGACACACAACAATGAAATATGTCCTCTGCATTTAACCTATGACTTAACCGAGGGCCGCTTTTTCAGAACCTGGGGAGCAGTACCTTGCTCAGGGTATCTCAGTGGCCCCTTGTTGGGGAATCAAGCCAGCAACACAAGGGCATTTTCCAAAGTATTAGGCTTACACTTTGTTCTTAAGTGCTGAAATCAACCATTATTGCTCACAGACAACAATATTGACAAAATAATGTTTGGATTGAGTGGAGTTTCTACAATGCTTCTGATAATGTAATGTTGTCTTTTTTATGCACTTTTCATATTTTTAAAACATCTCAGCGTGACACATACAGATCAACATTAGCTCCCATGTGTCATAAAGGTCATTTAATCCAGTTTAGTTCTAACATGGAAACTGAAGTCATCTGCATGAAGGAACTTGAGAGCATGGCTTGGTGGGGGTGACATGGCTGCAGAATTTGAGCTGGATTGTGGTTGAGTCTCCCTGTTGTTCGGGCATCATGAAGGAGATGATGATTCTGCTCAGATGGCTTTTGTGAGCTCCTGGCCCTGTTGGAGTCTGACAGGTTGATCCTGCACCTGGGGCTTCTGGCTGGCCACCGCGCTTCACTAAGCCAGCAACATGAGATAGGCGTAGGGCTCCCGAAGAGGGACGCCAGGTAGAGGGGGGCAAAGCCTACGGACACGGAGAACGGGCAGATGCAGTCGTATCACTGTAAATATAATGAGCTGAGCTGATGATTGGATATGCTGTTCTGTCTAATTGGTGTCTTAATGACAAGGAGGGAATATACTGGAGAGGCTGACTTAAGAAGGCAGTCAGACACTACAGATCGCACTGTGTGGAGCTGCAGAGGGGTATATTTGGCCGTGGGTGTGACGCAGGGCCTTCAGGACAGAGAGAAAAGCTCGGTATGCCCGAAATACAGTGATGCATGAATACAAACAGGGACCATACCACATTTATGCCACCCTGTCCTGATACCGTTTAGCCTCTAGTGGGAAAACAGTTGTCACTTGGGTAGGACAAAGGGAGAGGACAACAGGATACGGTATGAATGGACTTTGATTAAATAAGCAACAGCAGTGACAGACGCGGAACTCAAATGAAGCACTCTGCACACAGCAGCGTGGAGTATCTCCCCACTCCAGCAGTCCCGCTTTTTCTGACCAGCTGGCTGCTTTACACTCCGTCAGCCCAGACTGAACAGAGCCAGCTGGTTGTTATTAATGACTGTCTGCTTTCGGCCATCCATGTGATATTTCACGATATCACTGCTCAAATACATGCCGTTATTATGTTATTTTCTCAGATACCTCGGCTGTTCTGTGTAAATATTGCACATATAAATATTTGATGTACATGCACAGTCACACATATATAGTCAATTGTGAATATTTCTTAGTTGTTGCGTCTTTTGAGAGTCGGTTTTCTGAAGCAACTCCTATCTTTGTTAGACCAGTTTTAGCATCTGATTTTATCGGCAGCCCATGTAAATATCTCAAACCATTTCTGTGATATTAAACGCTGACTATTAAACGTTCTTCCTGCTGTTTCTAGGTTTCCTCCCACAGTCCAAACATGCTGTTATTTTAGTGTATAATCATCTGTGCCCTGTGATGGACTGCTGTTCTGTCCACGGTGCGCCTGTGTGTTATATGCTGCCTGTCCCAGTTACTCTTTCCAGGGTGGGATGTTGGAAGGTGGGTGCATGGAATGGTTTTTAAGAGCGAGCACAATGCAGCCACATCCCCTCTAGAGGGAGCTCAGCTGTAACTTTTAAGTCCTATCACATCTGGCTACTATGAAGCAGCATCAGTAAGAGTGACAATGGAGCTGGCGATGCCGTGATGATACGTGCTGCACCCGCTTCATGGATTGTCCAATCGCAGCAAACACTGCTGTTCAGTGCCACTGTAGCCCTGATCCTTGTGTTGCAGTGTCTTATGGCCATTCTAGACAAACAGCAGACTACTTAATATAACATATATCTGTTATCTGTTTGTCTGCTGGGTTTCACGAAGCAAAAGTGTTGGAAAATCTTCCTCCGATTGACAATCTTAGTCCCACAGCAGATAAGATATGCAATTAGAAATGCAAAAACTCAACATAAGTTGCAAAGACAGTCCACATAATGCAAACAGTATCACGCAAAAACAAATGAATATAGATATGAAGTTGACAGGGGTGTATGTGTGTAAAATATCCATACATATATCACAGGGGTGTTTGGGTTTACATAGTAAAAGTTCAGTGCTATTTTTTTCCTTAAAAAAGAACTGTCTGCTGTATTTTGGCTGGCTTTGACAGGACAGGAGAATATGCAGTAGTGCATGGTGGCAACAGCAAGAAAAACATTATAACACTTTACATCAGGGGGCACAAATAATATGTCATTATGCTCATACTTGTGTATTAATTAACCACAAACTAAGTGATAGCTGCAAACTGATCTGATTTGTTCATCTTTAAGCAAGGCAAGTTTATTTATATAGCACATTTCATACACAAAGGCAATTCAAAGTGCTTTACATAAAAGGAAGTAGAATAATCATAAAAACAATAATAAACACGAAAAAGAAAGTAGAACAATCATAAAAACAATCATCACAACAATAAAATTAAAAAATTAAAAAGTGATTGATATAACAATTTTAAAATTATTTAAAAATTTAAAAATTGATTTAAAATAAGTTTAAGACAGTTAAAAACAGTTTTTACAGTGCTTATTCAGTAAATGCAAAGCTGTCCAAATCTTTAATGAATTGTCACACCGCTTTTATCCTACACAGTTACGATATCTGTTACTATATCTGTTAATTCTGCAAACCTTTGTGAACTAATGTAGCTACCAAGAAACTACCAAAGGAACACTGGATGAACAACCCAAGTGAAATACAGATCTCATGTTTGTTCATCATTAATGAATTGTGATGCATCTTTTATGTCAAGTAGCTAATATATTTGTTCATGATTTGTTCCTTAGTAGTAACTGAGTTACTACTAAGTATTTGCTCCCCCTCAAGTAAAGTGTTACTGAAAAAATCCCTAATAGTGCTTCTTAGCACACCATGGTGGAATGATCTGGTGGCTAAAGGTGCTCCAAGATAGCGCCCCATGGAAGAGATGAGCAGAATTATTCATAATATTGTTCAGTTTTACCACCATGCTCTTCTCTGTCGCAACCTCCAGTGGGTCCCGGCTTGGTTCAGCAATGGAGTTAGCCTTCCTGAATCATCCAGGTTTCTGCAAGCCTCTATTGTTCTCACTGAGGTTACTGTGTCTGAAAATGATCAGAAAAACACAGGGGAAAAAATGTATAGTTATTCCTAGTTTGCTACTACTGGAACAGTTGTAAAAGAATGTTCTCTGCAAAAGCAGAGCTTGGTTGTCATGGGACCCATTATGTCTTGCAAAACAAAACACCACATTCCAGAGTAATAACCTCAGACCAAACATTGAAGCATGGTGGTCATCGTGGCACTGTTTGGGGATGCATTGCTTCACCAGAAGCATGAAAACATTTGAGCCCATGAATCCTTACAGTAACACTTTTTTTCAATGCCATGTCTATAAGAATCTACAAACACATTCATAACACATTATAATGTATTTATAAAACATTAAAAACATTATGACAAAATATAGCCATGTTTATTATGTATTATGGACGCTTCATGAAGTTCTCATCTATAATGCACTATAGATACCTTCAAAATGCAGTACAAAACATTCTTTATGCTTATACTGACCATTATAATGCATTATGAGGGTATCTATAGTGCATTATACCAATATATGTAGAATATATATGTATTCTATATGTATTCTATATGTAGAAGACAGCTTCATTGGAGCTTATGAAGTATTATGATCAACATTATAATGCCTTATGACTGCCAATAGAAGATGCTGTAATGCTTTATTGTATCTTATACTGACATTATGATGCATTATGAAGGTATCTATAATACAGTACGTTATAGATTACAGTGTCAAGTAAAGTGTTACCCAACATACCTGGAAGTTTATATCAGAGCTGAAGAAAATCATACTTTTGGATCAGCTTCCAAAATCCAAACCTACAACCCATTTTAATCTTGTGGCAAGACCGCAAATAAACAGTTCACATAAGAGCTCACCAAAACCTTTAAGGCCATTTATTGGGTATAAGGCATGACTACAAGGCATGTCACAGAGGGATAGTGAGAACTGCATAACTTCTAATGGTAAATAAATGGCATAATGATTGAAATGCCATGTTTCAAATTAGCTCAGATAATTGTATTGAGTTGAATATCTTATAACACAGAGGAAACACAGAGGAAACTGGACTAAGGGGAAAAATGTTTTGTTCAGGTTGTGGTTGGGTGAGCTGCTGTCGATTGCACAAGCTGCTTTGTTGCAACAATCGGAGCAAGAGACGAAGCTTGTTGTTTCCTGTTCAACTGTACTGACATCACTGAAACACACTTATGTAACTTTGAAAAAGTGAGATTTCACTCTTTATCGACATAGACTCATGAAGCCTGTAATAACCTGTTATTAAGTTGGGAAATATTCCCCTGTATGCAGTACAGCTATTTTTTCTATATTCATTTTCAACCCATACATTTTTCTGACGTTTTCATTCAAAATAATCTTCATAATTGCTCCCTAACTTGACTTCCTGATGATTTATCTATGTACCTTAACACATGTGCAGGTGCTGGTATCTCTTAAAACTGAACAAGGGGTTGAGTGGGTCTGTTTTTCTTTTTTTCAATTCCCTCGCTGTGCTGGGATCCAGAAGCAGACTCGACATCACAACGAGATGTTCCTTGAACAGCTCTGCAGTCTTCACCAAGTTTCCTGTTTACACAGGTGCTCAGAACGTGAACGGCTCACAGTGTCACACTCTCTGAGGTTAGCTGTTAGCTCAGCATCAGCTAGGGTTCTTCTGAGGCTGTGCTTGCGGGCTGTACTTTCTCAGTTAGTGTACATGGGGTTTCTTGGTTGCCCTGCAATCTAGGCTTGGTCCTTTGACACAGGCTTCTATGACCTACAAGTAGGGGTAAGGGGAGAGGTGAGGCTCAGCCCAGAACCCTGTCGATGAGTTTGATCAATATTTAAAAGTGTAAAATTTTGTCTGTCTATTCCATTCAAAATGCATTGGTTCTTTTTCCATCACAGCTCTGAATTTGGTGAAACGTTAGCTCTAAAATAAATGGTTAACTTGCTCTCAGGAGAGTTGCTGCAGCTACCAAACAGAATTGCTTAAATGGCTACCATTATTAGGATGCACACTCAAAAAAAAATGTATAAAATACTTAGAGAATTATTCGTCTGTTAATAAGAAACAGACAAATAAGGGTCAAACTGCTATATTTTTTCTTTTAATTATTACAACAGGTTTTACAAGGTATTACAAAAAGTTTGCTCTAACATTAGCCAGCCAACATACATATTAATATTAGCCAGATAACATAAAAGTTAGCGATCCCTTAGTAGGCTGATCCTACTGATAGCAAATGATGGTGATCTCAAACTTTATACAGATTAACTACTGTAAAATGTGGTTAAATAATTCAGTACTTCGGTTAACCAGACTAACTATAATGTCAAAAAAAGTTTTACCTCTCATGTCCTAATAAGGATTTGAAAATCCCGGAGAGGTCAGGGAACATAGCTGGGATGTGTGTGTGTGTTTATTATGTTTATATAAAATTTTTGGGTCCAAATGTCCCCCACGATGTTATAAAAACTTGTTAATGTACTTTTCAGGTCCCCACAAAGATCTGTGAATGCAATCAAAAAACTAAAAATGCTGAAACTCTCATATTTTGTTTGGTTACTTATGGTTAGGGTTGGTTAGGAGTTAATGGTAACATGTTAGGATTAGAGTTTTCCCCATAGAAATGAATGGAGTGTCCCCACAAAGAGATAATTACAAACATGTGTGTGTGTGTGTGTGTGTGTGTGCATTTGGTGAGAATCAAAATGAGACAGTTGAGCAGAATGGTGGTGGCAAGGAACTACCAAGGATCAGACTCAAGCATCCAAATGGCCAAACCTATGCCATGGCCTCACCATTCAAAGGGTTTGGGCTATAGAAAAAATATCTGGGCCTTCAGCCAAATAACCTGGTCTAGGCATGCCCCTGCCTATAGGTCTAGGCCTGGCTGATTGATCTAGACTGGCTGATTGATCTAGGCCTGGCTGATTGATCTTTCTGTAAGTTTCAGCCTGGGACAGTTTGGCTAACATAGGCCAGGTTGGCTGATACTGGCTAGCCTACTGATGTAGGCTGAGTTTCTTCTGCAGCTGATGGACGGATGGCTGGCTTACTGCTGCCCCATTCTGCTGTAGTTCCTGATAAATCTGACATGCGTGGAAAGAGTGCTAGGCCAACCCATGCAGCATGGTGGAAATATTCTGCGCCTCCGCCTTTCAATCGCTAGTTTTCCCTCATGTGGTGTGCCTCTTACAGGAAACAATGGTGGTGACGTGCCACTTCCTGTGATTTTTAACCCCAGGGCTCTTAATCGCTGAGAGGAGGGGCCAAGCAGAGCCTGGGGGAAACTAGCATGTGCTATGGAATGTACCAGAAGACACAGCTCAGGTGGCATCCCCACAGCTGCTCACAGCACCTTCCCTCAGTATTTAGATTACGGCTGAGAAGAGGGCCAGAGCAGTATTGGTATTTATGAACAAATAATCCTGCAATTATACAGCAACGCATTCATCTTCAGCCATTCAGTCAGAAACAGGCATAAAACTATGCTATTTAATATTTCTGCTGCAAATTAAAATGGGGCATCACTGAAGATCAAAGCATCAACACTACAGTCACTTTCCTATGAGAATATATCACTGTCTATGCCGAACGAAAACAAAAAAAAGCATCGAGCTAGTCCACACCTGTCCTTAGTATTGCAGATGGTGAATATATTACACTTGAAATTCAAAGGTTTCAATTTATTTCCTGTGAGAGGCAATGATGCAGCAGCAGGCAGCTTCTCCCAAATAGACCAGCTGTGTGAATATTCAAGCTTTGTATGTTAGTCGGTATTTAGGGGCACACAAAGTAAATTTACTAAAATATTGCAGCATGGTGATTCTGCTGAGATAATAAATTGGTACATATTTCATACTAAAACCAGTGTCTCCTAGGCTTCAGGGACCAGCAGATAGTCCACGCGGAGCTGGACTGTGGGCCGTCTGGGGGGCCCCAGGGAGCCAGTTGGGAAACACTGGCCTAGGGAATGTTCTGCTTCAGTGGCTCGCACCGTTGCATCACACCTCTAGCGCTGGGGGGTCTCAGTCTCACCCCAAATCTGTGTGTGCGAAGTCGATGTTCTTCCTAAGCTGTACATATTTCTTCCAGGTGTAAATATTATCCTGTATAATCATCTAGTTAAACTGATATCCATAGTAATTGGGTACGTATATATGCAATTTACTGGCATCCTGTTCTTGGCGTTTTGCTGCCTTGTGCCCTGTGTTGCCTGTTATAAGCTCCAGGCCACCTCCTCCCTGTGATGGTAGCTGTAATATGGATGGAGACCAATTTGCAGTCGCTAAAACACTACGCATCTCCACTTTGGCCACATGTCAATTGTATTAGCAGTGTATGACCACTAGAGAGCGAACGTCCCTTTATTGAATGAAACCAAAAACCCGACTTTGGCTCTGAATAGTAACCCATTGATGTCAGATGAAATTGTATAGCCTGGGACGACAAACGCATGTGTATGGTCTGCGTTTCAAAGCACAAACACGATAAACACGGCCAGCAATGAATCGTTGCTCGATTTCAGCCATATGCGTCCTTAAGCTTAAAAGTGAGAATGACCTTTGCAATTACATAGCTGCACGTGGGATACGCATTACATGGAAAGGGGACTGATAACTGCGTAAAGCACAGTATCGTTCAAATGAAGCTCCGCTGATTTTATTCTTTACATCTATAACACTGCATTTCATTAAAGCGCGCGTCGACGCTGGCTTGCCCGTCTTACGCATGCACGCTTAGTAATTGTGCCTTTGCTCCATTATGAATTTCATTCATAGAATGCGTTTCCACGATTTAATGTCGATGGGCGCCCGTCTCCTTTCACTGCAGTGGATGCACACAGCGATCCGACACAGCAGCGGCGATCCGACAGCCCCACGGACAAACACTTATGTGCGAGTGCTGCTTCGGCTCCTATCTAGTAGCCAGTTCCACAATTATTTATTTGCTGCGCATCTACCAAGAAACATCTGGGAATCGCTGAAAAATATCCTCATCTGGTGTCTAAATCGTTACTAAAAAAAATCCACCTTTTCCTTTCTGCGGCTAGCGCTTATTCTTACTGCCCGTGACTCACATGAGCACAATCGCCAGTAAGACATAATGGGAGATAATGGAAAATGTGCTCTGCGTTTTTTGCATAATAATGGATATGATAAAGCATGAATGAACACATTGACAGCCCACTGTCATCACGCTCGTAGGTGTTTTAATGTAAAACCCTAGTTTTGGCTAATGAAGGGAATTAGATATAATCAACAACGGTAATTGGTCATTATATATTGTTATTGTGTTGCTATGTAATTACGTTCCACACCATGCAGGCATAAATGAATTGAATGAAGGCTGCGTGCTAACTACCGGCACCCTAAACATGAATGGGATTACTAAATTAATCCCTCCAGTGTTGATGCAATCTAGGAGCTTCTCTTAATAGTAAAACCTCAGTGACAAATAAATAAAGAGCGCTTGGGTCGCGCTAGAAGAATAATATATAAAGCAATATTTTGGGTTTTTTTTTTCTAAAAACAAAAAGTTCTTCATTCAAAACTTTTTTTCCCCGTTTTAAAACGGGGGTGCGAGAGCCGGGAGTGCGGCGTGGCGACGGAGCCGCGCTGGCGTGGCCGGCGCCCGGCCGAGGGCGGTAATATGGCCGGTCGCGGTGTATCCGTCACTGTAGCTCGCCTCTCGCCGTCCACACGCCGAGCATAACAAGCCATTTAGTTCCCATCATTTCCCTGCTTCTTGTCCCCTCCCCCCTCCAGACACAGACAACGGCGCACACCTTAATAGGGGCGCGTCTCCGACACAGCCGCCGACCAATAACCCGCCTGTCTGGGCAGAGACCGGGGGGGGATGTGCGCTCGCCGGGGCCCAATCAGCGCTTTTGTGTTGCCTGCCGGTGCCGGGGACTGGTCGTGAGGAGCTTCTGCGGCGCTTCAGGATCGGAAAGGGAACCCGGAGCAAGTGAGACCTGAGGGGGGCCCAGACGAGTCAGGTGAGTCCGAGGATGTGGCTGCGGCCTTGCCGAGCTTTTCGGGGGCGTATATAAACACGACGGCGGGCTGCGGTGCTCTTTGGCGGCGTTATACTGCCGGTATAATCTGTGTTTTTAGCGGCAACGGGGCGATCGAGCGCGAACGGGGAAACGGTGCCGCAGACGCGGACGGTCGCCGCTCCGGCATCGCGGCTTTTGTCGCTGGCGATTAGCGCGGGTAGTATCCGTGCGAAAGCGTGCGCGTCCGGCCGGCCAGCCGGCGGAGCCCGTTTCGGGGGGTCGGGAGGAGGGGCAGCTGGCCGGAGATCGGCGCCGACGAGGGGCTCGGCCGAAGCGGGCTCCGCTTCATTGTCTGATCGCGGCTCTCCAGGGGTTAGCGCGGCTTGGCTGCGGGAGCCCTGCGCCTCTCGGGCTGCCCGAATACAGTATCCGGGCAGCACTTAGCGGGGGGGCAGATCCGCGAATGCCCCCCCCTCCCTCTTATTGTCCTCGTAGGGAGAAATATGCGAGTAAGGTTAGAGCCCGGCGCGTCGCGTAGGGAGCCGCTGCCGTGCCGCCTGTGCACATATATGTTTACGGGCAAATCGGCATCAGCCATTTACGTGAGCGAAGGCGCTGGCAACTTGTTTCATATGCACGCAAATGGCTACCCTGCTTAGCGTGCGTCAGCCGTCCCCATCGATCGCCTGCCCGATATAACATTCATGTTTTAGCCGGTGCATGTGAGCCCCGGTGCATGTGAGCCCCGGTGCATGTGAGCCCCGCCGGTGTGTAACCGGGGCTCGGCGGCCGGGCCTGGCCCCGCCGTGCGCATCCCGTCCGGGGACACCGGCTCCCCGCCGCCGCTCTCCCTTTTCACTTTATTTTGTTTCAAAAATAGTATTTCGATTTTTTTCCCTTTTGATGGCTGCATCCACTTAAACACGTCGGGCTTTCACTAATTTGTAGCAAAGTCACACAATAATTATACTTCTAGCGGGCTTCCTGCCTCTGTGTGTGTTTTTTTTTTTTTAAGTGAAGGCTGGAAATGGGGGGGTGTCTTTAAGTTCCAAGAAGTATCTGAATATATGATTGGAACTGAGTGTCCCTGTGGCCGTCTTTTGCACAGTGCAGACCCCTTGGATGCTGCGTTCTGGCCAAATGGCCGGCCACCTTCACCTTTACTCCGACTTGTGAGCTGGATACTCAGTGTTGCAATACCTCTTGTGGATTTGGGTCATTTTCAGACTTCCTGCCCCATAGTGTTGTCTTAAATCTCTAGATGGTCCCCAGACACCCCCTCCGCCCCCCACCCCACTCTTACACAATTCCGCCTTCAGCATTGAGAAGCCATTAGTCCCCTCGGTCTCCTAAAGCTGCTGCCATGAATTCATTTATTGAAATGAAGTGACTTGTTGCCCCTCCTCCTTCTCTCCCTTTATTTTTACCTTCCTTTTGATGGGAAGTTTCTCCTTGGTGGCTCGCCTGCCGCCTCGCTCCCTCCGGATGCCGCGGATTAGGAGCTGGTCCTTTTGTGGCGCTCTCGCTGCCCCATTGGCCGCGTGTGATGCCTGTGCGGAAATGCAGAGGGCCCTGGCATGGCGTGTGGGACATGGGACAGCATTGTCTCATTAATTAAAGAAGTCTTAAAACCAGATAGATGTGGATCAGTGATAAGTAATGCGATACTTTGGGTGGGATGATAGGCTGAGTCAGATTTACTTGTGGCCTCTATGGTCTTTGCATGTCTACGGGGCAGTTATTTGGAGAATTGAGCTCGGAACCCAAATGGCACACATTCAAGTCCCAGGTGTATCTGTGTAGGGCACCTGCTCTCAATGTAAATGTTCCAGTGAGACGTCCAGCAGGATCAAAGCTGGCTGACTTAAACTGCCGAGCGACTGGCTGTCAGGACACTCGGCTCTTGCAGGTTGTTGGTGCAGCAGATATTATTGCACGGGTGCACGCGGGGGGTCGGGCGCTACATGTGTGTCGCAGTACGCAGCTGTGTCCGGTGGCACCCCACCTGCCTGTGTGTGCCTGATACCCACGCCGGTTTCTGTGACGGTCGCGGCCCAAAGTTTTATGCCCATAGTGGCGTCTTTCTGCCCTGATTGATATGGATCTCTGAGGACAGGCAGAAAACAGTTAAAGCTCAGTTCCTGTGGCTTGGTGGCGGCTTCCGTGGATTGTTCTAGAAATACCACGCCGGTGGTGTCCTTTCATGCTGGGAGTGTTGCAGATGTGTTCATCTAATGAAAATGGCCTCATCTGCTGGATGAGCTGCCTTCCATGTGGCAGGTGGAGCAGCCTTAAAACCACGTGCTAGTGGTACCTGCTTATGCTGGGGCTGTTTGCATGTGTCACTCGTTGTGACTTCTGGAAGAACCTGAGACAGGACGTTCCACGGCGCATGTATGCAGAACCTGAGCCAGGACGTTCCACGGCGCATGTATGCAGAACCTGAGCCGGGACGTTCCACGGCGCATGTATGCAGAACCTGAGCCAGGACGTTCCACGGCGCATGTATGCAGAACCTGAGCCAGGACGTTCCACGGCGCATGTATGCAGAACCTGAGCCAGGA
>JAODKL010000047.1:17614449-17625847 GCA_026780765.1 Petrocephalus schoutedeni
TCTTTTTCTCCCTCCCTCTCTTTGTGTGACGTCTTGACCACTAACGGCTACATATTAAGAGACAATTCCATATCCTGAGGTTACAAACCGGCTCAGACTGGCTTGTGCATTCTGACTGTGCTGGGCACCCTGGCTTAAAAAAAATAAATAAATGAAGAGAATTGTGACTCTGTTAAAGGCACAGGACCGTAATTCGCATGCAAGGTGACAATGAGGCTTCTGTATCTGTATGTCGGAATACTTCAGCAGTGATTTTTCTGGGCGCTCGTAAAAAGAGCGTGTTGCTTGAGTCTTCGCACAGATGTTAAAATAGAATCCAAGGATGTTTCCCAAAAATCGCTCCGCTCCAAACCCGCTTCCCTCCCCCCGGACATGCACGTAAGTAGCTTGTGGTTGGAGCCAAAGGCAGACGATTTTCACAGTGAATAAAGCGCAGTTGGTTTTGAGCACAGCAAATGGTGACTTGTGTGTGTGTGTGTGTGTGATTGGCCTCGCTTGCATGTCTCTCTGGACAAAAGCCTCTGACAGATAGACAGACAAATGTAAGTGTGACCCAGTATCTGAGCATTAAAGTTGAAATGACAAATGTTCTTGTTCTTCAGTCATTTCAGAATGAATGTCTTTTTTGCAGGAAGTACCATTTGGCACAACTTTGTGCGTGTGTGCGCGTGTGTGCGCGTGTGTGTGCGTGTGTGTGCGCCCTCGCTCGCTCGCTCGCTCGCTCGCGGTTTCATTCAGACAGTCGCAGGTCTATGGTTATATGGTGCGAGATTTTTGCAGCCACTGTTTAGTCCTGCGGAGCATGACTGCAGGCATGTTGGTGGCTGTGGGACTGTATGGAGCTGGTGTCCTACTTGAGACAGGACCGGCTTCTTCATCTATCTCTACTTTACAACTTGCCACCACCTACCTCACAATGCCACACGTACAGATTCTCCCAACGCCCCCCTCCTCGGGCGACAACAACAGAAAAGGAATTGATTAGTGGCACCGTTTTAAAAATAGAATGGCCCGTCACCATGGCAACGGCCACAATGAGCCGTTGTCTTGTTTAATGAAGACCAGGGTTTAAGTGTTGTGGTTGAGAGTTTAACTAGGTGGGGGGCAGTGGGTGTGTGATTTGTTGTGTGTTTTGTGTGTGCGTGTTTGGTAACAGTGAAGGGGAATCTCCACATTCTTGCTGGCTTGTCAGCCCAGGAATGGAGAGGATGGTTTGGTTGGGTCTACGGCATACATGTAGCCCTCGGCCATTCCCAAAATCCTTTGCCATGGTGAAATCTCCCCCTAGCATGTTTCGCCATTAGGTCAGACTGGTACGGTCCCGGCTGTTCACCCAGAATATGCTTTTAGTTTGGGTTTTTGTTCCGTTGGCCTGCTGCCAATGGAACAAGGTGTTCCCACTCTCTGGAGTTGTGCGATATGCCGTCTCCTTAAAGCCTTGCCGTTCTGCTGAAGGGGGAGGTCACTGACTGCAGGTTGGGTGGAGTGGCAGAGGAACGCCAGGACATTTCACAGCAGCGCAAACAAGGCAGAGATGCTCTGCCGCGCAGGCCTGACTTTGTGTCGTTTTTCGGAAAAGGTGGTGTCCTCCAGCTCTTTCGCTGTGTTGGATCCCCTGACCGTATTATTGTACAAGTTGGGGAACACAGCTTGCCATTTGAATCCGGTAGCCAACTAGGGAATCCTCGGTTTGTTTTTGGCCTTAAATGTCTCCAAAAACTCTTCTGCTAAATGGAATGGACAAAAGGCTGTTGTGCCTTTTAGAAGGCGTGCAGGTTTTTATTTGAAGCTTCTTTGCGAAGAAGGGGGCGAGGGTGCCCCCCCCGTCCCCCAGTGTTCTCTCCTGAAAAGCATTATTGCGATTTGCGTTCTCTGCTACTCCTCGGCCATGATGCTCTGTACTCCCCCCTTAAACCTGGGGAGTAAGTGCGCCTTCCCTTATCTCCCTGAGTGAAGAAATGGGATTAAGTGGGATTGGGTGCTGTACTCCGCGTTGAGATGCTATCGCCGTGGCGACAGCGGGCGGGAGCGCAGCTGCCGAGAGATGCGAGCCCGCCGGATGGCGAGATTCCCCTACGGGCCGCTGGCTTTAGTCGGAAGAAGTAGCTCAAGATCCAGCTTCAGTTGACGACCACGGCCCGGGAGGGGGAATCCCAGCCCAAATCCCGCTTATGCCTCTTATTTACCAGTATAACTGCTGGTGAGCGAGTGTCTCTGTCATGTATATGGAAATACATTTTAAGAAGTATTACTCTCTTCTTAAGAGCTTGTTAAGGGGCTGATTTACGTCAAACCCGCCTGACTGCTGTCACAGGAAGCCCTTTTACTTAACATGTTCTCAGAACACTGCTTAAGATCGATGGAACCGCTGGTCCCGACCAGCCAGACCCAATAAATCTGTCGGGGAAGTCATGGGACCTGGGAGGGGCTGTTGGGGAATAGCCTTTGGTGGCCCAGAAACGCCGCCGCAGATGTCTGCCGGCCACCCGGCCTGCCCCCACGTTCGCTCTTATACCCTCCAGCTCGGTAGTTGACCTGAACTGCCTCTTGGACTTCCAGCTGGTCTAATGTTCAGTGTGAAGTAATGAGTTCTTGCATGATTCTAGCGCGAGGAGCATTGTTAGAGACCCAACAAAGTGTACCTGTTGGGAAGGGTATGTAGACACATGGGATCCCCCCCCACCACCAAGCATCCAAGGATGCTGTTAGGTCCAGCGTCCAACCTACCGTCAAGCCATATAAGGAAGGATTGGAATTGTGTGCAGGGAAGTTTTATCTCTCATTTTATCTGTCATTGTTTCCATGTCTGGGAATATAGGTTTAAAAGCCGTCTGCCCCCTAGGGGTCTATGTAAGATTTGTATTTGTGTCTGTGTATGCTTGTAACGTTTTTTTCTGTTATAATTAAAATGCTGTTGCTAATATGGTAAGTTTGGCAGATATCAACAGGCAAGGCACCCCTTAGTGAAACTTCAGGTTTTGCTGACATCTAATCAACAGATCACTTTTAAGATGTTGCAGCCAACGAAAAAGTGAGACATTGATTAATTTCGGAAAATGGGCGTTTGATGCCTTGGTTCCATGAGCGTGCACACCTTTGTGTGCGTTGTAGGAGCACACTGATTTCGACAGGTGGGCACATCTGGTGTTTCACCCCCTGTCTCCTGTGGAGGAGAGTTCAGGCTCTGTTAAATCGCGAGATATCTCCTGTGTAGAGCCCTCCAGGTCAGCCGCAGATGTTCTATAGGACAGAGGTCCGCTCTCCCCGTTGGTCTTTGCCTGTGTAGGTGTTCAGCCCGAGCGCAGTGTGGGAGTCTGGCTCTGTGTTTTGTGACGCCAATATCAGACATTCAGACATGTTTATGGCTCTTTGCTGGTCTCCATCCGCTTAATCAAGGTCATGGGCCCTCTCTCGCATTGACGTCCCAACCTGACATCCCTGTCGTACAGTTTTCATAAATAGTCCGGCTGTTGTGAGTTGCCTTGAATCCTGCTACATAAAATTAGGCAGACTGGGTAATTGTGCTTCAGCGATTTAAAATGAACATGGAAATACTTGAACTTCCACATATATCATTTTTTAGAGTTTTTTTTGCGCCTTGAGTGGTGAGGGCACATCGCAGGGCTCCATCGCTTTGTCAGGCGTCTTGATTAAAATAAGAATTGGTTATGAATAGGAAGGTAATGAGAATAAACGGAATAGCACTTTCTTATTAGTGTGTCGACTCTGTTTAAAGTCGTGCAAACAGCCGCACTTGGACTCTGGGTCTCGTCTGACTGCTGCCTTCACTTCTCCATAACGGACAGAGAGTGTTTGTCTTCAGGTGTCTGAAAGCTCTGCAAACAGCGACTTGGCTTTAGTGTGTCTGGGATCCTGTGGACCTTGTACTGTGATCTGAGATGATATTCTGCTATAAGACGAAGCCAGTGGCACTATAGACTGCCCTCTTGCTTTATATGTCTTAATATTGCTGGTAATGTGTTTTTACCATGTGGCCCATTCCTAATTCCCTAAGTCTTGGGTTGTCCTGAGGGATCTCCTCCGTGTAGTTTAACCGTCCCACCTTCACCAATTCCGACTCTCCTGTTCCCCGACCACCTTGTGCTTAAGAATGTGAATGATGCTCTTGGTGGAAATGGACCACGCCTGTTTCCAGTACCGTCTTGCCGGCGTTTGGTGTATGGCGGAGCCCCCCCAGTGTCCCTTGGCTGTGACGCATGCCCTATGGACACCTGTCACTGGTTCTCACGCAAACCCTTCCCTTCGTGCCCCTTATGTACCTGTTAAAGCGCTCGGTGGCGTTCTTTGTAAGCCCTCAGAGTGGCTAAACCAAACAAAAATGTAGTGGATTTCATTCAAGGTGTGGACTGGCTATGCGGATGGTTTGGAACATCTTGTAATATCTGCAGCATCTCGCAGTTTGGGCTAAACTCATTGCATGTGTGCTTGTTGTAGAGAAGATTGGGAAGAGTGATCAGCTCCCAAAATGTTTAATTTCATCATGTAATAGCTGCAAATTAAAGGTTTTAAGGCATCTCGATCAGCTGTGTCCAGAGGGTCCAAGTGCTAAACTGGGCAGGTCCTGTAGGGGGCGATGCAAACGCACGTGCTAGTTCTCAGCATCTGGGTGCCAGGACCTTTTCAGCATCTGTATGTAAATGTACCTCATTTACCCTGTCTCGCTGTAGCATGAGGTCAGGTTAACGTACGGACCCGTTGCGACGGCCATTTTGAGATGGAGCGATGCGCGTGGGCCAACGCACGGACGCAGGCTACCCCCGCAGCCAATTAGGCTGGTGGCAGATGGGCACCGGAGAGGGAGGCTGGCGGGGACAGCGGCCTGACACAGCACTCCGGCGCGGACGCGGCTGTAATTACATTAGCGCGTGTGCGCGGGGTTGCGTCAGCCGAGCGAGTGGCGGCGATGGAGGCCATGCGTGAAACGAGCAGTGTGCTCCGCAGCCTGATTATACACAGGGACATCACAGAATGCTGCCTCCGCTGAGGGGGCAGGATGCTGCAGCTGATTGGCAGGCAGGTCAGCCAATCAGGTGAAGGGGGGGCTGCAGCAGAAATGAACAGGGTGGTATGTCAGGGCAGCTCCTCTAAATCACGCCTTGAGCTTCTGATATAAAGTATTTAAAATGCTTTATGTAAAGGATAACAACCTACTGTGTTCTTACCTTCGATGTGGGACTCGGGGCGGGGGTGCTGACCGTGCCGCTTGTCTTTACAAAAGGAGAAGTACGAGAGGGGTTCTGACTGGTGGCCTGGGGCACGGCCCATGTGCGCGCATATGTGTGAGTGCGTGTGCCGGTGTGTGCGCGCATGTTTGAGGGGACAGGGACTGTGGGGGGGGGGGGGGTTAAGGAGTCCAGCTTGAGCGACAGCTGACTGAAACCAGCATTATATTATGTAAAGGGGGGCAGCTTGGGGGGGGAGCGACGGCCGCACGCTGCAGGGCAGATCCGATTTGGCTCCTTGTCGCTTTGGCTCTGGGCTGTGCCCCCCCCCCTCCTTCCCCCTCCTTCACTCCACCATCTTAATCACGGGTGGTTCATTTAGGAGCTTTCCAGTGTCGGCCTTTAAAGTAACGGGAGCAGAACTTCCTTGCTTGATTTAATCGGAGCGCGATTAAATCACACCTGGAAATCTGTCCTCCGTCACCCCCCCCCCCCACATGCCAGGAGGGAGTACACCTCCTTTTGTTGTGATTATCGCCGAGTTAATCACATGAATGACGGCTCGCATATCGCAACACTGAAATATTCCAGCTACACACGGACACCGGGCGCAGCCGAGAGCACAGCGACTGCAGACAATGAGCAGGCAGATGGCGGCCAGTCGCAGCCGCGCAGTCGCAGCCGCGCAGTCGCAGCCGCGCAGTCGCAGCCGCGCAGTCGCAGCCGGCGACGAAAGAAGGTCAATTACATCTGAATTAAGACTGTGACTGAAAATCTGATGCTGGAATGACATCGATTGGCTGCCTCTCTCTGCGGCCCCTAACTGGCCGGCCTAATCAGCGGGCAGTTTGCAGACCCCTGGGACCGGTCGTCAGATCTGAGTACAGAGAAGCCCATCGTGGCCCGACTTGAGAAACTGCCGGCAAATTGATGGCGTCGACTGGCTTTTGCTTTTAAAATTTTTTTTTATTTACAGAAGCTTTCACCCAAATTAAGAGAGAGAGCGGGGATCGGGGTGTAAGGGCCTCGCTCCGGGGCCCGATGGTGAAATCACTCGGCCGGCCCTGGGATTTGAACCGCTGACCTTCTGATCACCGGCATGTGGAGGCCACTGAGCCACACGCAGTCTGTATTGGTAAACCGCCCCCATCGTCCTTTGGGTTTTATTTCCAGTGCCATGTTGTCTCAAGCTGGGCCCAGTAATGTGGCCCCGTCAATGGGCCAACCCCGAATCGCGCCCCCCCCATGTCTGCTGTCTTACTGAGCACCATCTTGGCCAGGTGTTGCTGAGGACACGGCACGGCGTTTCCTGGACGGGTCGACGGGCTTGAATTTCAAATCGAAAATTGTGATTGTAAAGAATCTGTGTAGACGGCGCAGGCCCAGAGTCGGGTGTAGTCCCCTCTGTAGTCCACTCTGTGTAGTATGAACCATGTGGGTATTTTCTTCCCCCGAAGGAAATACATTTCCCATGGTCCTTTGCATATTGACCAGTCCAGGTTAAAAATGCATGACCGGCTCCCTCTAGGCTTCTTGTAAGCAGACAGACCCCAGTCAGAGTCAGATTGTGAAGCTTCGTCTTGTCAATTTCTGTTCCTTTGTGTTCATGCGATCTGTCCGACACGGCATTGATTATGGTGAGACCCTTCTCCCTCCCAGACCACCTTTATACTACGGTTTCCCATTTCACTCGACAGCAGAGTGAAGGTCAGCGGGGCCGAGCCATAAAAACAGAGGTAAGCTCATCCTATAGCAGTAGCTGACCTGCATGAGTTCAGTCATTCGATAGTTTTCACAGATTTAACAACTTCCAGTGGGATAAAGCAGTTGACTTGCAGACGTTTAAAAAGTAGCGTTCAGAGAGACGGGGAATATCATGTTTATGGTGTCTTTTGCGTTTTTGTGCGGCTGAACCTTTGGGATGCAGGCAGGTTTTATCCCGTCTTGGGTGCTTTGGAAGCATGGCGATCCTCTGCTTTCCGCAAGGGAACCTCAGCAGCATTCACATGTGCCTACCTTGGGCTTCCCCGCGTGGGCAGTGGTGCCGGTGGGAGCTCCATTACCCCGTGTCAGCTCTGCTCTTCAGTGGTCATAGGTGTTCCAGGGGAGTTCCCAGCCCTTTCATGGACGGTCACCATTCCCCTCCCTCCCCTGCCGCTTAAGCGAGCCGAGCCACCGCTGGAGAAATCGTGGTCCGTCTCGCATGCGTTTCTGCCCCTCGGTCGGATCTCTGTGAGTGTTTTTGTGCTGGGAGTGTGGCTCCTGCCGGCCGAGGAGGAACGGACCCCATCCGAAGAGGACGTGGACAAAACCGGCAGAACTTTGGTCTATACATTTCAAAGCAGCTGTAATCTGTTATCGTCCTGATCCTCATTCTAGTCTGTAAGGGTCTAACCTTATCACTGCTGTCTGGGAGGCTGTTCCTCTGTCTCTGTACCCCCTCTAATCTGTGTGATCATTTGCCTGCTGCTGTCTCAATGGCTGATCCCACACATTTTTAACCCTCTACTATCCGTTAATCGCGCTTTCTGCTAAACGTGCCATCTCTCTTGTGCATGCCCCTTCCCCGGCTTGTTTGTCGCCCGTACCGTCCTCCCGGGCTCCGTATCGCTCCGTTCCCTTCGCCGTGGCGACAGCAGCAGACGCGCTAATTGAAAAGCGCTGCTTTGTGTGAAATGGCACGTCACTCGCTGCAGAACTGCAGACTGCGCGTGGCTCCCGAGCGTGCGGCCCGAGCCAGGCCTGCGCCTAAAACGCCGCCTCTCGCGGCCGCTAACCATAAGTGTGTCTTCTTGCTCCAGTTTTGGGGCTGAAGCTGCAGGAATTTGGAGCCCGGCTCTGTCCTCTTCCTTGGCAGACTTCCTCTCTGTCTTCCTCCTCACTCTTCTGATGACGCCTGCAGCCGCTTTTTTTTTTTTTTTTAATCGCCATCGCATGTTCCATCTTTAGCTGTAGCTGAGTCTGCGAAATACCTATTAAGAAGATTAATGTTGTGGCTTCCTCCTTATAAATAGCCCTGTGTGCCTCCTCGCTGCTTTAAGGCAGTAAATACACCAGATAACTGTGCCAAATTTGTGCATTTCGTAACCGATAGAAATTTCGATTTTTTGCACAGGTTCATCAAATACATTTATCCAAATTGACAAGTACTTTCAAGCAGCGTAGTACATGGAGACGGAACAGCTCTGAGCAGAAGCACAGTGCCTATAAGTGTCTGTTGAACCGTCCAGGGGCTTTTCCATCCAGAGCTTTATTCTGCCTTGCTGTCATTGATTAGCTTTCGCTAGCTGCCTCCTGGTCGGCGCACGGGCCCCGCGGTGCTCCCGAATGAGAGTGACCTCGGCATGGAGTCCCCCTCCTGGATGCAGGCGAATCGCATCCTGCCATGACCGACTGGGTGGCAGCTACCATGGTGGTTCCGGGCGGGTCCTTACCCCGATGTCGGCGTGGCCCTGACACTGACACCGAGTACTTTACGCTTAGTAAAAGATCCAGCCTAGTGGAAATGCACGGTGATTTGGATAGAATGGTTCATACAATCATAACTTGTATCATTGTTCTTCCAGACCATTGTCTGGTCCTCTAGAGACTTGTCTTGCCTTTTTTGCACACTTTTTTGTGCACGCTCGCACAAGTTTCTTCTTCTAATTGTCACGTAACACGATTTCTTTTATCCAGTCACATTCATCATTTCACTTCCTGATATGAGCAATATCAAATAACAGCCAGAGTTTATATTATTGCCCCTGGTTGCTGCAGGGTTATCAGTATTTATTTATTGGTGGGGGGGTAATGAAAGTGACGTTGTATTTGTGCAGCGTTTAGCTTGGCAAAATTGGTCAATCAAAACACAGCTTCAGCTACCGTCGTATAACATTGATGAGTTGCCTGGTTAAATAATGAATTTAAAATGACATGCCACCATTTCGGTTTTTTTTCCCCCTTTTGTGGGTCACATTGGGTCAGTTCCGGGATTTGGCCGTGTTTTTGTGTGCAGTCTCGTTTTGTCTGCATGGCAGCGGGAACTCTGTAGCGGTATTTACATTGCGGTAGAGGAATGTTGTGAGGGGCTGGAATACTCGTGGAATACTCGTGATTCGCAGTGCCTGTAAATAATACTCTGTCAAGTTCTAATGGAAAAGCGTCCGCACAGGAACGTTGTGAGATCTTACCGGAAATAAAGGACTGACACTCGTTCAGGGTCCATCACACGCAGCAGACTTTGTGTGGCCATGGGCGAAATGAATTAAAGAAGCATTTTTGTGTGGAATTTACCCTTGGAGTAATTCTTGTTAAGTAGTACAGTGACATTGTCCATACATCAAAAGGTATATTCGCATGACATTTACATTACGGCTGGTAGCACAGTGATTGATGAAGCATATAAAGATATGATGGAATTACTTTTTGTTAGAGATTACAATCTGCCTAAGACTAACAAAATGGGAGAATTATCCGGGAGATCAGATACATGTTCACCCCTGTTTTGTTAACATTTCTGTCCTGGACCAGCACAGGGAGATAGGAATGAATTATGCATAACGGGCAAGAATACATGGCTGTAAGTCGAAGATAATGCAACTTGTCTTAACATTCTCCAGTCAATCGTTAAAAATAAGGATCAAAGATTTTTGTCTGGCTTCTATGTATAGCCAGTAACAAGAAATGCAGGAATAGACATTATTTATTTATTTCTTTTTTTTACACAAATAGCTGCAGGACAAGAGATGTGTAAATTGGTATCCAAGATTTATTAGCTATCGCAAGCCGGAACGGTTTAAGCTGGAGGATTTGTGTAACGACGTGAGATTCTTGATGCGACTCGGGCCACACACCTGGCGGTGTGTGTATGTGTGTGTGTGTGTGTGTGTGTGTATGTGTGTGTATGTGTGTGTGTGTGTGTATGTGTGTGTGCGTGTGTGCGTGTGTGTGTGTATGTGCGTGCGTGCGTGCGTGCGTGTGTGGGGGTCCTCCAGTGTGGACACGGATGTGCATTCTCATCTGTCCTTTTCTCATACGTTCCCTGTGTCATTCCCTAACATCCACGCCACCTGCTGGCCAGCGATATTCCTCTGTTAGGCACTCCAGTGAGAGCACATGGATTCTCTTCTTTGAGGGTGTTTTAGTTCACCCCGTGCTGGAGAGATGTGGGCCATTCTCGGGCTCGGCCGGAGCCCCCAGATTCCCTCTTGATTGCACACCTGCTCTGCTACTACTCGGGGCTGCTAAGATAGATATTTCGCCAGACCCTTTGGTACATTTTAGGTGAATAGCTTTTGCAGCTGTCTGGGTATGTGAGATGTATGGAGACTTTCATGTGAAAACGGGTGTTCTGCGTGCTCTTTTTAGTAATATTGCTGTACCGCAAAGGGGCTTGGTTTCTGGGGTATTATGGCATCATGTCCTTTAGCGCTGGCCTGAAGGCTGTTGGGCCTCCCGGCCGCCCCCTACAAGCACCTCCTCACGCCTTACCTCCTCCTGCCCGTGTCTCTCTGTGTCTAGGATGGAGAGGATAAGTGAGGAGGCTCTGAGGCTGAACATGCTGAAGCGAGGCCTGGAGGTGCCAGAGGAGCGGGAGGAGGTGCTGGCCAAGCGACTGAAGATGGAGGGCCACGAGGCCATGGAGCGGCTGAAGATGCTCGCCCTACTCAAACGCAAGGACCTGGCCGGCCTGGAGGGGGCAGCGGGCCACCTGAGTGAGGCCAAGGGCTCCCCGGGTGGCGGCGTCCAGGGTCCCGTCGGACCCATGGGGTACGAGGAGCGGCTAAACGGGAGTTTGCGTGGTGGAGCCGCGGGCCACGGAGGCCATGGCGGGCGCAGCAGCATGGGGAAGAACGGGAAGGAGAACATGGCAGACGAGCCCGTGGACATGAGCACCAGGCGAGGGTGAGTCGCGGGGGGGGGGCAGCCCCTTCATTTTGCCCAAAGCAGAGGGCGAGCTCATCCATCTTTCATGACTTAGGAATGATCCAGCCGCATCCAATCTCATGCGAGCCTGCGGCCTGTTCTAGGAAGCAGGAGGCATGAGTCCGGGAACACGCACTCCCATACAGAGCCACAGACGGGCCATACAGAGCCACAGACGGGCCACACAGAGCCACAGGCGGGCCACGCAGAGCCACAGGCGGGCCACACAGGGCCACAGGCGGGCCACACAGGGCCACAGGCGGGCCACACAGGGCCACAGGCGGGCCACACAGGGCCACAGGCGGGCC